>UESW01001921.1:0-75415 GCA_900491605.1 Calamus simplicifolius | reverse complement strand
TACACCCAACCCAAATTAAGTTAGAAGACTTAATTAGAGAAGTGGAAAGTTGGTGAAGAAGACTTCTATAAATTCTTATGGACTACACTTTATCACTAAAAAAAACTTAATAATCCAATGAAGTACCTCCCTTATGATCTAAAAAAAAATTTTAAAAAAAAACTATAAGATAACTATCAATTCTTGGACTAGCTTGGTACATATTTCTAAATTTCTTATTTCTCGAGGACGAGTAAGATTCAAGTTGGGGGAGTGATAAACGCATAAATAATTATCATTAAACCTATTAATTAATAATTTAACGTACCTATTATTATTTAATATTTTATATAATATTTTAGATAAAATCTTATCAATTTAAAGAGCTTGATTTTAGGGATTTAATGACGCAAACGGCACTCAAATCGGATTTAAAATGAGCTCGAATTGATTTTATAAGGATTTAGCATGGATTTCAAAGCAAAAACGGCAAACATGTTGCCGACTTCATCGTTCTTTATTTCAACCGATTCTTCCTTAATTAATTCTAACCGTTTCCTCCACAAATTAAGGAATAGATTAGATAAGAAGTTATCAAATTGAGAGAATTAAATTCCTTTAGAAGGAAATTTGAATTTTATTGAGGATTTATCCAGATTTTTTTTGTGGCTTCCGCGTCCTCTGTTTTGGGCTTCCGCATCCTCTGTTTTGGCAACGTCGCATCTTCGCCGCGTCTTCACCGCATCCGGGCCTCTACAAATAGCAGCAAAGGCTTGGGGAGAGCTTCTGTTCCAAGGCGTCCGTCCATGGAGTCCTCTGTCTGTAAAGTCCAGGAAGCAGCCGTCCGTGAAACCCTTCTAGGCCGTGAGAAGGATAAGGCGTCCTCTATTCGTTGGAAAGAAGTCCGTGCTCCGTGCGTGCTGCTCTACTCCCAGACACTTTGATCCAGCCGTGAAGACTTCGTTCCATCCGTGGAGATCAGCTGTTCTGTTCTGCGCGTCCCAGGAGCGATGGGGATCGTGGAGGCTCTGTTTGTCCATGGGCGTTGGAGGATCCGTTCTGTTCGTGAGCTGGTTCATGTCTTCAACCCGGTTTAGCCTATCTTCAGTCTATTTCATCTCGTCTTTGATTTGAATTATGAAGAATTTATTGCTTTCTTATTGCCTTATGACTTTTTAATTTATATGAAATAAAGTTTCTATTCATGTTTAATTGTTATTAAATTATATTTAAGTGGAAATAATTTTAGACTGATCTATGCGGGTACGGGCCGTGCTCTTATAAGATAGACCATATCTTGATTATTTTGCACTAATAATTATCTATTTAATTAAATTTATAAATTTATTTCAAAATAATCGCTAAAGTCCCTATGGAATCGATCCCTTACTCTCGCTATTCTAATAGTGAAATTAAGGTGTTTTAATCGTTGCGCTACGACACGCATCAATGATCCACCTGCCATGGCTTATGGTTGACATAAGAATAGCTGTATGAAGTTGTGAGCATAACAGCAAATAAATAAATAAATAAATGAAACAAACTATATTTGTCAAACCTCTTACTGATGAATTACTTTGGAATATGAAGTATGGTTTTGTGTATAGTTAATATGCAAGAATTTTGACACTCTGCACTGAAAACACCAGAAAGATAACGTTACAATAATATATATTGCGGCCCACAAAATGTAAAGAAATGATGTACCTTGACTGCAAGCAAATAGAATGCAAAAACACTTGAAGATTAGAACAGGTCTTACTAATATGCCTGTAATGGTCAGCTCTAGAAGAAAATTTTACAAGCACAATAACAGTTTTAAAGAAATTGGGGATAGAGCCTAGATCTGGCTTCTATTGCTTAAATTGGTTCTGGTAGTGGAACAAATTGGTGCAGGTATTGGTACCACTACCAGCACCGTATCATAGGATCAAAATTCAAAGTCTCACTAATATTAGATCGTGACCTAAATTTTTAGGATCTCTCTGAGAAGGCTAAGGTCAGGAAGAATCTACATAGCTTGCAATGTATGCCAGATTTTTTTGTACCAGTAGATTTTGTGAATTTGATCTGCATGAATATCTAGATAAGTAAGATACTACATGAATTAAATTTCCATTTGTTGGTACTGACCATGCATATCTGCTGTCCTAAAGCCTCATAGATATGAGTTCTGCCACTGAGGGAGGATTCAAGGATTGTCAAAGGTGCAATCTGAAGGTGGGATGAAGCATGGCCTTCAGCATTCTCATCCATGGATTATAATCAATTAGAATTGTAAGGTTAAGATATGTACAAAATATGCAACCTCTCGAGCCACAAGATCAAATTTGATCGAGTTATTACATATCAAATCATGCTGTTGTCCGTTTTCTATTAGTTATTTCACGACATTGGCTTTTAAGATTACTTATCACTAATAAATCTTAGGTACTGAACATGGCAATCCCCTGTGAGTTTATGGAGTGAAAATTAAGAGGCAGGTGTTTGTATTTTTGAATGAACTTATTAAAAAGATAGTTGAATTAATAGGCAGAATATATACACCTTGAATAAGTAGACTATATGGACTTATGATGGCAGGAAATTAACTTCTATGTATTACATCAGCATAGTGGGTGTGTCACGCACCAGACCTAAAAAAATTGAGCTAGGATGACAACCCGCCGCATGCCTGGCATACAAGGCATTTCGAATCATGACACTTAATTCAAGAAAGGCCATAATTATATAATTCAAGTCCATAACATTAATACAAACCATAACTATAAGATTTAGGCTACCAGCCCTACACATAAGTACCGCTGGGATTACATCAACATAATGGATTTATTTATTTAATAGAAGCTCCATCTACCCCATATATCCTTCTTCAGTCCTGAGGCTCTGAAAAACATTGTGAGATTTACATGAGCTCACACTCAATAAGTAAGCCTATTATAATATAATATAATCATTATCACTTAAGATATTATCATATTATTTCAAGATATAATCAAATCATGTTTACATATAAAAAGCTTCATCATTTCAAGATATTATCATATCATTTCAAGATATTATCATATCATTTCAAGATATTATCAAATCACGTTTACATGTAAAAAGCTTCATCATTTCAAGATATTTTCGAATCACATTTTCATGAAAAGCTTACAATTTCAAATACATTTATCATGCTATCAGAACATGAATATCATCGGCTCAAAATAATTTGGAAGCTTAATTATACAATAAATAGCAGAATATGCAATGTAAACAAATCCACTGTTATATAATCATTATTTTCTTATGTATCCCACGGCCCTACAACACTCAACTGGTGTATAACTCTTAAATGTCCCCTAAGAGGAAGAGTCCTGGTACCAGCGTTATGTCATATCATAATCAAACAAAACACATCCTATAAATGTGTATCCTCCACATATCTTCCCTGTGAAGGTGGGTCCCGTATCATAATAAATCAGAACACATCCTACAGATGTGTGTCCTCCACATATCTTTCCCTGTGGAGGTGGGTCACGTATCACTTGGTATTTCACATCATTTCACATCACATGAGAACTGCGATACATATAAGTATAATTCAATATTATTATCATATTTGTATGTCACACATCATGCATCATCATAAACATAAGCTTCTCACATTACATATACAGTGATTTCTACATTCATAGCATAAAAATACATCAACAGTATCGGTACATTTTGCAAAGCCAAATAACCACATCCTTCAATTTTTGCATATTTATAATCACTACTTTGCAAAATATTAGCAATCACATATAATTATCTCAATAGTACCAACATATTTTGCAAGGTCAAAGTAATTATTTTTGCATATACACATATAAGTCATTTCTTGCAAAATATTACTAGCTACAATAGTTATAGCAAATACTTAATTATAAATTCATGGTACTATTTATTAATTCAAATAGTCAATATAAATGAAACTTCATTTTTCTCATTCAATAAATATGCATACAGCTATAAATCCAACAATTTATAAATTAAATAATTTATAAAATCATGATAATTGGCTTAATTACCTCAGTACGCAAATCCCAAATGGTAAACCAGCTATTTGGATATCTGGGTATCTACAGCATCATTTTACACAATTAAGTCTCTAAAATCTGAATAATAAAATAACCCTTACTCTACCCGGACTAATCCATGGGCCCAACTTTAGGCTTGAATATATCCCAATATACATGCCCAAATAGGAAAATGAAAATATCCTAAGAAACTAGAATCAACCTAGAATCGGGCCATAATTTTATTTTCCCACCCTCGGCCCAATATAGGGCCCAAAATGCTGCCCAAAAAGGGCTCATGAGCTAGCCCAACAGGGCCCAAAACAATGCAGCCCACTCAGCCCGAAGCTCCCATCATCCTGATGCTCCCCTGTTTCACCTGAAACAGGGAAAGAATCGTGCCGGCGGCTAGGGCCACCGCCGGCTTCACTCCGGGGTGGTCCGACCACCGTCGACTGGTCCAGAGCCGGCCGCCACCGCAACCAGACTCCCCCTTCGCTCTCTCTCCTTCTTTCTCTCTCTTATCCCTTTCTCTTAGCCGCAGCCTGTTACAGTACCGGCGACACGGCCGACCGGACCTCCACCGGACACACACCCGATGCCGGTGGAGGTTGCCGATCGCCCCAGGCCCAGCGAGGGGCGATCATTCCATCGGGCCTGAACCGACAGCGGGAGCCCCACCCAGGAGGAGGGCCTCCGGCCCCTCCTCCTCCTCTCTCTCCTCGGTACCCCACCAGATGCCACCCTCGGTGCCGGTGGTGCTGCCAGCCAAGGCTCAGGCCGGCGAGGCGAGGGGCATGCCGCCGGGCCGAACCAAGATCGGCACAGGGAGTTTCCCTGTCACACACTCTCTCAGAAATCCCCCCCTCTCTTTGTGATAAAACGTGGGCAGAGTAATACCTGGAGAAGGTGAGCGCCAGGGTGAAGGAGGGAGTCACCCTCATCTCCTTTTAATCTCCCATACGATGCCTCGGATCAGGGGAAATTGGAAACCCATTTGACACGTGAAGACTCGGGAATCCAGACGTCATACGGGGACCTAAACACCAAAAGGAATATCTAAGTGCCAGGTGTCCCCAATTAAATACCGGGGGTTACATTCTCCCCCTTTATAAAAATTTTGGCCTCGAAATTGATATACTTCCATTAAAATATAGAATCCATATTTTCTATCCCATAATCAACTATATTTTATTCAAAAGTCAACCATCATCGATACATCATTTATCTATTTTAAAATATAAATAATTATGAATATTTTTTTCATTTCCTCCTCAAGTTCCCAAATAACCTTTCTCTCAGAATGATTACTCCACTGAACCTTGACATAAGGAATGATACGCCGTCTCAGAACCTGATCCTTGCAGTCCACGATATGCACAGATGCTCTTCATAGGTCAATTATTTCTTAAGCTAAATTGGTTTAAGTTCTAACATATAGCGGGGGTCTGGAATATACCTCCTTAATCATAAAGATATGAAACACATTGAACACCCCAAAGAGTAATGAAGGCAGTGCTAAGCTATAAGCCACCTCCTTTATTTGATCAAAATCTCAAATGGCCTAATGTATTGAGGACTCAATTCACCTCTAAACACAAATCTCATCACATCATTGGTTAGCAAAACTTCCAAATGATCTTCAACCTGAAATTTTAAATCTTTCTTTTTGACATCAACATAACTTTTCTATTAACTCTGAGCTACGAAGCTGCTTTAATTAATGATACTTTTTATAGTTGCTAAACCAGCTCAGTATCCAAAATTTTTCTCTCTCACTTCATCTCGATATAAAGGAATCTACACTTATATCATAGACAATTTAAATGAATCCATTGAATATTGGCTTGGTAACCATTAAAATAAGCAATTTCACTAAGGGTAAGAAGTTATACCAAGCACTTTCTAAATCCATCATACAGGCTCGCAGTATATCATCTAAAATCTAATTGGTTCCTGCAATTTATCCATCTATTGAGGGTGGAAGGCTGGACTGAAATTCAACTTAATTTAATAAGCCTTATGAAGACCTCTTCCAATTAGAAGAGTGAGACAAATGGATACAAACTCAATTTACTTAGTTTACTACTAATCCAGAAACAAATATTAACATTTTATCTCACTAAAATTTTATCCTCGAAATTAAATGTCCACTGATTTTTTGTACCATTATAGATACTCACTAGCAAACTTTTATTTCATCCCCAAGTACCCAAATAACATATCCAACTTTTAAAATTAATTTAATCTTTCTACCAAATAAAATTAATTTCTTAAGAAGTTTTCTTTTCTGCCATCCCTTTTTTTTAAAAAAAATACCTTAACTTCTCACAACACAATCATCATAAATATCATAGAGTCCATCACATGTATTATGTCTTCCATTCTTAAGGTTAGTAACATATCAGTTATCTTAATTCCTCGATAAGACAGTTCTAAAATCTTGTGAATTAGATATAAGATAATTTCTTCCAATGCTCTCTCAACTCTTAAATAGTTGAATGTCCATTAATCATTACGACACTTATTTCAATCATCATAACATACTTGGTTTCACTCTTAAATACTTCAAGCTAACATCAATTAACATTATGCAATTATTTAGGACATCTGTCATAATTATCATAATTAACTAATTTATTTTCTTTGAATAATAGTGCCATCATTAATCACCGATATAATTAATTTATCAGTAATACCATAACTAATCTATTTCTCTTGAATAGGTCAGTATATCCTCAATAAATATTGCAATTTAAATGATTCAAATCCTTGAATCGATTATTTTGTTACCAATGATTATCAAAATCATCTATAGATTCTGCAATGCCTCATGCCATATCATGGCCAACTAATTTAAACCCTTTGAATATCTCAAAGTAACCTCACTGATCTAGCTCAGATGGATACATGACTTATAAGGTCTTTAAAGATTGAAAATACACTTACCATCTAAAAGACATAATTGAGAAATTATAGTAATCTCTCTATGATTTGAAAGTGATATTAGATGTATCCTTAACCATTATCCATAATTGATAATAATCAAAATAAAATCATCTCCTTCCTTTTTCCTTGAAAAGATTCATGTCACTTATGGCTGATTGATAATTTATCAATCATGGAGAAAGATATCTACATAGGAACTATGAAGAAAGGTACAATAAGTGAGCATGATAAATTAATAGATAGATATCTTGATTTAGAAATCTATTAATAGATGAAAATCCTCATGAAGTTCTTTATCAGTGGAATTTATCTTATTCTTCTTACTGCTAAAATCTTTCACTTTCTACCATCAAAATATTTAATCATTTATAGCCAAAATCGATCTAAAGATTAATAGATCTACTCCTCTTAAAAACTTAAACATTAATTATCTCAGAATTTAAAATTTTATATTCTTCCTAAATGGTCCATCATGATATAATATGCAGTCAACTATTTCATTAACATCAGTATCAACCATCTCCATATCTAGCAAATTAACAATCAATTTTGAACATGCAATATCCATAAAAAAGTTCTCTTAGTAAAATTCACTATATATACTTATCCATCTAGACTCAAATTTAAAAAGTACTCAATTGTAATTGATCAAAAACATGTAGTTAACTATTTCATTACCAAAATATCATCGATATTAATCATCTCTATAACCGGCAGATTAGCTCATAATCTTAACTTACAATATCAATAATATAAGTTCTACAAATAAAAATTTATTGTATACATCCACATTCAAATTCAGATTTAATAACTCAAAATCCAAATATCTAACTCAATTGCACGATGGATATAATGATGTTATTTTAGTCATATTAGTCATCAATTGCAATTTTCAACTACTACATTATATTTCATATATTCATCTATCTTTTATTGCAATTAAAATTTCATCTACCCATATTATTTAAAGATCTGAAACTGCTACGAGCCATTTCCAAGAAGATTGACGGAGTAAAACCTTTAGAAGCCCCTTGGCCTCCCCGCTAGTCAAAATCACTAGCCTGGGAGCCCCACATTATATCATTGGCTTCTGGTGCGATGGTTTATTATTAATTCCTATCAAATTCATATTTCAATTAATATCTTGATAAACTTTAAATTTCAGACTTTCAAAGCATAATTCCTGAAATTCCTTTAAAGTTATAATTGTCTCAATATCGTCCTAGTATTTTGCCTAGAGTGTCATCATGCATGTGTCCCTAAGGTCATAACCCAGGCTCTGATACCATTAAAGCTATCACGCCCCAGACCCAAAAAAATTGAGCTAGGGTGACAACCCGCCGCATGACTCCCGAATTATGACACTTAATTCAAGAAAGGCCATAATTATATAATTCAAGTCCATAACATTAATACAAACCATAACTATAAGATTTGGGCTACCAGCCCTACACACAAGTACCGCTGGGATTACATCAACATAATGGATTTATTTATTTAATAGAAGCTCCATCTACCCCATATATCCTTCTTCAGTCCTGAGGCTCTAAAAAACATTGTGAGATTTACATGAGCTCACACTCAATAAGTAAGCCTATTATAATATAATATAATCATATATCATTTAAGATATTATCATATCATTTCAAGATATAATCAAATCATGTTTACATGTAAAAAGCTTCATCATTTCAAGATATTATCATATCATTTCAAGATATTATCAAATCACGATTACAAGTAAAAAGCTTCATCATTTCAAGATATTTTCAAATCATATTTTCATGAAAAGCTTCCAATTTTAAATACATTTATCAAGCTATCAAAACATGAATATCATCGGCTCAAAATAATTTAGAAACTTAATTATACAATAAATACCAGAATATGCATTGTAAACAAACCCACTGTTTATATAATCATTGTTTTCTTATGTGTCCCACGGCCCTACAACACCTAACTGGTGTATCACTCTTAAATGTCCCCTAAGAGGAAGGGTCCTGGTACCAGCGTTATGTCATATCATAATCAAACAGAACACATCCTACAGATGCATGTCCTCCACATATCTTTCTCTGTGGAGGTGGGTCCCATATCATAATCAACCAGAACACATCCTATAGATGTGTGTCCTCCACATATCTTTCCCTATGGAGGTGGGTCACGTATCACTTGGCATTTCACATCATCTCACATCACATGAGAACCGCGGTGATACATATAAGTATAATTCAATATTATTATCATATTTGTATGTCATACATTATGCGTCATCATAAACATAAGCTTCTCATATCACATATACAGTGATTTCTACATTCATAGCATAAAAATACATCAACAGTATCGGTACATTTTGCAAAGCCAAAATAACCTCATCCTTCAATTTTTGCATATTTATAATCACTACTTTGTAAAATATTAGCAATCACATATAATTATCTCAATAGTACCAACATATTTTGCAAGGTCAAAGTAATTATATTTTTGCATATACAAATATAAGCCATTTCTTGAAAAATATTACTAGCTACAATAGTCATAGCAAATACTCAATTATAAATTCATGATACTATTTATTAATTCAAATAGTCAATATAAATGAAACTTCATTTTTCTCATTCAATAAATATGCATACAGCTATAAATCCAACGATTTATAAATTAAATAATTTATGAAATCATGATAATTGGCTTACTTACCTCAGTACGCAAATCCCAAATGGTAAACCAGCTATTTGGACATCTGGGTACCTACAGCATCATTTTACACAATTAAGTCTCTAAAATCCGAATAATAAAATAACCCTTATTCTACCCGAACTAATCCATGGGCCCAACTTTGGGCTTGAATATATCCCAATATACATGCCCAAATGGGAAAATGAAAATACCCTAAGAAACTAGAATCAACCCAAAATCGGGCCATAATTTTATTTTCCCACTCTCGACCCAATATAGGGCCCAAAATGCTGCCCAAAAAGGGCTTACGAGCTGGCCCAACAGGGCCCAAAACAATGCAGCCCACTCGGCCCGAAGCTCCATCGTCTGATGCTCCCCTGTTTCACCCGAAATAGGGAAAGAATCGTGCCGGCGGCTAGGGCCGCTGCCGGCTTCACTCCGGGGTGGTCCAGCCGTCGTCGATCGGTCCAGAGCCGACCGCCACCACGACCTAACTCCCCCTTTCCTCTCTCTCTCCTTCTTTCTCTCTCTTTCCCTTTCTCTCAGCCATGGCCTATTACAGTGCCAACGGCATGGCCGGCCCACCATGACCGGCCGGACCTCCATCGAACGTACGCCCGACGCCGGTGGAGGTTGCCGACTTCCGCGCAGGCCCGGCGAGGGAGCGATCATTCCGTCGGGCCTGAACCGATAGCGGGAGCCCTGTCCAGGAGGAGGCCTTCGGCCCCCTCCTCCTCTCTCTTCTTCAGTACCCCATCGAATGCCACCCTCGGTGCCGGTGAGGCTGCCGGCCAAGGCTCAGGCCCAGTGAGGCGACGGGCATGCCGCCGGGCCTGAACCAAGATCGGCACAGGGACGTTTCCCTGTCACACTCTCTCTCAGAAATCCTTCCTCTCTTTGTGATAAAACGTGGGCAGAGTAATACCTGGAGAAGGTGAGCGCCAGGGTGAAGGAGGGAGTCACCCTCCATCTCCTTTTAATCTCCCATGCGATGCCTCGGATCAAGGGAAATTGGAAACCCATCTGACACGCGAAGACTCGAGAATCCAGACGTCATACCGGGGACCTAAACGTCAAAAGGAATATCTAAGTGCCAGGTATCCCCAATTAAATACCGGGGGTTACAGGGTGTCTTTTTTTTTTTCAATTTCCACATCTTTTATATTCTAAAATATATTGAAAGAAACTAAAGATCTTTCTTACCTGCAATTAGTTCCAGGATTCTATCTAAACTAACCCCTCTATAATTTACAACTAGATTTTAATCTTAACAAAATCGACAATCACTTCTGATATGATTTGTGGGGAGAAAGGTGGAGACAATGAGTTAGAGAAAAAGACCAGATATAAGTATAACTCCCTAAAACCGAAAAGTTGGCTCGTACCAAGAATGAAGACTGACCGATAACATGGAAACTCAGTAAAAAACTGAAGCATCATTGTCCTTTAAATCATTTACCGTGACATGCAACAAATATTGCACCAACATACCTATGAAAAATTGGCACCCAATCGCTCGAAACCATAATAAGAACCAAAAAAACGAGATGCATGTAAGGAAAGCACCCAAAAAAAAATCTTGACAACATTAGATAAAAAGAAAACATGTGAATAAATATGAGATATGATAGACTGAAATTAAATATATTGATCCCTATCATATATGCGGAAATATGGGACCAATATATTTATCCTAAATAATAAAGGAAAGATCGATAAATACCTCCAGCCATTGCTGTTGATTTTCTTCGATGAGGGTAAGGATCTTCCACACCTTGCGGTCTCTCTCAGCGATGGTGTAAACTTTCTCGATAAGACCAGGCGCAGGGACCTACCCGTTTTATAACCTTTATGCCTTATCTGTCCATCACAGAGGGCGCCGCTTTAAACGGATATGGTTGAGGGATTCTTATCTCAATCGTGAATTCAAAATTTGAATTCACGCAATCCCTCAAGATCAGAATATAGGACCACCTTAATCCACCTTAATCGTATCTAACCGATACGCTTAATGGAGAAAAAACCAACATTCTCCCACTTGGTCCGTATATTCTATTACTATAGTAAGAAACAGAATACATGAATCATGGCAATAGGTCCTCTTAAAATCGAGTATTATTTACCATGTATCACAATGTATTATATTTCCCAAACATAAACCCATATAACTTAATGAATAAACCCCATGTTTATTCTAGGTCCAACTTAATGATGCTCATCACAAATAAATGTGTACACTAAATAACTGAATGTGAAAAACATCACAACCATAAAAGAGTTTCATTAATTATAAAATTCATCATTACAATGAATTAAATAAAATAACCAAGACCCATACGGTCTACATGATCCCTAAACTTCTGTAGTGGCATGCCTTTAGTCAAGGGATCAGCTATCATCAACTCAGTGCTCACGTGCTCTATAACCACTGTCTTTTCTTTAACACGTTCTCGTATGGCTAAATATTTGATGTCGATGTGCTTGCTTCGACTACCACTCTTATTTTTTTAGCCATAAACACTGCAGCTGAATTGTCACAATAAATCTTCAATGGCTTAGATATAGAATCCACAATTCTAAGCCCAGAAATGAAACTCTTCAACCATACACCATGCGAAGTAGCCTCAAAACATGATACGAACTCGGCTTCCATGGTGGAAGTAGCAGTCAAAGTCTGCTTGGCGCTCCTCCAAGATACAGCTCCACCAGCAAACATAAATATGTATCCAGATGTTGACTTCCGAGAATCAACACAGCCAGCAAAGTCAGCATCAGAGTAGCCAATTACTTCCAAATTTTCAGTCCGTCTGAACATAAGCATGTAGTCCTTGGTACCCTGAAGATACCTCATCACCTTCTTAGCAGCTCTCCAGTGGTCTAAACCTGGATTACTCTGATATCTCCCCAACATCCCAACTGCAAATGCTATGTCAGGCCTTGTACAGACCTGAGCATACATCAAGCTACCAACAGCTGAGGCATATGGAGTGTTTTTCATTTCCTCCCTCTCAAAGTCATTCCTTGGGCACTGACTCAAATTGAATCTGTCACCCTTGACTATGGGAGCTATACTCGGTGAACAATTTTTCATCCGAAATCTCTCTAAAATTTTATTGATATAGGTTTCTTGAGATAGACCTAAAACACCTCGAAGTCTGTCTCTTTGAATTTTAATGCCAATGACATAAGAGGCATCACCCATATCTTTCATGTCAAAATTCTCAGAGAGAAATTGTTTCACCTCATGTAACATACCTTTATATTGGTTGCAAGTAAAATATCATCTACATATAGGATTAGAAAATAAATTTTGCTCCCACTGACCTTCTGGTATATACATTGATCCATGATGTTCTCTACAAATCCAAATGAAGAAATCACATCATGAAATTTTAAGTACCATTGCCGAGAGGCTTGTTTCAATCCATATATAGATCTCTTAAGCTTGCATACTAATTGCTCATTATTACTAGAGGAAAAACCTTCAGGTTGTTTCATATAAACCTCTTCCTCTAGATCTCCATTGAGAAATGCAGTTTTCACATCCATTTGTTGCAACTCTAAATCAAAATGCGCAACAAGTGCCATGATAATGCGGAAGGAATCTTTCTTAGATACAGGAGAAAATGTCTCCTTGTAATCAATTCCCTCCCTTTGAGTGAATCCTTAGCAACGAGTCTTGCCTTATATCGCTCAATGTTGCCTAACGAGTCTTTCTTGGTCTTAAAGACCCATTTACAGCCAATGGCTTTTGCTCCATCAGGCAACTCAACAAGATCCCAGACTCCATTAACTGCCATAGAATTCATCTCATCTTTCATAGCATCATACCATAAATTAGATTCCTTACAATTCATGGCTTGTGAAAACGTTTCAGGATCATTTTCAGCTCCAATGTTATAGTCCGACTCTTGAAGATACACAATATAGTCACTAGAAATTGCTGATTTCCTTTCTCTTGTAGATCTTCTTAATGTTGTAACAACCTCCTCTGGAGGAGTTGATTGTTCAACTATCTCTGGTAACTCATGAGAGACTGGATCTACTAGTTCATTATCAGCAAATTATGGAATTTCAACGACTGGTTGTATAATGCCCGTTTGATCTTGAGGGGCACTATGAACGATAATCAGTCTGTCACTTGAAGTGGAAGGTTGAGCATCAGAATGTTCCCTTTCAGGAATCATGCTCTGCAATTGATCACTCCCACTGATCAAGTCATTCTCAAGAAATTTGGCATTTCTCGATTCCACAATCCTAGTTGTATGAGATGGACAGTAAAATCTATATCCCTTGGACCTCTCGGCATATCCAACAAAATACCCACTAATGGTCCTAGGGTCCAGCTTTTTCTCTTGTGGATTGTATACTCTCACTTCACATGGGCATCCCCATACGCGTACATGTCGCAAACTTGGTTTCCAACCTTTAAATAACTCAAATGGCGTTTTAGAAACAGCCTTGGTTGGAACTCGATTTAATATGTACACAGCGTCTTGAGAGCTTCTGTCCACAAGGACTTAGGTAGTTTGGAGCTGCTAATCATGCTCCTCACCATGTCCATCAATGTTCGGTTCCTTCTTTCTGCTACACCATTCTGATCAGGTGAGCCAGGTAAACTGTATTGGGCAACAATCCCATGTTCTTGAAGGAACTTCGCAAATGGACCAGGCATTTGTCCATCTTCTGTGTATCTCCCATAATACTCACCTCCTCTATCAGATCTCACAATTTTGATTTGCTTTCCACATTGTGTCTCTACTTCTGCCTTGAATACCTTAAAGGCATCTAATGCTTCGTTCTTATTATGAAGCAAGTAGAGATACATAAATCGTGAGTAATCATCAATGAAGCAGATAAAGTATTTCGGACCATGAAAATCCATATCCGGACAACAAATGTCCGTGTGTATGATCTCTAATAGGTCTGAACTCCTCTTGGCACCTTTCTTTGACTTATTGGTCTGCTTGCCCTTAATGCAGTCCACACAAGTATCAAAGTCAGTGAAGTCCAAAGTATTGAGTACTCCTTCATTCACTAACCTCTTGATTCTATCTATGGAGATATGTCCCAATCTCCGATGCCACAACATAGAAGAGTTATCATTTACAACACATCTTTTCATGCCAGCCCTAACATGCATTACATCATGAGTGGTATTATTTTGCAAATTAATATAGAAAAGACCATCAGACAAAGTACCATTCCCAACAAGTTCAGATTTATAATATAAACTGGAAGAAGTATCTGAAAAGTTGAAAGGAATAACCAAAGGTACAAGTCTTGAAACTGAAATTAAATTCCTAGAAAAACTAGGTACATAAAAGGTCCTTTCCAAATTTAAAATAAAACCACTACTAAGAACTAAAGTGCATGTCCCTATAGCTTCCACATGTGAGCGCATCTTATTTCCTGAAGAGATATAGCTCACTTCCTACTGGCTTCCTTAGGTTTTGCATACCCTGCAAAGTATTGCAAATGGATCATAGAACCAGAATCAATCCACCATGTGTTATAAATAACATCAGTCATATTAGATTCATAACTGACAAGAGCTTTGACTGAAGTCCTGAATTGCTCATCAATGGCTTTAGTAGCTTCCTGACATTCTCATGCTTATCGACTGAACCACGTATACCAACAGAGATTTTTGTCTTTATGAACATTGTACTCAAGCGATTAGATCGCTCCCAACGTTCATAAATCGCAATCTCATTAGGAGTGCTGGTCTGAGTTACTGAAGGTGGTTCATCCTTCCTTATAGCATAATCAATGTCCATCCAGCCCAGATGAAGGAGAATTCTCTCCTTCCAAACCTTATAGTTATCACCCCTCAATTCAGGTATGTCACATTTTATATCAGAGAAATTTACAGGTTGCATAACTGCAAAATTTTAACATACATGCTTATTATCAAAATTGAGGCTAATAAAATGCTTTACCAATGTAAATCATGCATTTAGAAACCAGTGAATCTACTGACATAAAACTTGCTGTGGGCTAAAGCTCTAATTCAATTAGATTCACTTAAGTCTGTATGATAAAACTATCAAATTATGTTCCTTCTTTCTAATTCCTGTGGGTAGATTAGAAAAATATAATTTGATATTTTATCTTAATTAATTATATAAATCATGAATCTGCTGACATAAAACTTGCCTGTGGGCTAAAGCTTTAATTCAATTAGATTCACTTAAGTCTGTATGATAAAACTATCAAATTATGTTCCTTCTTTCTAATTCCTATGGGTAGATTAGAAAAATATAATTTGATATTTTATCCTAATTAATTATATAAATATAACAAAACATCTGTGGGATGAATTTTATTATATCCATATAATTAATTACAATTAATGTCTACTATTTATGTGATTTATTAACTTTATTAAATAATTTTATAATTAAGGATGCTGTGGCTACTCCTCAATTATTCAATTGTATTTATCACTTAGACATTATTTAAATTTTATGCCAATTATGTCACTTAATATGCATGCATAATTCACAAAATTTATACACACAAATTCTAAATATAATTGAACATAAATAGGCCAGACCAATGGCCCAACCACTTAATGAACGAGCCAGCAGCCCGTCATCCTCACCCAATTCCAATAGTTTAATTTAACCAAAAAATCTCTCAATCACCTCAAAAAAAAAGTATGGCCAAGACTGTCACACGATTCAGACTGAATGCAGCCTAGTTTGATGCAAATCAGATTGGATCCACACACACCTGTCTGCAGCTGGCCAGTCTGACTGCTGGGCCAGGCAATGGGCCAGCCTGGCCCAGGCGCTGGGCCCAGGCCTGGCCAGTGCTTGGCCCAAGCTGGTAGCGCCTAGGCGCTGGCCCAGGCCGCCGGGCCAGCCAGCGCCTTGCACTGGCATTTTTTTTTAAATTCTAAATGCCGGCTGCTGGACCAGCCGGTTTTTTTTTTTTTTAATGCGTGGCCCTTGCTTCCGCTCCATAGAAGAGACTTTATTGGAGACTTTATTGGAGTTCGGTAAACTCCCGTGAAGGAAGAAAAGGCGCATGGGATAGGCACCATTGGACGCCAAACGTTCGGCCAAGAAATATGGATATTTTTTTTTATTCTGTATGGCTAGCGCGTCTTCTGTAAGAGGCATTTTTCATTCATCCTCATCCTATAAAGAAGCCCACGCTTTCTCTCATGGTGATTTGATCGTGAGACATTTGGATTTATCTTTTATTTAAACTATATCCAAAAGGATGAGACAGATAGGTACATGTTTCATGGCATAAATCTTATGATCAATCTCTTAAATAAAACTGATCAATCTCTTAAATAAAACTGAATTAAATAAATAATATTAAGAGTTATCAGATCTGTATATTAATGGAAACAATCCTAATAATCAAGGCAGAGGTATTTTTATATGCTCTGATACCAAATGATAGACTGAAATTAAATATATTGATCCCTATCATATATGCGGAAATATGGGGCCAATATATTTATCCTAAATAATAAAGGAAAGATCGATAAATACCTCCAGCCATTGCTGTTGATTTTCTCTAGATGAGGGTAAGGATCTTCCACCTTGCGGTCTCTCTCAGCGATGGTGTAAACTTCTCTATAAGACCAGGCGCAGGACCTTCCCGTTTTATAATCCTTTATGCCTTATCTGTCCATCACAGAGGGCGCCGCTTTAAACGGATATGGTTGAGGGATTCTTATCTCAATCGTAAATTCAAAATTTGAATTCACGTAATCCATCAAGATCAGAATATAGGACCACTTTAATCCACCTTAATCGTATCTAACTGATATGCTTAATGGAGAAAAAACCAACAAGATAAACATAGAGGAAGGATTAGCAAAAGGTCTGTTTGCATGCCCCATTGAGTCCACCAGAGCCGCGTAAATGCCGTACCCCGCTCGGCCACCACCATCTCTTGTCTTCATTTCTTCGAACAGGCGGAGGGCAGCATCAAGCCGGTCGGACTTAGCAAGGGTAGGCACCAACAAATCATAGGTCGAGGCTTCGAGCGAGCACCCGTTGGCCTCCATGGATTCGTAGATCTCGAAGGCCTTCTAGGGCAATCCCTTGCTCAAGAAGAGAGTTATAGGGAATTGTAGGTCTGGGTGGTGATGTCCTTGAAGCCCAGGTCCTGAAGCTTCTTGAAGCAACAAAAGGCGACCTCGAGCTTCGACGTCCTGCACAAATACTGGATGGCGAGGTTGAGGGAAGAGGAGAAGGAGGTCGGCGAGAGCTCACCATCGGTAGAGGTGGCAGCTTTGAGGATGTCCTCGAAGAGGGAGTGAACGACATCGAGGTCGGAGGCGGCAGAGAGGCGATGAAGGAGGAGAGAGTAGTGGTGTCCGAGGGAGCGAACCAGGGCTGGCAGCGAGCCCAATGGAAGAGAGAGAGAGAGGGAAGGTTCGGGGTGAAATAAGAACGAACCCTAACCCGCGACTTTGCAAATTTAGGCGCCACGGTCAAATAAAATGGGCGTCGGAGAGAAAATTTAAGAGGTTTTAAGCTTTATTTATAAAAAAAATAGATATAATATTTAAAACCTTCATAACAAATTTATAAAAAAAAAAAGCAGGGTCTTAGTGGCTATGAATGTGAATACATTTTTCAAGATTTCAAATTTAAATCTTTTTATCTATCTATTATAAATTTATTTTATAAAAAAACTTATATAATTTTATTTATAAAAGAACTAAACAAGATTTTTTTTATTTAATCTTTCTATTTTTTTATATTTTTAATGAAAGATTTTTTTAAAGAAAATATTAATTAGAAGAACTATCAAGATTTTATTAACCATTTAAATCCCTTCATAAGTATTTAAATAATTTATTAATATATAAAGTCACTATTAATATATAAAGTCACTTGATGACAGATAAAATTTAGATTTTGGAGATGGCCATTAACACTAAAAATATATGTTATTAATGAATTATGAATGTTAGAATAGAATTCATGAAGCCCTAGCGACTGCTAATTGCATTTCTTGAATTTGATTAAGTCCTAATAAGAAAGAAACAGAAAATATTTATTAAACTTCTATTTAGATATGACTTAATGCATAATTTAATAATTTAGGCAACATATCATTTGTATGTGAATTATTCTTTTATCAAATATCATTATTTTGTTCTCATTCAATATCTTTTCACCTTTTGCAACATTTTCTATAAATTATTTATCGCCTATCTTCTGTTTTACCTTTCTTCTTCCTATGTATGTCTTGCTGCCTATTTCTTGATCAATTAGGCCATCATCCCTGAAAAAGTTGGGCTTTGAATTGGACATTTGATAGTTCTATTCCTAGGCACATAGAATTGCACATTATCTTGACTGATCAGGTTTTCATATCTTCACTACACTATCATAAGGTCATGCTAAGGTTATGCTAAATAGATGTTTTCTTACTTCTTGATCAGTTATGGATATAAGAATGGCTGTAAGAATGACTACTGTCATATGAGTGGTTTGGTAGATTGACTTGCATTTATTGAAGTTGCATGTCCTCTTTCTTTCTTTTTTTTGTTGCTTTGATTCCTAAGAAATTCTTTGTTACTTGGATTCTTACAGAGATATTTCTTTTCGTTCAAAAAAGAAGGGTGCATTGGATTCTAATCTAGCAAAATGTAACATATTTAGAGGCAATGCATTTGAAGTGCTAGTGAAATGAATGTGCTAAAAGTCAGTTAATTTTTACCTCCAAAACCATCACTTATATAAGGCATGTGTTAAAAGTTCTTTGTGTAAATAAGATCTATTTCATATATTTATTTGAGTCATTGAATTATGTGCACATGACCATGCATCTTAGTCCACAGGCATGTTCTACATGACATGTACAGAAAGCCTTTCCTGTAGCCTTTACATAACCTATATTTTGTATGATATTTTCACATTACATAGCATAATTAACTTGCCTAATAAACTCGCATCGTTTAATTAACAGGGTATTTGATCAAGTTGTACTCAATTACAAGTTGCCATGATTCTGGTTTAATAATTCATTTTTTAGCATAAAAATTGACCAAATATAAACATCTTTAATACTTGTTTTTCATCCTTACAGAAAGAAATTTTGATATCCTGGAAGGATCTTCCAAGGAAAGTGAGCAAAGTGTATTTTGGCATGAGAGGTCTGCAATGATGTCTTATTGGAACATTTATGAATTGCAATGCCATTCTAGGGCATTGCTTACTCTAGTAATGTTTAAAAAATAGCTAAAAAACTGGGTAAGTCATTTATAATAAAATCTTTATAAAGTGTCCAGGACCTTATGTTGTGTTGTCTCATTCATGTGTTTTGATGTTTTATATTAGTTATCGATATTGTAATTGATATGGACTACTGACTTTCATTTATTAGTTATTTTAATATTTATCTTTTATTGCCATTATATAAAATTTGTATATGTAATGGATATTGTATGTAAAGAATCATATTATTTTATTGATACGATTTTCAATATTTAAAAAATATGAAACAAATAAATTATATTATATTTAAATAAAATATACTAAATAATAAAATTTAAAATAAAAATATAATTTTAAAATATTAAACAATTTAAAATAGAATAAATATAATTTTTTCTATGATTTTAGACATATTTCGTAGGGATTGTCCGGGGGATTTTTTCATCAAAATTTTATTAATAACTCATTAATGAAAAACAAATCCCTCAAAAAATACCTCGCAAAATTAATTTCCAAGGATTTTTGAGGGATTTTTAATCAATTTTTTTATAAATAAGCCATTTATTATAAATATCCCTCAAAAATTCTCGCAAATCATCAAAAAATCCCTCAGAAAATCTGGGAAATTAATTTTGCGAGGGAATTTTTCGAGGGATTTTTTCATCAAAAATTTTATAATAACTCATTAATGAAAAATAAATCCCTCAAAAATCCCTCACAAAACTAATTTTTGAGGGATTTTGAGGGATTTTTTTAATCAAATTTTTTTATAAATAAGCCATTTATTAAAGAAATATCCCTTGAAAAATCCCTTGCAAAATCATCAAAAAATCCCTTGAAAAATCCCTCAAAAATTAGTTTTGGGAGGGATTGTCTAAGGGATTTTTTTCATCAAAAATTTTATCAATAACTCATTAATGAAAAATAAATCCCTCGAAAAAATCGCTTACAAAATTAATTTTTGAGAGATTTTTTGAGGAATTTTTTTATCAATTTTTTTTATAAATAAGCCATTTATTATGGAAATATCCCTCAGAAAATCCCTAATAAATCATCAAAAAAATCCCTCAAAAAATCCCTCAAAATTAATTTTGCGAGGGATTTTCCGAGGGATTTTTTTCATCAAAAATTTATTAATAACTCATTAATGAAAAACAAATCCCTTGGAAATCCCTCGCAAAACTAATCTCCGAGGGATTTTTTGATGGATTTTTTAATCAATTTTTTTATAATTAAGCCATTATTATAGAAATATCCTACGAAAATTCCTCACAAAATCCGTCAGAAATTCACAAAATTAATTTTGAGGGATTTTTGAGGGATTTTTTTCATCAAAAATTTTATTAATAACTCATTAATAAAAAATAAATCCCTCAAAAAATCCCGTAAAATTAATTTTTGAGAGATTTCCAAGTTTTTTAATTTTTTTTATAAATAAGCCATTTATATAGAAATATTCTTTGGAAAATTCCTTGCAAAATCATCAAAAAAATCCCTCAGAAAATCCCTCGCAAAATTAATTTCCAACGGACTTTCTGAGGGATTTTTTTCATCAAAAATTTTATTAATACTCATTAATAAAAACAAATCCTTCAAAAATCCCTCGCAAAATTAATTTTTAGGGATTTTTTTAATCAATTTTTTTATATAAGCCACTGTTATAGAAATATTCCTCAAAAATATAAAATCATCAAAAAAAATCCCTCAAAAAATCCCTCTAAAATTAATTCCGAAGATTTTTAAGGGATTTTTTCATCAAAAATTTTATTAATAACTCATTAATGAAAAATAAATCCCTCGGAAAAACCCTCTCAAAACTAATTTTCAAGGATTTTCTGAGGAATTTTTTTATAATTTTTTTATAAATAATCCATTATTATAGAAAACCCTCAAAAATTTCTTGAAATCATCAAAAAAATCCCTCAAAAAATTTCTTGTAAAATTAATGTCGAGGGATTTTTTTAATCAATTTTTTTTAAAAAAGCCATTTATTATAGAAATATCCCTCACAAAATCCCTCGCAAATCATCAAAAAAATCTCTCGAAAAATCCCTCAAAAATTAATTGTGAGGATTTTTGAGAATTTTTTTCATCAAAAATTTTATTAATAACACATTAATGAAAACAATCCTTCAAAAAATCCCTCGCAAAAGTAATTTCTGAGGGATTTTTTGAGGGATTTTTTTATTAAATTTTTTTATAAATAAGCCATTTATTATAGAAATATCCCTCGAAAAATTTCCTTGCAAAATCATCAAAAAATCCTACAAAATTAATTTTTAAGGAATTTTTTTATCAATTTTGTTTATAAATAAGCCATTTATTATAGAAATATCCCTCAAAAAAATCCTTCGCAAAATTATCAAAAAAATTCCTCTGAAAATCACCAAAATTAATTTTGCGAGGGATTTTTTGAGGGATTTGTTTCATCAAAATTTTGTTAATAACTTATTAATGAAAAATAAATCCCTCAAAAATCCCTCGTAAAACTAATTTCCAATGGATTTTTTAAGAGATTTTTTTATCAAATTTTTTTATAAATAAGCCATTTATTATAGAAATATCCCTCAAAAATTCCTCATAAAATCCCGAGAACTTAAATTTTGCGAGGGATTTTTGAGGAATATTTTTTATCAGCATTTTTTTACAAAGAACCCATTTATTTTAGAAATATCCCTCAAAAAATCCCTCGAAAAATTATTTTGTGACGGATTTTGCGAGAAAATATTTTTTATTGAAAATTTTTGGTTTATATTTTTTGTCAAAAAATCCCTTGGAATTGCAAGGGATTTTTTTCCTCGATAAAATCCCTCGGTAAATCACTTTTCCAATAGTATGTGATTGCCTTTATTCAGATGAGTATAAGGTAAATACATCCATACAAATATTTTAATAGTTTATATTTTTACAAACTCATGTAACCATTTTTATTAATTCTTTGATGTAGAAAAAATTGGAAATAAATAAATCTAATCAGGAATTGCAGCCATATGCTGCTCTTACTGGATTGAAGTCTATACCGGCTCACTCTTATGATATGATAAGGAATACTGTGAACCTAGTGCTTTTATATTTATATATTGTGTAGTCTGATATTTTGATAATTGTATTAGATTATTACAATGATACATTATATTAGATTATTATATTGATATAATGATACATTGTATTAGATTATTACATTGATACATTGATAATTGTATTAGATTATTACATTAATACATTGATATATTGAAACATTGATACATTGTATTAGATTGTTGCATTGATTCATTGATATATTGATACATTGTATTAGATTGTTACATTGATACATTGATACATTGATACATTGATACATAGATAATTGTATTAGATTATTACATTGATACATTGATAATTGTATTAGATTATTACATTGATACATTGATACATAGATAATTATATTAGATTATTACATTGATACATTGATACATTGATAATTGTATTAGATTATTACATTGATACATTGATACATTGATAATTGTATTAGATTATTACATTGAAACATTGATACATATATTAGATTGTTATATTGATACATTGATACATAGATAATTGTATTAGATTATTACATTGATACATTGATACGTTAATAATTGTATTAGATTATTACATTGATACATTGATACATTGTATTAGATTATTACATTGATACATTGATACATTGATAATTGTATTAGATTATATATTGATACATTGATACATTGTATTAGATTATTATATTGATACATTGATACATTGATACATTGATACATTGTATTAGATTATTATATTGATACATTGTATTAGATTGTTACATTGATAATTGTATTAGATTATTATATTGATACATTGATACATTGATAATTGTTTTAGATTATTACATTGATCCATTGATACATTGATAATTGTATTAGATTATTTATTGATACATTGATACATTGATACATTGTATTAGATTATTACATTGATACATTGATAATTGTATTAGATTATTATATTGATACATTAATACATTGTATTAGATTATTACATTGATACATTGATAATTGTATTAGATTATTACATTGATACATTGTATTAGATTATTACATTGATACATTAATACATTGATATATTGATACATTGTATTAGATTATTACATTGATACATTGATGCATTGATAATTGTATTAGATTATTGTCTTAAATTATTATCTTAAATTATTATTGTTTCTTTTCAGAGAGATTCTGTTACGGGAGAGGAGCCATCAAGACTTCATCTTTGGAATACTCTTCATTTTGACAAAAAGAAGAATCAATAGATAAATGAAAGAGCTGAAGAAACCCATGTAAGTTTTATCAATTAAAAATACAATATTATTGAATGTAATGTTTTATATTAAACATATTGAATTTGTTTTCTTTTCATTGCAGGCACAGTTAGTAGAGCGACTTTTCTCATAGGACTCTACAGCAAAAACCAATCAATGAGGATGTCATTTTTGAGGAGGTTTTAGGCTCTAGATCTGATTATAAAGGGGATGGGGTCCACTACCGAAGGATACATCGAGAATTAGAGGTAGTTCTTCATCTTCAAAAAACTCATAATTAAAGGTTGAACTATATGAGTACCAAGAGCGCATCACTCAGCAAGAGGATAATCTCGCTCAGCAAGAGGATAAGCTCACTCAACAACAGAATGAGCTCACTCAGCAACGAAGACCATCCAGGATCTAAAGGCATCGACTGATGAGCTTACTACTTTCATGCGACAGCTAGTGCCTGGATATTGTCCTAGTGGATCCCAGCAGACCTCACTTCCATAGTACAAGTATTTTTTTTATTATGTATTTTCAAAACATTGTATATGATGATTTTATTGAAATGAATAAAAATTTTTATTAAATTTTTTGTGAAACTTTTATATTAGAAATTATTTCTAATATTGTTGCTTTAATATTATATTATATTATTGTAACAGGTGCAAAACAAAAAAAAATTATAAAAAAAGTCATCGTAATAAGTTTTATTTAAATTTTAAAAATATTTAAAACCTATTACGATGACTTTTTTTTCACCGTAATAGGTTGATATTATGGCAAAAATAAGTCACCGTAATAAGTTTTTATTTAAATTAATTTTTTTTAAAATATATAAACGATATGGTTTTATCGTAATAGGGAGCTATTACGATGAAAATAAGTCGCCATAATAAGTTATTATGACAACAAATTATTACGACACTTTTGAAAACGATGAATTTTTTATCGTCGTAATAACTTATTATGGTAACTTTTGCACTTATTGCGATGAATTAATTTGTCATAATAAGTCATTTTTCTTGTAGTGCCTAATAAATCCTCTTTTATAAAATAGCAAACCTTATTCCCAAGAAAATCCCAAAAATAAAACTTGACCCTAGCAAACCTTATTCTCCAAGTAAATCTTAGAAATGAAGCCATGCACCCTCAAAAAAAAAAAAAAATCTAACACAATAAGTAATTCAAGACATATCATAACAAATATTCAACTTAAATTGTTTTAAGCTTTTAAAAAATTTTCTTCTTTGGTGTATATATATTCTCCTCCTTCCCTTTTACTCATTTGCAAATTCTCAATGGTGCTTTTCATCAACTCATATAAATCTTTGAAAACCTTTCTCCATTCATTACCACCTAAGCACAGCTAGTCGTCTTCATAACTCCATTTCTCAGGGGAATGCTCATAAACCAAATTGTCAGGCCAGCCTAAAAAATTTGATTCCTTTGGCACATATTTTGCATCACTGAAGTTTTTGCACTCCAATCATGCATCTTAATTTTTGTATTACTAAGTTCAATAACCTCTAATTCAACATCATTAGCTACAATAGTAATCCTTTTATCACATGTTTTATAATAGTCAAATCGATCTTTATGTGAATAAATATGAAAGAAGCAGGCAAAATCTAACATTCATGAATATTTAAATGAATCCTTGCCTTATCTTCTTGAATCATAAGAATATCATCACTTTCATACACATTATCTTCAATAATAATTTCAACATCTATATACTTCCCATGATTTTTTTAACTCCTTTAAATTAGCTTTCATCTTCCTGCAATAGAATTGTATATATCCCATCTTAGATGAAATTGACACTCATTATCTTTATAATCTACCCCTGGTCTAAAATTTGAATAAGATTTCTTCTTATTTGAATTGTTCCCATGTGAGGTACTCCTACCGTAATCTAAATCACCATGAATATCCTGCTTTCAGATTTGTTGTTAGGCCTTTTAACTGTTCATTCTCCAAGAGAACTTCAACTACCTCCTTTGATCTCTTTGAGCATTTCCTATCTATCCAATAATGCATCGCCAAATTACAATATGCGGCTGAGGGAAATATAAAAGCAATAGGGCCTTATGCTCCTTTTCAATTTTAAAATTTAAACTTGCTAATCAAGTAATAAATTTATGGTCTATATTAAGACAGTCTATGATGTTTTGCATCTTCCTCCATCCTCAACTGATGCAACTCATTCAAGCAGGCTGATTTATGAGTGACTTTGAGATATTGACCTTCTCTAACTTTTTTCAAAACTCTTGAGAAGAAGTGTCATTTAACATGCTATACACCCTAGGAGCAAAATTCAATAATATTGTACTCATTGGTAGCTAGCTTACTCTTTTTCTCATATAACACTTTCATTATCTTTGCTATATGAAAACGTTCTTTACAAATGCTTGGCCATGGACTAAAATTATATTTTCTATCAAAAGGCTTAATTTTAAACTTTGTGCCTATGATACTTTGTATTTTTGATATCATGAATCTTAGCTTTGATACCAAATGTTATAAAAATTATGGTTTATCTAACCATAAGTTAGCATATTATTTGATTTTCTTTTTCTAATTAATTTTATAATGATCTTTAATTATATTTATATTTATATTTATTATATTGGTATTTCTATGGAAGAGGTTTTTACTAATTTTTTATCTCACATGCTATTTTTTACTCATTTTTTTCAAAGTCACAAGGTAAGAAGTCAGGCTACAATGAGATTTAAGTAAGGATCAAAATAATTTAGAGTAGCTAGATTTATTTCTAACACTATAATTGATTGGTTTTGTTATTATATTAGTAAAATTCTTTTATTTTAAAAATTAGTAATGATATATTATGTAAAATTTGTTAAAAATAAGCCTTATATGCTCTTTAGAACTAAACCTTAGAGAATGGATGGCTCTATCATATGTCCAACAAAGGGTTGGGGTCGAGGCATGGCTAGAGTGATTAGAGCATAACTTACAAGACCTTAAAGATAAGATTAGTTAGTGATGAGATGATTCAAATTAAGTTGAATGGAGGCACTTAGAACTTTTTTTTATTATAAATGTTTGCATCAAAGTTGTGCTGTAGCAAAGCTTATATAATGATTTCAACTATAATGATCAAAAGAGGACATGAAGCAAAAGTTCTCACCAACATTTTGATAGCTTGAATTTGTGAATTTTAAGGATGAAATTTTTTTTAGGTAAGGACATTGTAAGGCTCAGCACTTTGGATTAGCTTGATGTAGAGCATGGGCATTGTTCGCTTAACTATCCTACTAAAATCAAAAAATTGATCGAGTTAACCCAGCTAAGTCAACTCGGTACCAAACCTCTAAGTTAACTCAAGTAAAGTCAAGTCACAACCAAAAAATTAGTTCCAATTGAGGAAGAAGAAGAAGAAATGAAATGGAAGTTGGACTCTAGTAGGAGTCCAATATCAAAATGCACTCAAAAAAAAGGTAGGAGTTTGCACTCTATTTTACCCTCTCCTCTTTCTTTTGAATTATTACTAAAGTGCAACGGATCAACTCTGATACTAATTATTATGCAAAAAACTAGTTGATGCTAAGATCAACTATTGCAGAAAAAAAAAAATCTCGGATCTAGACCAAAAATCAGCACCCAAAAGAGAAAAAGGGCAACCACCTAGTCCCACTCTTGGAGAGAGAAAATGGCATCCAAAGTTAAGATGCTTAGAGAGAGAAATAAGGGTGCATGCCTAGAGAGAGAAGGGATGCCCAAGAGAGAGAAAGAGGCATCCCAACTTTTTCATGCCTTCTAACTTTCTAGAGAGAGAAAGGAGCCTACAGGTGGAAGAGAGAGCGGCTCACTTAGAGAGAGAAACATGAAGGAGAGAGAAAGTTTTGTATGCCCTACTTTTAGGGAGTGAAAATGGTACTAGAAAAAGTGAAGACTTAGGGTGCAAGCAATAGAGAGAGAGAGGGAGTTGCCTACACTTTCTAGTGAGAGATAACACCCTAGAGAAAGAAAATGCCCTAAAGAGAGCCACATGTGGAGAAGAAAGAGAGGTAGCGCTAGGGTTTCTCATGCCTCTTTAGAGAGAGAAAGTAGGCGATGGTTTGGTGAGGGAGGAGAGAGAAAGTATTTTGATGAGAAAAAAATCAGTTGTATTCCCTCTTTCATAAACCCTAGAAGCTAGGGTTTAAATACATGACCAAGCTGACTTGACCCTAACTCAAAAAAACTCCCATGGCTAACCTAAAGAAATTAAATTCACCCAAACCCATATACACCCATGACTTGACTCAATCTCAAAACCCTTGAACTTACACTCAGCCCAATACAAGTTAGCTCCTTCAAAACCCACATTCCAACATGGGCCTTGAGATAACCTAGAGCCCAAAACAACTCTAGAGACTTCATGACGCCTTATGAAGCATGGACCTTGGCCTTCACATGTTCTCCTAGGCCTTGGGAGCACAATACCAGGTCCAACAATTACACCACTATGAGCTCTATTTTAGCACTCATTGTTGATTAGGGCTTTTGACCATCGATTTCATCTAGCCAACCACCTAAGTAATTTCTCCCTCTTACTCACCCTTATTATGATACTTGTTGCTCATCACTAGTAACTACCAGCAACGAAGAAATCAAGTCAAAACCTCTATCTCTATTTTCTTCACTTCGCTATTTTGTGGTTGAATTGTGACTGTGTGCATCACTAGGACCCCCCCCCCCCCATCCAATTATTAGATCGTATCAATGTTAGCTGGTAGAAAATATACCATTTTGCCATCAAATTTCTACCTTGAATCCTTCAATTGGATTGACATTCCTCTTTTCCTTATTCTTTTCATGGCGATGAGATGGTGACTAAGGATACTGACTCCACCATGTCATCAACTTTAGTCTTCATTGACTAGGAGGATGTCAAGCCTCTAGTCCTATTTGTGGGGAGCTAGTTATTGGCTAGCCAGACCCTCTTTCTTCTTTGATTGGGAAACTTTTCTTTTTCTCTAGTTTTTGTAAGTGATCATCATCATTGTTTTCATTGTTTATGAGCCATCACATGGTCATTGGCCACAAGCCTAGCCATTGGTAATTCGGATTAGATGTTATTTTGTTCACATTACATTATGAATACAAATCAAATTTTATTAGTTTCTTTATCTATCCAGATATTTTTTTATAAATATATTTGGATATATATTATCTGTGAGATAAAGCCCAAAAGAATGTGAGCTGTGCATATGAAATTTATAATAGAAATTATAAATTGTGAGATCCAAAATTGCACATTGTGGTTTAATTTTTAAAATTTCTCTAGTTGATGCATAGATGGGACTGAGCACTGTCAAACGCTATGAAACTAGCATACATTGCATATCTTTACCCTTGTGATAAGCAACTGATCTCACAAGCTGAAGTATGAAGATACTTGGATATATATGTGGATATTCATTATTGTAACGACGCATTAGATGACCTGCACAGAGATTGTTAGTGTTTGCCCAAGATCCAATCGGATTGAATTCTGTGTGTATACAGTCTATAAATACAAATCAAATAAAATGATTTCTTTATCTATCCAGATGTCCTTTATTATATATATTTGATATATTTTTCTGTGAGATAAAGTTTAAAAAAATGTGAACCATGCATATGGAATTTATAATAGAGATTACAAATTATGAGATCCAAATTGCATATTATGGTTCGATTCTTTAAATTTCTCCAATCGATGTGTAGACGGGACTAGACACCGTCGAATGCCATGAGACTGGCACACATTGCATATCCTCACCCTTGTAGTGAGCAGCTGATCTTGCAAGCTGAAGTATGAAGATACTTGGATAGGTGTGTGGATGCTCATTATTATAACGATGCAATAGTTGACCCACACAGAGATCCCATATGGATATTCTATATAGTGTTAATGGTTGATCTTTGATGACGGTTGTGCGAGTGATCTTTTGAATTGAGGTATTCATTGCACCTCATATGTGGAATGCCATACTTTAATGACATACAAATGTCGCTCTAGCCATGAGTGACAAATATAGTGATGGTTGGGTATGACGTGAAACACGTGGAGGTGATGATTGATTAAGATAGAATTCATCTTCCTTAATATAGAGAGGGTTATATCCCATGACCACTTGATGGATTGATTAGACTTAAAATCCTTGCAAGATTGAGTTGGACCAAAATGGTTTCAGAGTTCTAATTCATATAAGTTAGTTTTTTTTTAGATCAAGTAAACAAGATCAGTTATAGGGTTGACACTTTTTATGCCACTGATTGGTCTAGGATAAGTGATGAAATGATTGAATCGTACAGTAACCGATCATGAATAGGTGATGTCGATGACCACGTCGGCATAACTCTATGATACTTGGATAATCATGATGCTTTGCTAGGGGCCACTCATAATTTATAATTATGAATAGGTTGATCAAGTCAAAGTATTGAGTAGGTCAACATCTGGTCAGATTGAATCATAATTGTTGCCAACATGTCGGGGCCCAATGGGTCACATGCATTAAGGAGTCATTTGGATGAGTTAAACTGGAAATTAAATTGGATTTAATTCTGATTTGATAGCCATTTTCTAAGTCAATTATGATTGGGTTTGACCCAATCTTAATTAGAATGAGATTGACATTGAATGGGTGAATGTAGATTCGTCCTGAAGGAATTGATCATGCATCTAATGGTCCTTATGGAAGGATCTTTTCTTTTGCATGAGAGTGTACATTTGATAGAGATATAGACTAAAAGATATGCTTTATGTTATGTCTTTATATTTTAATGAGAATTCATTTTGAGCAATGTATGCCATTTACTATATATGTGCATGTGTCTAGTATTTACAAAGAGTATTTGATCTAGTGTGTAAAGTACGGCTTACACACAGAAGATTAGATCATCGGTTCTTTTGGAATACAAGTTTATTGTTCACAGTTTTAGATGGAATTGGACACATCATCAGTAGAACTGTAGCACAAATTTTTAGTAGGTCTATCTTGACTACGATGAATGGTTTATTCTAACTATTTGTGCTAGTACACTTTGTGTGTATTGAATAGGACCCAGTTGAGTTAATTATTTTATACTGACTTTATAAAATAATTAAAACTCATGAATATTATGATTATTTATGCTCTTAATCCGAATACTATTTCTAGACATGTGTATGTAGTGATTATTGCTTTGATTACACATAGAGTGAGATTCTATATGAGTCAATAAACTCAATGGGTTGGGCAATAACATTATATATATGGTGAATATTACTAGTTGAAGGAAATCATATTCTGATAAATTGGATTGATGATATCCCCTTGAGGAAGCTTATAAGTTTTGATTGTATCAAATCTTGCAAGTGGATTTTGAATCCGATACATCAAATAAGTTAAGTGGAAAGGTCTCAAGGATAATAAAAGCCAATTAAATTATATTGTCAGTAATTAAATTTAATTGGTGGATATCTGTAATCTTAACGTAGGGAGATAATAAGTATTTAATATTAAAGGCTCGAAAATATAAATTTGAATATGATTAGGAGTATAATTATAATTCTTTAGTGGAATGAATTGTAATTTACGTAATTGAATCCTAACCCGGGGTAGGATTTGGAGATTTAATTACGTGAGAAGTCCTTTTCATATTTGCCTATTGCTCCCTGTTGTAGCCCTATAAATACCCTCTCAGTTGGTTGCTAGGGTGAACGTTTTTGGAGAAAGAAAAACAAGAAACCCTAGGACGGCCAAGAGATCCCATCATCTTGTGAGAGAAAGAAGGTATTTTCGGGAATACGGCGGAAGGCTAAAGGTTGAGGTCGAGCAATCGAATCAAAGTGATCCAAAGTTCAAATCTGAAGGTATGATCTTGTACTCATAGATTAGAATGGTAAAAAGTTTTTTGTATTACTCATATACGCTATAGCCATGATCTTGGGGTATTCTGCGTTCCCCAACACATATGATGCACACTTGTCAATAATTGGATGACCATGATTAAGCCCAAGTGTTGGGCATGATCAATAGGATTTAATACCAGTTGATGGTGTGCTAAATCCTTGGTCAATTGGGTGCCATTTGATGGCGCATGGAGCATAGGATGCAAGCCCATCATTGGGCTATTTACCCTCCACGTGGAAGCATATGAAATGCCCAAGAATTGGACGTGAAATGTGGGCATGGGACTCATGCAAATATGGGCTTGGTCAATGTTGACTTGGTTATGGTAGTTAGTTGTATCTTGTTGGGACATGGCTCACTACAAGGAAAAAAAAATATTGCGACGCTCAAATACATCGCAATTGCGTCGCTAAACATGCTATTGCGACGCAATGACGGCGTCGCTCAGATGTCCGTTGCAATCTCCATTTGTCACAATTGCATCGCAATATTGCGACTCTCTGCGACGCAACAATGCATCGCAATATTGCGACGCATCCAAATGCGTCGCTAAATTTAAAACTAATTTTTAATATTTAAAATTATTATTAAATATTGCGACGCACTCAATTGCGTCGCAATATTGCGACGCATTTAGTTGCGTCGCAATATTTAATAATAATATTTTTAATATAATAGCGATGCAATTTGAGTCGCTAATGCATCGCCAAGAAAAAATTTTTTAAAATATTGCGACGCAAGGTCATTGCGTCGTAATATTTAATAATAATATTTTAGATATAATAGCGACGCAATTTGAGTCGCTAATGCATCGCTATTAAATTTTTTTTAAAATTATTGCGACGCCAGGTCATTGCATCGCAATATTTAATAATAAAATTTTAAAAATATTAGCGATGCAATTTCAATCGCTAATGCGTCGCTAATTAATTTTTTTAAAAAATATAAAATATTAAAAATTAAAACGGTTAATGCAATTTCATTACATTTAAATATTGATAGAAATATTCTTCACTCATATTGATCCAAACAATAATCATTCAATTTCTAAAAATAATTAATATATTAAAATTTTGAAGTTTTCATGTACAACATATAAAAAGAAAAAAAATACATCAAGAATCTGAGCGATCACGTGGAGGCTGGAGACCCTGCGACAAGCGGCTAACCATATCCTACAAATGACGCATCTGATCTCGCACATCTGCAAGCTCGTGATCCCGGCCTCGCATACCCTGCTCGAACTTGTGCTCGACCTCCTGCCGAACCTCCTCCGCAATGGATCTTCGAATGTCGTCTAAACGCTTTGTAGGAATATCACCAGAAAATCGTGAGCTAGAGGCCTGATGAGGAAAATATGCAGAAGCTCTAGTGCCCAGACCATAGACCCTACGGTCTTGCGGCTGGGCACCAACAGCCTCCAAAAACACACGCCGACTCTCCTCTGCTGAGAGTTCGACGGGCGTCTCCCCATCAGTGGAGTCGACCTACGATGCCTAGGAGCGAAGCTTCTCGACTCATGTCTTTGAATTATAAAATCAACAATAAATGAGTTAATAAATTTCTCGAAATAAAATTTTAGAAATTAAACAGATGCTACATAAAGCTAATTTCTTACCGCAACCTCCCGTGATCGCGTGTCGACCTAGGAACCGTCCCTCCTGGTGTGTGTCGCCCTGAATAGACGAAACTCACCAGGATCTCTGCCCTCCTGCTCAACAATAAAAAAATTGATATTAATACAAATATTTGTAAATAAATAAATTAGTAATTAAATTATTTATGTTTTCTTACCATACGTCGTCTGTGCTCCTGAATCGAAATGGAGTCCGAAGTATGGCGGGAGAGACCCATGCCAGGACCGCCCTTCTCGGATCGGCGGTTCGTGCTGGCTGATGCGGACCTCCTGCGCCAGCCATCGGACTGCCAGGCCTGCTGCCACTCATGCCAAATATCCTCTGGCACATGCGCAGTACGCTGACCCGATGACCTCCAATGATGAAGCATGTCGGAGTATCGGCATCCCGTAAGAGCCTCCCATGCTGCCCTAATGGCATCATGGCTGGCAGGGTCCCACGTAAACTTTTTCTGCATTAAAATAAATAGTTAGTTTCAGAATTTATTAAGATTAAGAAATTTTATATCAGTGATAAATTATATTTAATAAGTTTACCTGAAACTCAGAAAAATAAAACTCCCTCGTGGCTAGAGATACGTGGCGCCAATCGTAGCCACTGGGATCTGCACGCCTCTGAAATACGGTGCTGATGTGGCTGGATACATGATGCTGCTTAATAAATCTGTTAAAAAAATGCATGTTTATAATTAATTGACTTAAAAACATAAACATATATTTTTAATTAGTATATACTTACAGCCCATGAGCATCAAATCGAAGTACGGTGCGGCCGATGGTGGAAGAACTCTCGGAGGTATGTGCCGATCAGCTGGATGGTAATACCAATGCAGGATCACTACCGACTGCTGAGAGATCGAAGGCTGTGAGATGTGTGGAGATCCAAACTCTCCATCTCCAAAGCTCATGTGATCTGATGCAGCAGAGCTACGTTCCTGCTCACTCCGTATGTCGTCGGTAGATCTACCTCTGCCCGTCATACTGAAAATACTAAAGATTCATGCAATTAAATTACGATTAATGATTAACTATATAAAAATTTACCACTTATAAAATAAAGTTGAATTTAAAAAACCTCTATGTTTAATCGGTGTCATTTGTTTCGTAAAATGTTGGTTCAACATCCGATGCCGTATCGGACTACAATTCAGTTTCATTATCATTGGAAGGAAACCGAACATTTGCATCCACAATTTCTTGGACATCACCATTTGGATCTCTAAGTGATGTTTCAGGAGCCCTTGTGTCGTCCTCAATTGCATGCATTTCCATCTCATCCTCTTGAAATGCGGGGCACTCGGCTGATTGACTTGATGAACTCTCCTCTAATAAGATTGTTGAACGTGAGACGATTTTAGAAATAGCCCACCAATCTCGCTTGTCGTTGCGCAAACTTGGATATCCGCAGTAAAAGACTTGCTGAGCTTGGGATGCAAGGATGAATGGGTCATATTTCTGCAATCTTTATCGATGGTTCACTTCAACCAAATTGTAGTCGTTATGAACCCTTTTGCCCACAGGAACTATCGGATCGAACCAATCGCAACGAAACAATACGGTTCATTTCATAGGCCAACCGGGATATTCAACTTCAACCACCTCTACTAACTTTCCGTAATAATCCTATATATTTGCTCCAACACTTTCTCCTTTAACACACACGCCCCAGTTCTGCGTACCTCTTGAAGCTGCTAATCGTTCAATCTGAAAGTTGTACCCATTAACAAAATAGCCAGTAGTGGTTGTTACGGTCTTCAATGGCCATTGCGATAGACATTTAATGAAAATATTATCGGTTGGGGACCATGGACCGTTTATCTATAAATTAATAAGCTATTCACAACCAATTCGAAAAATTAAAGCCATTACTGAAATTGATTGAGTGATACTACTCACAAATTCATAAAACCAGTAAGCGAACTCCGTTTCTAACTTCTGTCCAATTGCAACTTGACTAATGTCGGGATTCATCTGTCGTTGTCTATCACAATACATCCTTATGGGATGATAAGGATTAAAACTGATGTTAGCAATTAAATATTATGGTATATTGTAATTTAAATTAGAAGTTCCAATTAAGCATTGAAGTATACACTTACTCAATATATGGATCGACTTCTCTATAGTTCATTAGGATATAATAATGTGCAGCATTATACTCCATATCGCTAAGATTTCTTGACTTCTGCCCCTCAAATGAACGGCCGATACCTTTAAAAATTGATATTCTACCGTCATTAGGTTCTCCTTCGTCCACACATACGTCATCGTTACGACCAAGATTTCGGCTCCTCGTGTGGACGTGACCCTCAAAGTAATGTGAGGCAAAAGCTGAAACTTCTTCGACCAAGTGTGCATTGCATATAGAACCTTCAACCCTTGCCTTATTACGCACATTATTTTTAACTTCTTAAGGTACCTATATGTAAAGTTGAGACAAAAAATTAACCAATTTTCTCGCAATGAAATAATATTTGAAATGTCAATATGTCTTAATGATGTATATATTTACCTCTCGAAAGGATACATTCAGCGATACTGCACGGGACCAGCTATGCTCGCTTCGTATGGCAAGTGAACCGGTAAATGCTCCATTGAGTCAAAAAAAATTGGGAGGAAATATTCGCTCCAGCTTTTATAAAATAATTGGAATTTCCTTCTCAAGCCTTGCCATGGATGCAGAAGTAATGACTGTGGCAGACAACTCCTTGAAGAACAAGCTGAGCTCTGTCAATGCCTTCCAGACATGTTGCAGAAGCAACTCACGAAAAGCTATAGGCAATAACCGTTGCATGAAAACATGACAGTCGTGATTCTTCATGCCGAACAACTTGAGCTTATGCATGTCCACACACCTACCGATATTTGAGGCATAACCATCTGGAAATTTTAACCCTCTAAGCCAGTTACATAAAACTTCTCGTGAATTTCTGTCAAGAGTGTAACAGGCTTTAGGATAGGTCCCGTCGGTACTCCTTCTCAAATCACCTCTTCTGCAATACTGATTAAGTTCTTCTCTTGACTTTGCAGTGTCTTTTGTTTTTCCCGAGATGTTTAGCACCGTGTTAAATATGTTATCAAAAAAAAAATTCTCGATATGCATAACATCCAAGTTGTGCTGGATGAGATTTGTGCTCCAATAAGGCAAATCCCAAAATATACTCCGCTTCTTCCAGTTATGTTCTTTACATATACGGCCATTTATTCTATCTGCATCTGGTTCCCAAGCATACCTCAACCCCAAATGCTCTATAGTATCAAATATATTCGTGCCGGACCTAACCGGTTCGGCGAATTTTGTAACTGCTTATTCTTTCGAAAGGTGATCAAGTTACGCCTGTAAGGATGATTTGGGGGCAAGAACTTCCTATGATTATCAAACCATGACTGCTTACCACTCTTCTGCAATGTAAATGCATCCGAATCATACATGCAATGAGGGCATGCCAAACGTCCAGCAGTGCTTCAACCAGACAACATTGCATATGCCGAGAAGTCACTTATTGTCCACATCAAAGCAACTCTCATGATGAAATTCTGTTTCATAGAAATGTCGTAGGCTACGACTCCTGTTTCCCACAACATTTTCAATTCGGCCACCAACGGTTGCAGGAAGACATCAATCTTTTCCTTTGGATTTGATGGTCCTGGAACTAAAACTGTCAAAAACATTGCAGTCTCTTTCATGCACTTCCATGGAGGAAGGTTATATACAGTCAGTATCACAGGCCAACATGAATACTGTTGCCCCGCTTGACCGAATGGTTGGAAGCCATCGGTACAAAGACTTAATCTGACATTCCTTATATCTTCAGCAAAATCAGGATGATTTTCATTGAAATGCTTCCAAGCTTTTGAATCTGATGGATGCCGCATTTCATCCTCTTTAGATTCATGTTCGGCATGCCATCTCATATCAGCAGCTGTAGCCTCAGATCTGTATAATCTCTACAGGCGTGGAGTCAGAGGAAAGTAATGCATCCTCTTGTAAGGAACACTTTTCCTCCTACTTGTTCTAGCTCCCCCTTTGCCGTTTTTGTACCTCGATTGCCCACAAATCTTACACCATCTCAGCTCCAAGTTTTCACCCCAATATATCATACAATTGTTCAAGCAACAATCGATCTTATTAACCGGGAGCCCAAGCCCACGCAACAACTTCTTCGTTGAGTAAAAATTGTCTGCTATAACATTATCATTTGGCAAAATTTTCGTGATTAACCCAGCTACAGAATTAAACGCTTTTTTTGATAATCGATGTTCTGCCTTAATATTCAGCAACCGAGCAGCCGTAGACAACTGTGAATGACCCTCACAACCAGGATACAATTCTTGATTTGCAGCACGCAACATATCATAAAATTATTGTGCATCTGGATTTGGTTCTTCCATAAATGTATTCTGATTGAATTCATTACCTGATGCATTCATCACCATTTCTTCATATGTGTTTAGATTCACAAATGGTTCATCAACGGGATTTGACACATGTTGGCTTGTAACAACTGCTGGAATTTCCTCTTGTTCACCATGACAGTACCAAACATCGTAATCAGGAACAAACCCCTTTTTACACAGATGCACCTTAACAGTTTCGACATCTCTGTAGGCTTTATTCTGACACCTGTGATAGTTGCATGAGCACCTAATCCTAGACCCATCCATCCATTCAGGTTGGCTATATGCAAATGCGATAAATTCTTCCAATCCATTCAGAAAATCTGGATTAAGCAAGCCATCTTTTATCCTTGCATACATCCACGAGCGAGCCCCGCTCATTTTTGACCGACTTATACAATTTTAGTAAACCATTAAAGGAAACCACATTATAAAACTATATTAGTATTACTAAATATATAACTAAATTATTTCTTTTACACAACTTAGGTTAATAACAACCATTTAAATAATTTATAACTAAACCAATTTTTTTTAGATAACTAAGGTCCCTACCCTGCAAGGCCCGGCCACGGCTACGATCCTTGGCGTGCTAGCAAGGACCGAGGCACAGGTTCATGCCAGGCTAATGCTAGGGCTTGAGTTCGGGTCAGGCCGCAAGGCCGTCCGTTCAATCATGAGACTTCACAAGCATTCAAGTGTCCTAAATTAATTCCACCTTCACTCCATGTCTAAAAGGTAAGGCCCTATCCCATTCAAGAATATTTTTTGTGATATGTTATTCTACTATTAATTATCATCGATCGGTTACGTTGAAATTTCAGCAGCATTTCCCCATATGTTCTCCTAAATGTGTGGCATATATGCCACACTAGGAGAACGTATGAGCAAATACAAACCGCAATCTCAACCAACGATGATTAATAGCAGACTAACATATCGCAAAAAATATTCTCAAACTGTCTACCAGGACAATTTGAGAATTTGCAAGACTATGTCTTACAAATTCTCAAACGGGTCTAAAGGTTATAGTGTTGTGATTAATATATGGAAATCCGAAGACAATCAAACTTATGCTTGTTATTCTTAACTTCTTGTCAATTATACATATATAGGAATAGTGTTCTATATATATAGTCACTGACTTCTTAAGATTATTATGTCGAATATAAATGTTTGTGAAGACTAAAATATAAATTATTGAAACTACTAATTTGTTGCTGAAAATTAAATAATAATACAACAAGACTTTCTATCTAGCATAACATAATTTAATGCTTCATTCAATTTGAAGCAGAATGTAAATAATCAAGACATAACAATTGTAAATAACTACAAATGCACAAATATTATTGCATAAACAGCTATAAAGAAATGAAAAGCTACGACTACAATTTTGAAATTACCTAATCTAAAGAGTTATGGTTAATGAGCTAAATTAGTTGACCTAAATAGCTAAGCTAATTCAGCTCGACCTATCTAAAGATTTTTAATTGATGATGTAAAGAGACAAGGTTGATGGTCTAAAATCAGCTTACTTGATCGAGAAGTTTAAACTGATAAGCTAAATTAATTGACCTAAATAGCTACGATTTATGAGTTTAATCAGTTGATTTAAAAAGAGTCATGATTGATGAGCTAAATCAGTCTATCCAAAGAGCTACGACTAATGACATAAATTAATTAATTTATAACTAATCTAATAAAAAATTAGATTAGTAGTCACATTTTTTTAATATTTATCATCAAATTATTTGAAAATATTTTTAAAAATAATAAAATATAATAGAATCTAAAATTTTTGTGTTGATTTTTTTTCATGAGTGTTAAAAAAAAATTTTTGAAGGGGCCAGGGGTGGGGAAAACCCCCCTAGCTGTTACTTTTTTTAAAAAAAAATTAAGTTGCCCATGTTTTAAAAATATATTTATATTTTTTTATATTTGTCATCAAATTATTTGAAAATATTTTTAAAAATAATAAAATATGATAAAATCTAATTTTTTTGTTAATTTTTTTATGAGTGTTAATTTTTTTTTAATTGAAGGGGCCGAGGGTAGGGAAAAGCCCCCTAGGTGTTACTTTTTTTTTTGTCTGGCCACCGTGGCCGGAGAAGACGAACGGGAGGGGCCCCCTATAACTGTTTTTTTTTCCGGTGGCCTGGCCACCGTGGCCAAGCCACGGCCGACCACGGCAGCGGTCGTAGAAGACGAAGGGGGGGTGGGGAAAACCCCCCCAAACTATAATTTTTTTTTTGGCCTGGCCACCGTGGCCAGGCCACGGCCGGCCACGGCAGCGGCCGTGGCCAGAGAAGACGAACGGGAGGTTTTTTTTTCGGTGGCCTGGCCACCGTGGCCAGGCCACGGCGGCCACGGCAGCGGCCGTGGCCGGAACCTATTTTTTTAAAAAAAAAATTAGGAGAAGGGGGGGCTTACCTCGGTCGCGAGGGGACGCCGTCGGAGTGGGGGGCTACCGCCTACCGACGAGCGGATGGACGGCGGCGGCTAGGGTAGGAATAGGAAGAAGAGAGAAGGGAAGGGGGGCGGCCCGACCAAGCGTATATAGTGGTGATTAGCGACACAATTTATGCGTCGCTAATCACTCGCTATTTTTTTAAAATTTTATTTTGGATTAGCGACGCAACAATGCGTCGCTAATCCATCGCTAATTTAGCTTTTTTATATTTTATGCAAAATTTAGCGACGGAACTAATTGCGTCGCTAATGAGTCGCTAACTTGGCGCCAATGTCCAATGGAAAAATAATTTTTATTTTCTAGGAAATTGCCTCGCAAATGCATTGCAATATTTTTAAATATTTACAACTGATAAAAATTATTTTTTCTGAAAATAATTGCGACGCATTTATTGCGTCGCAATATTTTTTTAATTTTTTTAATTACATTTATTTTTCTTAAAAACATTGTGATGCAATAAATGCGTCGCAATATTAAAAATTATTTTATTTTCTATGAAATTGCATCGCAAATATGTTGCAATATTTTTTAAATATTTATAACTGATAAAATTTATATTTTTGAAAAATTGCATCGCAAATGCGTCGCAATATTTTTTAAATATTTATAACTGATAAAATTGATAATTTCTAAATAATTGCGACGCAAATAATGCATCGCAATGTTTTTTATAAATTTTTTTAATTACATTTATTTTTCTAAAAATATTGCGATGCAATAAATGCGTCGCAATATTAAAAATTGTTTTCTCCGAAAAAATAATTTTTTAGGAAAATACATCGCTAATGCGTCGCAATATTTTTTAATAATTATAACTGATAAAAATTATATTTTCTGAAAATAATTGCGATGCACATATTGCATCGCAATGTTTTTTTTAAATTTTTTTATTACTATTATTTTCTTAAAAACATTGCGACGCAATAAATGCGTCGCAATATTAAAAATTGTTTTATCTGGAAAAACTATTTTTATTTTCTAGGAAATTGCATCGACCGATCGGACCGATCGGCGATGATCCGATGATTGCAATCGATCGAAGCCGTGATTCCGATCGGCCACGACTGATCTCGGACCGTGGTGATCGGTCCGATCGACGACGATTGCGATCGATCCAAGCCCTGATCCCGATCGGCCACGACTGATCCCGGACCGTTGCGATCGATCCAAGCCCAGATCCCGATCGGCCACGACCGATCCCAGACCGTTGCGATCGGTCCGAGATCGCTGACGATCCGACGGTTGCGATCGATCCAAGCCGTGATCCCGATCGGCCACGCTGATCTCAGACCATGGCGATCGGTCCGATCGCCGACGATCCAACGATTGCGATCGATCCAAGCCGTGATCCCGATCGGCCATGACCGATCTCGGACCATGGCGATCGGACCGATCGGCGTCGATCCGACGGTTACCATCGATCCCAGCCCTGATCCCAATCATCCATGACCGATCTCGGACCATGGCGATCAGACCGATCGGCGTCGATCCGACGGTTGCGATCGATCCAAACCCTGATCCCGATCGGCCACGACTGATATCGGACCACGGCGATCGATCCGATTGGTGACGATCCGACGGTTGCGATCGATCAAGCCATGATCCCGATCGGCCATGACCGATCTTAGACCGTTGCAATCCGTTCGAGTCGGCGACGATTCGACGGTTGCGATCGATCGAAGCCGTGATCCTGATCGGCCACGACCGATCTCGGACCGTGGCGATCGGCGACGATCGGACGGTTGCGATCGATCCAAGCCCTGATCCTGATCGGCCACGACCGATCCCGGACCGTCGCGATCGGTCCGAGATCGCTGATGATCCGACGGTTGCGATCGATCCAAGCCCTGATCCCGATCGTCCACGACCGATCTCGGGCCGTGGCGATCGGTCCGAGATCGCTAACGATCCGACGGTTGCGATCGATCCAAGCCCTGATCCCGATCGACCACGACCGATCTCGACCATGGCGATCGGTCCAATCGCCGACGATCCAACGGTTGCGATCGATCCAAGCCCTGATCCCGATCGGCCACAACCGATCCCCGACCGTTGTGATCGGTCCGAGATCGCTGACGATCCGATTGTTGTGATCGATCCAAGCCCTGATCCCGATCAGCCACGACCGATCCCGGACCGTTGCGATCGGTCCGAGATCGCTGACGATCCGATGGTTGCAATCGATCCAAGTCGTGATCCGATCGGCCACGACCGATCTCGGACCGTGGCGATCAGACCAATCGGCGTCGATCCGACGGTTGCCATCGATCCCAGCCCTGATCCCGATCGTCCACGACCGATCTCGGACCGTGGCGATCGGATCGATCGGCGTCGATTCGATGGTTGCCATCGATCCCAGCCCTGATCCCGATCGGCCACGACCGATCTCGGACCACGGCGATCGGTTCGATCAGCGACGATCCGACGGTTGCGATCGATCCAAGCCGTGATCCCGATCGGCCACGACCGATCTTGGACCGTTGCAATCCGTCCGAGATCGGCAACGATCCGATGGTTGCGATCGATCGAAGCCGTGATCCCGATCGGCACGACCGATCTTGGACCATGGCGATCGGAGAGATCGGCGACAATCCGATGGTTGCGATCGATCCAAGCCCTGATCCCGATCGGCCACGACCGATCCCGGACCATTGCGATCGGTCCGAGATCACTGATGATCCGACGGTTGCGATCGATCCAAGCCCTGATCCCGATCGGCCACGATCGATCCCGGACCGTTGTGATCGGTCCGAGATCGCTGATATCCGACGGTTGCGATCGATCCAAGCCGTGATCCTGATCGGCCACGACCGATCTCGGACCGTGACGATCGGTCCGATCACCGACGATCTAACGGTTGCAATCGATCCAAGCCATGATCCTGATCGGCCACGATCGATCTCGGACCGTAGCGATCGAACCGATCGGCGTCGATCCGATGGTTGCCATCGATCCCAGCCCTGATCCTGATCGTCCACGACCGATCTCGGACCATGGCGATCGGACCGATCGGCATCGATCCGACGGTTGTGATTGATCCAAGCCCTGATCCCGATCAACCACAACCGATCTCGGACCGCGGCGATCGATCTGATCGGCGATGATCCGACGGTTGCGATCGATCGAAGCCGTGATCCCGATCGGCCACGACCGATCTCGGACCGTGGCGATCGATCCAATCGGCGATGATCCAACGGTTGTGATCGATCCAAGCCCTGATCCTGATCGGCCACGACCGATACCGGACCGTTGCGATCGGTCCGAGATCGCTGACGATCCGACGGTTACGATCGATCCAAGCCCTGATCCCGATCGTCCACGACCGATCTCGGACCGTGGCGATCGGTCCGAGATTGCTGACGATCCAATGGTTGCGATCGATCCAAGCCCTAATCCCGATCGGCCACGACTGATCTTGGACCGTGGCGATCGATCCGATCACCGATGATACAACGGTTGCGATCGATCCAAGCCCTGATCCCGATCGGCCACGACCGATCCCGGACCGTTGCGATCGGTCTGAGATCGCTGATGATCCGACGGTTGCGATCGATCCAAGCCCTGATCCCGATCAGCCATGACCGATCTCGGACCATGGCGATCGGTCCGATCGCCGACGATCCGATGGTTGCGATCGATCCAAGCCCTGATCCCAATCATCCACGACCGATCTCGGACCATGGCGATCAGACCGATCGGCGTCGATCCAACGGTTGCCATATATCCCAGCCCTGATCCCGATCGGCCACGATCGATCTCGGACCACGGCGATCGATCCGATCGGCGACGATCCGACGGTTGCGATCGATCCAAGCCCTGATTCCGATCGGCCACGACCGATCTCGGATCGATCGCTATTTAACATAATTAATTTTTTTAAAAACATTGCGACGCAAAGTGTTGCATCGTAATTTTTTAATATGATAATTATATTATATAAAAATTAATTTTATTTAAAATAATTACGATGCAATAATGCGTCGCTAAATTAAAACATAATTTTCCTAATTTTTTATTTATTGCGTCACTAATACGTCGCTATTTAACATCATTAATTTTTTTAAAATATTACGTCGCACTGAATTACATCGCAATATTTTTTTTATAATTGTATTTTATAAAAAATTATTTTATTTAAAATAATTATGACGTAATTATTGCATCGCTAAATTAAAATAATTTTTCTAATTTTCTGGTTTATTACGTCGCTAATGCGTCGCTATTTAATATAATTAAATTTGTTAAAAACATTGCGACGCACTGTGTTATCGCAATTATTTTTTCTCATTTTTGTACTTTATAAAAATTAATTTTATTTAAAATAATTGCGACACAGTTATTGCATCGCTAAATTAAAAAAATAATTTTTCTAATTTTTTGGTTTATTGCATCGCTAATGCATCGCTATTTAACATATTTAATTTTTTAAAAAAACATTATAATGCACTGAGTTGTGTCGTAATATTTTTTTCTCATATTTATATTTTATAAAAATTAATTTTATTTAAATTATTTGCGACGCAATTGTGCGTCGCTAAATTAAAAATAATTTTTTAATTTTTGGTTTATTGCGTTGCTACTGCATCGCAATTTAACATATTTAATTCTTTTAAAAACATTGCGACGTACTGAGTTGCATCGCAATATTTTTTTCCCATATTTATATTTATAAAAAATTAATTTAAAAATATTGCGACGCATTATTTGCATCGCTAAATAAAAAAATTAATTTTTTTTGATTTTCTGGTTTATTGAGTTGCTAATTGCGTCACAATGTTTTGTTGTCACGGAGGCGCCACACAGTGTCGCAATTTAGGGATGCAATGATGCGTCGCTAAATTTGCGTCGCTATTTCAATATTTTCATGTAGTGGACTAACTAACTTCTTTGCATGATTATTTTATGGCATAAGATATCATAATAATTTAAATTTAAATTCAGATTGAATTTAAAATTTAAATTTGAATTTGGCATGAGACTGGATTGATTTCGTGAAGATAAATTTAGTTGAAAAAGATTTTAGAAGCTTGGTTCCAAATTCAAATGCTGAATTCTCATTGGCTGAAATTTTAACCCCTTAACAACTTGCAACCAAATTTGTTTCATGGGAGATGGGAGATCATATTTTATAGCTGGTGGCATGGGCTATAAAATACCTATGCAATACTAGGTTGTGTGTGGATTACGATCCTTCGAAAAAGAGCTCGGCCAATCCAAGTTATCCGCCCATTTTTATCTCGTCTCATGCCATAGAAAAACACACCTTCCTCTCCTTATTTTTCATGTAAATCCTTCACCATATTTCCTCCTTTAAGATATTGGGATCTTATCTCCAATTCTCTTATATATCATCTCTTGATTTGGAAGCAATCTGAGGTAAGACAGAGGCGCTAGCACCCCTCTGCCGAAGAGCTGTCAACCAATCCTTGGAGGATCTCATCCTGTGACTCTGCGTCGATTACTGTTGGAGGCCACACATTTGGATGGCTAGTGGTAGTGAGGATTATGGCTTCATCAGCATACTCTATCAGTAAAGAATATAGGTACATGAGTTTCATATTTATTTTATGTCAATTTGATTATCTTCTTTGTCCTTTAGGGTTCCTGGTCTTCAGGGGTCTTCAGGGTTGTATCTAGTATGCAAAATAATTGATTCTGCTGCGTAGAACTTGAATTTGATCCATGTTTTTCACCCTAAAGACCCATCAAGTGGTATCAGAGCCACCCTGTAGGTTTTAATTTAGATGATCAAAAATTAAAACCATTTCCTGTGTCAAATTCATTATGAATGAAATTGCTGAAATTTCATATATGATATGAAACTCAAACTTGATCACATCAATCTGAAAATGATTCATATGATGAAATTTAATTTCAGATAAGAAAGTTTGTTAAATTATAATAAACAATGATTAATTTTAGATTTAATCATAATATGTCTCATGTTAAATTATGTCTATGCATGATAGGAACATAATATGCTAAAATCCTGAAATTAAGTTTAGGATTCAAAATTTTAACATGATAGTAATGTGATCAAAATTTGAAATTAATTTGTAATGATGAGTAAGTGATTAGGAGTAATTAAAAATTAATGTAATCATTGCAGATCTAAAATTCATATGATGATAAATAGTAATTGTAGAAAACTTATTTTCTAAAATTTAGATCATGATAAGATAATGATTAAATGTAATCATTTGGAATATAAATTGAAATTTGAATTTTGAATTTTGAATTTGGAACTTAAATATTAAAATTTAAAAGTTTAAATTTGAATCTAAAATTTTATCATAACAAGAATTAGTTAGGGTTTGTTAAGACATTAGGATTTACATGGGATGTGAAATCAACATGTCATGATATGTAATTAAATGATAAGAAAATTTAAAAGTTAAAATTTAAAATTTTGAAATTTGAATTGAATTCTTATCATAATACCCTAACAAGATCACTATTTAACTTATCATAACTTATCATAAACTGTAATAGTTGATAAGGATTTAGGAAACTTAGAGTTAACCACATCATTGCTTGATCCTATGATCCCAAATTTGGTCGAATCAATTGGGCTTAACTACATTGGTGTCTAAGAAAAGTGCGATCATGGTTTTTAATTGCTCCATTCGTTGCCTGGAAAAACCCATTCAATGGGATCAAAGGGTATGCTAAATAGGACTCCATTGATCAACTAATCTGGCCATTGTTGAGGAAAGCTCTTAATTGATTAGATTAGTAGGGTTAATTAGGATGGTAGCAATTAATTTGGTCACATGATTAGGGTTCCTAAATTAGATAGAGGTCAGGGATCCTAATTTGATTAGGAGTCCCAATCATAAGATTTGATCTTATAAACTTTAGATTTATAAAGATTAATCTAAAATCTACATATATGATATGTAACCTAGCATAGTACAAATGTTGTACATGTATGATGGGACCTAGATGCGCTAAATCCCTTATGAATATTAAGTCATTAGCCTTCCATTGTTCACATGATACATAATCATTAGGTCATAAGATTTATCATGCCAAAACCGAGGTCGAGTGTACTTATGAGGAGTTGATTGTGGAACAATGGGTTGACTTAACTAGATTAGCTGGCATAATTGGCCAAAGTTAAGGTTAGTCTAATCTAGAAGCAAACTTTAGGGTGATCACATATAGATATGATTGACAAGGTAATGTTCCCTAAATGATCTAGGAGTCACATTAGATGTGATTGATAATAATCTACCAAATTTGGCTTACCGAGATTTGTTGTGCCAAAGCCAAGGTCAAGATAATTCAAATAAGGATCCTAGCCCACTAAGGAAATTGAATGTCAATTTCTCGAGATTAATAGAGATGGCTATTAACCTCGATAAAATAGTGGAAGAAACCAACTTAATTAAAAATCTAAAATTACCATATTAAGTTGGTGATTTGTATTCATAGCAATTGACTCGTTCTATTTTCTATGTAGGTTATTAAATTTACCATGAGTGTAAATATCAACCTTAGGGGTATCTTAGAATCCAACAAATTGATTGGACTTAACTTTCCTGATTGGCTAAGAAATGTAAGGATCGTTCTTCGATCAGAAAAAATTCTATTTGTCCTAGATGAGGCTGCATCAGATGTCCCACCAGCAAATGCTCCGACTGAGATTCTTGTGGCATACAACCAGTATAAAGATGCTGAGGATATGGCCACATGTTTGATATTGGCCTCGATGTCATTCGATCTTTAGAAATAGCATGAGCATATGAATGCTCAGGAGATTTTGATGCACTTGCAAGAGTTGTTTGGTGCACAGTCTCACTATGAGAGGTTTCAGACCTCTAGAGAGTTGTTTCAGTGCAAAATGACTGAAGGTTCATCAGTGGGTGCTCTTGTGCTAAAAATGATCAATCTGATTGAGAAGTTAGCATGATTGGGTTTTGTGATGGATCATGAACTGAGTATTGACTTGGTCCTATAGTCACTACCTTTCAGCTATTCGCAGTTTGTTCTTAATTTCAACATGAACAAGATAGATGCATCTCTACCTAATCTCGCGAATATGCTGACGAATGTTGAGCCCAACGTTAAGAAAGAAAAAGGGCAGGTTATGGTCGTGGAGTCCTCTGGCGCTCGCAAGAAGCGGCCAAAGAAGAATAAGGCCCAAAAGACCAAGGCGACTAAACCAAATAAGGGTATTAAGAAAAATAAAGTAGCTAAGGAAAGTGTTACTTTTGTGGCAAGGATTGGCACTGAAAGCAAAACTGCAGGGCTTATCTGGCTAGCCTAAAAGAAAAGAAATATACAGATGCTTCTACATCAGGTATATTTATGATTGAAATGTTTTCTTCTATTACTTCTTATTCCGCTTGGGTATTGGATACCGGTTGTGGATCTCATATTTATATTAATATGCAGATGATAAGAAGCAGTAGAAAGCTGGAGAAAGATGAAGTGATCCTACGCATGGGAAATGGAGCAAAGGTTGCTGCTTTAGCCATAGGATTTTGTTCTTTGTCTTTGCCCACTGGGCTTGTAATGGAGCTTAGTAATTGTTACTATGTTCCAAACATAACAAAGAATATTATTTCCATTTCATGCCTTATAAATGATGGATATTCATTTGAAATTAAAAATAAAAAAAATTTAATTTTTAAAAATGAAATGTTCTTTGGTTCTGCTGAAATGTCCAACGGATTTATGTTTTGAATTTACAAAGCCTTGTTTTTAATGTAGAAACTAAGAAATTAAAATCAAATAATTCTAAAAACTCGTACCTATGGCACTGTAATTTAAGCCATGTAAATAAAATGCATTTAACCAATTACATAAGGATGGCTACTTGGGCTCATTTGATTGGAATCGTTTGAGGAATGTGAGGCATGCTTACATGGCAAAATGACTAATCACTTTTTACTAAAAAGGATGAGCGAGCGACTGAATATTTAGGACTAGTACATTCGGATGTATATAGTCCTATCAATATTCAAGCCATAAGAGGTTTTTCTTACTTCATCACAGTCATAGATGACCGTAGCAGGTATGGTCATGTATATCTGATGAAGTACAAATCTAAAGCCTTTGAAAAGTTCAAAGAATTCAGATTTGAGATAAAAAATAAAGTGATAAAAGTATTAAGATACTTCGATCAGATCAAGGTGGAGAATACTTAAGCCATGAGTTCTTAGAATATTTGAAGGAGAATGAAATTCTCTCTTAGTGGACTCCTCCTATATGTCACAGTATAATGGTGTTTTAGAAAGGAGAAATCGCATATTATTAGATATGGTACGATCAATGATGAGCCTTGCAAACCTTCCAAAAAAATTTTGGGTTATGCGCTACACATAACCAAATACACTCTAAACCGAGTTCCATCTAAGTCGATTAATTCCACTCTCTATGAGATATGGTGTGGAAAGAAACCATTCCTTAGTCATCTAAGGATTTAGGGTTGCTACGCTTATGTAAAGCATAATGAGTCGGACAAGCTTGGAGCTAGATCCGACAAGTGTAATTTTGTGGGATATCCTAAAGAAACAAAAACGATACTATTTCTACTATTCACTCGAGCAAAAGGTTATTGTCTCGAGGCATGCCATATTTCTAGAGAATGATATTTTTCTAAGAAAGGACAGTGGAAGAAATATTAAGCTTAGTGAAGCTCAAGAACCACAGATTGAAACAGACCGATTAGATGACATAAAGCAAATGCCAAATGCAGTGAGAGTTGAGCAGGAGACTCAATTCACATTCTGCAACATTTGCGTGAGCCTCTATAGGAGAGATAGAGCAACAGGTAGCTTCAAGTATACATCAGCTATGTAGGTCTAGTAGAACATATCATATTCCTGAAAGATATGGATTTCTTATAGAATATGATATGCCTACTAACTATGAGAAGGCAATATGTGGCATTGACTCCAAGAGATGGCTGGAAGCCATAAAGTCTGAAATGGACTCCATGTACAAAAATCAGGTATGGACCTTGGTTGATCCATCTAAAGGGGTAAAACCCATTGGGTGTAAATATATCTTTAAGAAGAAGACCGATATGGATTGTAATGTGATTACCTATAAGGTGAGGCTAGTCACAAAAGGTTACAAGCAAAGGCAAGGTGTTGACTTTGATGAAACTTTTTTCCCTGTAGCGATGCTTAAGTCCATAAGGATTTTTTTTTGCGATTGCAGCCTATTACGATTATGAGATATGGCAAATGGATGTCAAGACCGCCTTCCTAAATGGTGATTTAGTAAAGGATGTGTATATGACACAACCTGAGGGTTTTAAGTTCATTGATTCTCAAAAGGTATGCAAGCTGCAAAGGTCCATTTATGGACTTAAGCAAGCCACTAGAAGCTGGAACATCCATTTTGATGAAACAATTAAAGAGTTTAATTTCATCAAAAATGAGGATAATCCATGTTTGTATAAGAAGGTTAGTGGGGGTGTTGTTGTTTTCTTGATATTATATGTAGATGACATATTATTGATAGGAAACGGTGTACCCTTGCTACAAGAAGTGAAGGATTGGTTGTCCAACAAATTTTTAATGAAATATTTTGGAGAAGTAGCCTACATACTAGGTATTAAGATCTATAGAGATAGATTTAGAAGGTTGCTTGGAATATTGTTCCAAACAACATACATAGATAAAGTGCTAAAATGGTTTAGCATGAAGGAATCCAAGAAGGGATTTCTGCCGGTATCACATAGGGTACATCCCTCCAAGGACATGAGTCCTAAGACCCAAAAGAAGAGAGAGTACATGGATAGAATTTTGTATGCCTCAGCAATCGGATCCATCATGTATGCGATGCTATATACGAGACCTGATGTTTCTTATGCCTTGAGTATCACTAGTAGATATCATGCAAATCCTGGTGAGAAACATTGGATGGCCATAAAAAATATCTTAAGTACTTACGAAGGACTAAGGATATGTTCTTAGTTTATGGAGGATCCGAACTCTTAGTTCAATGTTATACGGATTCTAGTTTTTAGTCTGATAAAGATGATTATAAATCTCAATCAGGCTATATTTTTACACTTAATGTTGGTGCAGTCAGCTGGAAGAGTTCCAAGAAGGAGACGACTACTGACTTTACAATCGAAGCTGAGTACATCGCAGTATCAGATGCAGCCAAAAAAGCGGTTTGGATCAAGAAGCTCATCATTGAACTTGAAGTAGTTCTGAGTATTGTTGATCAGTACACTTGTATTTTAACAACAATCGAGCTATTGTGCAAGCTAAGAAGCCAAGGCCTCATAGAGGTCCAAACATGTACTTAGGAGATACCATGTGATTAGAGAGATTATTGTTAGAAATGATGTAAAAATAGAATGAGTCCCCACTGAGGATAATGTAACTGATCGGCTCACTAAAGCCCTATCACAGCATAAGCATGATAGTCATATTAAGTTACTTGGTATAAGATACATGGGTGATTGGCTCTAGTGCAAGTAGAAGATTGTTAGTGTATGCCCAAGATCCAATCTGATTGAATGTTATGTGTGTATACAGTCTATGAATACAAATCAAGTAAAATAGTTTTTTATTTTCCAAATGTCCTTTATTTTATATATATTTGATATATTTGTTTATGAGATAAAATCCAAAAGAATGTAAACCGTGCATATGGAATTTGTAATACAGATTACAAATTATGAGATTCAAATTGCACATTATGGTTCGATTCTTTAAATTTTTTCAGTCGATGTGTAGACGGGAATGGATACCGTCGAATGTCGTGAGACTGGCACATATTGCATATATCCTCACCCTTGTAGTAAGCAGCTGATCTTGCAAGCTGAAGTATGGAGATACTTGGATAGGTGTGTGGATGCTCATTATTATAACGATGCATTGGTTGACCCACACAGAGATCCCATATAGATATTCTATATAGTTTTAATGATTGATCTCTAATGATGGTTGTGTGAGTGATCCTTTAACTTGAGGTATTAATTGCACCTCATATGTGGAATGCCATACTTTGATGACATACAAACGTCGCTCTAGCCATTAGTGACAAATATAGTGATGGTTGGGTATGACATGAAACACGTGGAGGTAATGATTAACCAAGATAGAATTCGTCTTCTTTAATATAGATAGAGTTATATCCCATGGCCACTTGATGGATTGATTAGACTTAAAATCCTTGCAAGGTTGAGTTGAAATCCGAAATGGTTTCAGAGTTCTAATTCATATAAGTCAGTTTTTTTCTGAGATCAAGTAAACAAGATCAGTTATAGGTTAACACTTTCCATGCCACTGACTGATTTGGATATGTGACAAAAGGATTGAATCGTATGGTAACCGATCATGGACAGGTGATGTCGATGACCACGTCAGCATAACTCTATGATACTTGGGTAATCATGAAGCTTTGCTAGAGGCCACTCATGATTTATAATTATGAATAGGTTGATCAAGTCAAAGGATTGACTAGGTCAACATCTGTATCAGATTGATTCATGATTGTTGCCAACATGTTGGGGGTCCAATGGGTCACACACATTAAGAAGTCATTTGGATGAGTTAAACTAGGAATTAAATTAGATTTAATTCTGATTTGATAGCCATTTTCTAAGCTGATTCTGATTAGGTTTGACCCAATCTTAATTAGAATGAGATTGACATTGAATGGGTGAATGTAGATTCATCTTGGAGGAATTGATCATGCATCTAATGGTCCTTATGGAAGGATCTTTTCTTTTGCATGAGAGTGTACATATGATGCACACTTGTCATTAATTGGATGACCATGATTAAGCCCAAGTGTTGGGCATGATCAATAGGATTTAATGCCAGGTGATGGTGTGATGAATACTTGGTCAATTGGGTGCCATTTGATAGCACATTGAGCATAGGATGCAAGCCCATCATTGGGCTATTTCCCCTTCACATGAAAGCATATGAAATGCCCAAGAATTGGATGTGAAATGTGAGCATGGGACTCATGCAAATATGGGCTTGGTCAATGTTGACTTGGTTATGGTAGTTAGTTGTGTCTTGTTGGGACATGACTAACTATCTTCTTTGCATGATCATTTTATGACATGAGATGTCATAATAATTTGAATTTAAATTCAGAATGGATTTAAAATTTAAATTTAAATTTTGCATGAGATCTGGATTGATTTCATAAAGATAAATTTGGTTGAAAAAGATGTTAGAAGCTTGGTTCAAAATTCAAATGCTGAATTCTCATTGTCTGAAATTTAAACCCCTTAACAACTTGCAACCAGATTTTTTTCATGGGAGATCATATTTGATCTGATCTTGAACATGGGGATATCTGGTGGCATAGGCTATAAAATACCTATGCAACACTAGGTTGTGTGTCGATTACGATCCTTTGAAAAAGAGCTCAGTCAATCCAAGTTATCCACCCATTTTTATCTCATCTCATGCCATAGCAAAACACACCATCCTCTCCTTGTTTTTCACGTGAATCCTTCATTATATTTCCTCCTTTAAGAGATTGGGATCTGATCTTCAATTCTCTAATATATTATCTCTTGATTTGGAAGCAAACTAAGGTAAGACAGAGGCGCTAGCACCCTCTGCCGAAGAGCTGTCAACCAATTCTTGGAAGATCTCATCCTATGACTATGCGTGGATTACTGTTGGAGCCACACATTTCGATGGCTAGTAGTAGTGAGGATTCTAGCTTCATCAGCATACTCCATCGGTAAAGAACACAGGTACATGAGTTTTATATTTATTTTATGTTAATTTGATTATCTTCTTTGTCCCTCAGGTTTTCTGGCCCTTAGGGGTCTTCAAGGTTGTATCTAGTATGCAAAATAATTGATTCCGCTATATAAAACTTGGATTTGATCCATGTTTTTCACCCTGAAATTCCATCAGAGATCCCATATGGATATTTTATATAGTGTCAATGGTTGATTTCTGATGACGATGGTGCGAGTGATCCTTTGACTTGAGATTTTTATTGCATCTCTTGTGTAAAATGTTATGCTTTGACGATATGCAAACATCGCTCTAGCTACAAATAGCAAATATGGTATCGGTTGGTCATGATAGAAAATACACGAAAGTGGTGTTTGATCAAGATAGGATTCATCTTCCTTGATAGAGAGGTTTATATTCCATGGCCACTTGATGGATTGAATTGACTATTAAATCCTTACAAGGTTGAGTTGGAACTCAAAATGGTTTCAAAGTTTCAATTCATGTGAGTCAAATTTTTTTTTAAGATCAAGTAAACACATATCAATTACAAGATTGACACATTCTGTACCACTGACTGATCTAGGATATGTTACTAAGGGATTGAATCTATGGTAACCATTCATGGACAAGTATTGATGAACACGTCAACTAAACCTTTAACACTTGGATGATCGTGATGCTTTGCTAGAGGTCGCTCATAATCAATAACCATGGATTCTTTGACTTGGTCAAGGAGTTGACTTGGTTGAAGAATTGACTTGACAAAGTATTGATCAGCTGAATCCTAGGGTCAATATTAAGGACATGATTATTATTAATGTGTCAAGGGACCTAATGGGTCACACGCATTAAGGAGACTTTGGATGAAGTTAAAATGGAAATTAAGTTGGACTTAATTTAGTTTAGATGACCAATTAATTAAGATTTGGTTTGACTCAATCTTAATGAGAGAATATAAAATTGATGAATAGGATTCATCATATAGTAAAGAATTTTATATCCAGTAGAGAGACTTTTTATATATGTGATGTACATATAAAATCCATTAATTGAATTCCCAATTAGGCTTGATCCATGTGATAGATAAACATAAAAAATGGTTAACATTAGATTTTGAATCATAATTAATGTAAAATTAATATAAAAATCTAAAATTAGAGATGTGCGATTGACCATGTCCCTGATCCTAAACGATCGGTGGCTTAGAAAAATCCTAAAAATCCTATTTAAACCATCCTTTATTTGGACCTAGCAGTCAATGAGCATAGGCTAGGATGGTTGCCCTGCCTAGACTGTGTGATTGACCTACTTTAGCCTGAGCTGTCAATCGATTGAGTTCTGATAGCCTAATGGTCATATGACAACCTAATGGTCATATTTTTATATGATTATTAGAGCTCCCTAAAAACCCTAATGGCCATATTTTTTCATGGTTATAAATTAAGGGTTTAGTGGCTAGTTTTAAAATATATTATTGAGTTTAAAATCATTGAAAATCTTACTTAAGCTTTCTTGGAGCCTTTAATATATTTAATAGTCTAATCCAGGTTTAAAACTTAATTGAAAATTCCATATCCTTTTTCTCTCTCTTCTAAGTGGATGATGCCGTCATTTTTTAGATGGATGGTGGATGGTTTTGAATTTAACTTGTACTTTTGGATGTCGATCGCTTGTTATGACGTTTTTTTTATAAGAGTATCATCATTGATTCATTAATGATATATTACTGACTGACACATGTCAACCATTTCATCAACTTTATTATGATATGGAATATTACTCACAGGTCCAAATTAGATGATAACGGCTTCTCTTAGACACTACTTTCATTTTGGAGCTGATATAGAATATTACTCACAGGTCAAAATTAGATGATAACAGCCTCTCTTAGACACTACTTTCATTTTGGAGCAAAGTTGGTCCAATAGCCCTTTACTTAGTAATTTACAGCTGCTAATGATTAGAACACAACGCGCAAGTTCCAACTCTGATCCTAAAGTAAGACTACCATTACTATCTGCATGCACACACTTCCCCTCATAAACAAGACTACCATAACTTGAACTTTGTACTACAAGTTCCACATTTTCCGCACATGAGATCATTGTCTTTGAAGACCTTAAGAACCTGATGTGGCCAAAGAAGACTTGTTGAAACCCTTAGGTTTCATAAAAAAAAGAGGCTTATGCCATTAAATATGAGATGTGGGTTTGCATTTCATATATCTTAAGACACACTCAGCATTGTCTAGTTATATTCTTTCTCATAGATATTCTTTGCAAGTAAGATAAAATTATTAACTAATGCTTAGTCTTAGGATAATATAGAGTTGCAGTCACACCTCAATCCCTAAGTCTTACAGTTATACAAAATGACATGGTGTTATGAAATAGTTGATGGAAGTACAATAATGGGATTTTTCAGAGACCAGTCTAAAGGAGCATATCAGGTCTGGGACTAGATTGTTTCAGTTCCAAAATGTTGGATTGATAGTGTAAGTGAAAAGAGATCAGAGAGATTATGCCTGTACTAAATATTTTGAGCAAGAGGTCTTTAGTTGTTCTCTTAGTGTGGTTGCATAGCTTTAGGATCCATAGTTTTATTTTCTAATCATGTTCTTAATTAATTCAACTGGACAACTCAATTTTTCTCAGAAACAATAATATGGGAAAAATAATCACTGCCATATCAATTTATGGATTGAATATGTATGCTATGCCCATATTTTACTTGCTCATTACCTACCATCCGCAAAGGTCTAGCTAGCTAAAGATAGGCCAAGAATTGTGTTCAAGTGCCATGAAACAACCATATAATCTTTTGAGCTCCAGATGATATTTTCTGAATGACAGATATTTTGAGGTGTGCAGGAAAATCATGCTAAATTGTTTAAGAAATTTGCATGATTAATGCAAACTTCAAATAAAAAATAACATAGAAATCCTATTAAATGAGGCTTTTAATTGAAAGATAAGTCATTAAAACAACATATTAAATGTCTACCAAAAAATAATGCAAAAATCCTAAAGTATCAGAAGAGTATTAATATATTAATAAAATATGAAAAGTTTTCTAAAAATTCAGCAAAAATTTTGATTTTCAATATTAAATTTCATAAAAAATTACAGATTCTCATGCATATCACTCCTCCTTTTGGCATCATCAAATAAAGGAACATAATATATGAATAGAAGATAAAACAAGGATTAACATATATATATCAACTAATATTTGGATATATGATAACAAAAAAAAAGCATTCAAAACACAGATATAACCAATCATCTAAAATAGATCAATACAACAAACATGGGCCAAGGCTACAAAAAAAAGAAAAAAAAATTAAACTAAAAATACATCCAGTCATACATCATAAGAACATGTTAAAAAGACTAAGACAAATATCTTCTATTCAAGACAGGTGTTTTCAAATATTCCTTTAGTGATATATTTTGCTCGCAAGCCTGCTTTTACTTTCTTTCTTTGGGAGGCTTGACTGTGTTCAGGATGCTAAATCTGTTTCTGAGTTCTGATGCATTATATTGTAATCATAATCCAGTTTTATTTATTGCTTTGCTATCATTTAATGAAATGATTTACTATACCCTATAATCCATTGGTAGATGTGGTGAATTTGCTGTGTATTTGATGAGGGATTAAGTCAGATATATAACAATTATTGTTTACTGCTGGTAATTTGTATGCCTAGTTGGTCTGTTTGTCCTATTTATGCATCTGTTTTTCACTGCATTTATATAATCTAAATTAAGATATTCAGTTGATACAGTTTGATCACATTATTATGGTCTTTTGTCAAGCAGTTCTCCCATGACTACTGCTCTTCTATTCTTGTAGATGACTTCAAGTTGTATTGTTTTTTGCTTCATTTTTTGGCACTGCACTAATATAGTCTATTCTGAAGCAATAATTAGTGTCATGTCTTGTTGTATCAAGTAGCTTTTTATTTGGAGTTTTCATTAATCATGTAAATTTCTTCTTAAACAATTTAGCATGGTTTTCCTGTGCACCAAAAATATTTGTCATTCAGAAAATATCATCTGAAGCACAAAAGAACATATGGTTGTTTCATGACACTTGAACAAAATTCTTGGCCTTAGACCTCAGCAGATGGTAGGTAATGAGCAAGTAAAATAATAAGAATAGTGTTTTAGTTTTCCTAAACCTTATGAAACTTTGGACCTGGCACACATATTTAATCCATAATTGATGTTGGTGATTATTTTTTTCTCATATAGTTGTTTTTAAGAGAAAGATTGGACTTGTCCAGTTGAATTCATTAAGACCATAATTAGAAAACAAAACTATGGATGCTAAAGCTATGCAACCACACCAAGAGAACAACTAAAGCTCTTTTGCTCAAAATACTTGGTACAAGCATAATCCCTCTTCTCTTTTCACTTACACTATCAATCCAATATTTTGGAAATGAAACAATCTAGTGCAAACCTGATATGCTCTTTTAGACTGATCTCTGAAAAATCCCATTATTGTACTCCAACCAAATATTTCATGGAATAATATAATTGCTAGAAATTGAGAACCCATTGGACCACCACTGAAGTGAAAGTTTTCTTACAAAGTTGGTAATAGTCCTAAACCAATTTTGATCCAAAAAAACCATTTTCATTGGGATCATATAATATATGAAGCCCAGTTTTCCCACTACAATGTACCTGTACCACCGTATGAAGGCCAATGCTGATCTTGCATAACCATAAGGCCAATTGCTTCCTCCAAAGTCCCAAAAGGTTTATCAAGATTCCTCTACCATCTACTGGTGATCAAATAGGTGATTCTTGACCTACATGTACATTCTCTGGTCCTGCCAAAGTTCTTGTAGAAGTTCTGTAATAACCAAATAACATGTGAAGCATGTAGGACCACCTGCTAGGCTAGAATTGGGATTCTATTCAAGGTCTATCGTTCATTTTCTTAATGTTATGTTCAACCTTCATGAATAAAAGGTGATTCCCATGCCTTCAAAAGTACAAGCATGGTAACGGATGTTGGGAGCTCTATATGGAGAGATACTAGGCTTCTCCCATGTTTGTTCTGCATTGTCTAATCTCTCATGCTGATTGGCCTCTTAGAAGAAGAATCACAGTTTCAATGGTTGTGGGGCTTTCATTTACCACTTCCTTTTTGAAAGAAACTTCAATAACAGTGTAGTTTTACTCCACAGGGACGAAAATAAATTTCAATAACTTTATAGTCTGATATTAATATATCATAAATCATTTGCTCATGACATGAATCTCAACTGATTTTTCCTTCAGAAAGGGACCTCCTTTGTTTCAGAAAACTATATTGACCAGGCAATGGTCACCTATGAGTGCTACAGTAAACCTACAGTCAAAAAGACCGTATCAAAGGTTTGGGTTTACTAGACAGGGCTGAGTTTTCAAGGGATCCACAGAGAGCTTCAAAAGATGCTTAGGGTTGAAGCAGAATGACTTCTGGTTATGGAGCAAATCTTTGCTTTTATTTTCAAGTTGCAAAGATACAAATCATTAACTGGCTATTTGTTCTCAGAAAATTATCTGACAACTTTCTAGAGTAGACCACTGTCTAGGTGGTCAACAGCAAACTTAAAAGGTTTTGAATCTATTTCTTTACATAAAAAAGGGTGCTGAAGATAGAAACCCTGTGCAGTCAAATAGAGAACACTGACAGGAAATTAAAAAATAAAGCTGATGTATGACAAAGTTAAGTAATAAAGTAACAGGCAAGCTAATAATCCTTAAAGGTTGGTTTGGTAGCTAAAGGGTACCTTGGTATAATATAGATATGCTTTTCCAGTGTTGGTGTCAGCATGGGCACTGACACGAGAGAACTGTTGGATGATGAGCCAGTCTGGGCATCCCCTAAGGCATCTCTCAAGCAGGTGGACATTGCAATCTAGGATCAACTCGAGGCCGTCTTGATGAAGGCGTTTTTGTTCTTGGAGAAGTCCAAAAATCCATTCTGGAAGGCTGTCCATTGCTTCATCAGTCAAAATTAGGCGTTGCAGTGCATCCAGATGCTCCACATACCTCAATGCTGGGCAATTATGTATGCGTAATGTCTTTAAAACAGGTAAATTGGAGACCGTTTCCAAACAGCGGTTGTCAAACATGTCCAGCGAATATGATAGAAAGGGGAAATCCTCGACTCGTCTCAAGTTGTGAGCTCCTTCAATTTTCAAGCTATGCATCATGGTGGCTTGCTGAAGGCCTTGGGGAAGAGCTCTCAGCATGGGACAGTTAATAATATGCAACATCTTTAGACGAGGTAGTAGCAATGGTCCGCTCATCTCCCATTCTTCCCAGTTAGGCATATCTAACAACCGCAGGTGTTCGAGCTTGGGAAAGATGGTTGGCATTTCTTTATATGACCCCTGCCTTACACCACTACCGAGAAATTCAGGGCCAATGATACAACTGTAGATGCACCCTTGATAAGAAGATGGCTCAGCTGGGGCAACTGACCTAGTGGTGGAAGCTCGTTGCATGACTCACAATTTAAGATAATCAAATATTTTAGATTAGGAAAGAATTTTTCAAAGACGATGACATCATCCAGCCAGGGTACCTCCAACCAAAGAAGTCAGATATGCACAGATCTTCTATGCATCTCGGAGGGGTAAAGCTCTCGAAGACCTCCTCGATCTGATTGATCTCCTCCTTTGTGTACGGACACTTATTGACCCTTTGATTTTGTGGTGTGCAGCATAACTCTAATTTCTTTAGGTTGGTTTTATTATCCAGAATTGGAGCCCCATTCGATGCCCTCTCCAATCTGTACATATCGAGATATCTGAGGTGGGATAGAGAGTTCAACTCTTCCAAGTTACAACCTTGTGCTTCCTGACTGCCATTCCCATCATCACCTACCACAAATCCTTCGAGCTGATCAAGTTGTTCTAAATTTCCAATTCCTTTTGGCAGAAAATTCAATGGTGTACCTGCAACACCAAGACATCTAAGATTGAACAGCCCAGTGATGCCCTGTGGAAGGATCCGAAGGCACTTGCAAGATGCAAGTTTCAGTATCTGTAGGTTTGTAAGGCAACAAATGGATTCCGGCAGCGCAGAAATGCTTGTATGATCAAGATCTAGGAGTCTCAGGTGTACCAACTTTCCTATTGAATCTGGGATGCTCTTAATACACGTCCCATTGAGATACAAGACACGGAGACGAGTTAGTCTCACAAGTGAATCATTATCAAAACTTGATGGGCTCCTTAATAGGATGAGGGTCCTCAAACAATCCTGTTCTATTACTGAATCAGGGACTGTTGCCATCCCTCCTTCTTTTGCAATTGACAAGCGTCGAAGCTTCGACACAGGAGCAGGTTTTAATCCATCTACATCTCCATAAAAACTTTCATCTGCTGACAAAGAGATCGCAAGAGACCGCAAGAGATCATGTATACGACATTTTTTCTCACTATTACTTGGTTCGATAATGCTCCTCCTCATCAACTCTCTATAGTATTGCTCTGCTATCTCTCCCATGGATGAACCTTCTTGAGTTTTCACAAACCCTTCAGCCACCCAGAGCCTCACGATGTCCTTACGAAAAAACCAATAATCTTCCGGAAACAGAGCGAAGTAAAGAAAGCATTGTTTGAGCTCAGATGGTAAACCCTCATAACTCAAATATAAAGCTCCCCTAAGCTCTTCAGGAAGGTTGCTCATGGACCATGCATCACTTCTAAGAACTTTTCTCCATTCATTCATGTTTTTTTCCTTCGTGGCTAAGAGGCCAGCGATCGTCTTGATTGCAAGAGGAAGACCATGGCACTTCCGAATAATTTGAATCCCTATATCTCTTAACATCTCCATCTCTGCCTCCTCCCCACTTGCAAACACTTTCTTGCAAAGGAACTCCCAACAAGAATCCTCCGGTAATTCCTTCACTTTGTGGGTGTGTAACGCCCCCATTATCCTAGCAATATTGTCATCTCTAGTAGTAACCAAGATCCGACCAATGGCTGCACCACTTTGAATGGGATTTCGAAGTAAATCAACCCACACATTCGCCTGCCATACATCATCCAAGACAAGAAACAAACGCCTTCTAGAAATAGCCTTCATGAGTATAGGTAGGAGTTCTGCTTTCGTACTCGCTTCTCCATGACTCTCACCTGCCTGCCTTATCATCTGTTTCAGCAACTCGATCTCTGAAAAATCTGTGAAACACATACCCATATTCGAGGCTGAAAGTTGCCTTCGATCCTTGGATCGTTGAATATCTTCTGAGCAAGTGTGGTCTTGCCTATTCCCCCCATTCCGACAATGGCAAAAGTACAACACTTTTGTTTCTCTTTGGTAACCAACATCTCCACTAGACTCTTGGTAGCATTCTCAATGTCTCTTCCTACAACGTCAAATTCAACAAGAGGAGAGGTCTGTCTAAGATCCACTCCACTCGCATGGATATTTCTGTTACTGCGCTCTAGCCTGGGAACAACTATTTTATCCTCCGTGACCTCCTTCAGTCTTTCGTTCAAAGTTTTAATTCTACAGGCAATTTCATGGGTAGATTTCAAATCACTGGGGCTAGGTAGATTAGAGAACAGATGGCTTACCCCCCAATACGAAGCCATCGATGTCGATGCCTGATCGTCGAACGATCTCCATCTCTTTTCACCCTTAATTCTGCAGAGGTCCATGATATCGTCAGCATCATACATGATATCTTTCAACTTGGCCACCCAAGTGCTAATGGCTGGATCTTGGAGCTGCTTGCTCTCTGCATCGTCCAGGAGGCCTCTTATGCTCTCCAACTTCTCTTGAAGCCCTTTAAGCTCGTCCTTCACTCCTAACACCATCACCACTCTTTCCTCCATGAAATCAACTAGCATAGAAACATATCTCCCAACAAAAGCATCTAAGACCATTGCCATCCCTTTTTTGTTTTGGATTTTCTTTGGACCCCAGCTACTTTTGCCTCAGGAACCGCAAAGCTTCACTTCTTAGCCGGTTATTAAATTGTTCCCCTACAGGAAAGTTTTGAACATTATCGATCTCTCCGTCATCAAAAACAGGATTTTGTAAAATAAAATATATTCGTATCTATGGTGGGCCTAAAGTAAATCGAAGCCGCACAAATACGAATTTTAGTCGCACCTGACCCCACTGGCATGGACTTTTAGGACCATCTCCTAGTTTTGTCAAATACGAATAATCTTCAAAACTAGGACAACTCTAATGGATTGATTAGTTTTACTTTAGGACACGAACAACTGCTAAACATGTGGGGCTCTTTGCTCCCATGTCAAGGAAATTGACTTCGCCTTTACTATTAGGTGGTTACAGGCTCGGCCATGGAGGGAGATTGTTGGCCTTGCAGGGGCCGGTAATCATCGTTTGGAATTCGTTGTTGGCGCTTGGGTGCAGCATCGGTGTCACCCAACTAGAGATGGAATGGGCCGGCATGGCTCGGTACGAATCGGCCGTGCAGCAGGTATGGTATTGTAACCATATCATGCTGGATTCAAAAAATTTGGCTCACTGGCTCGGCACGGTCCAATCGAACATGCCGGCACGGTACGGCAGGGAGAGAGAGGAGAAGGGGGCCAAGGCTGCTCTTCTCCTAAGTGGTGACTAGTCGTGCCACCGGTACAGCAATGGCATCGCGGGAGAACGAAAGAGAAAAAGAAAGAAAGAGAGCGAGGGAAATGAAGGTTGTAACGGCGGCCGGCTCTAGGCCGGTCGCGGACGGCCGAGAAGCCCCGGGGAGGGCCGGCAGTGACCCTAGCCGTCGGCACGAGTGCCGAACCAAGGGAACAGAAAAGAAAGAAAGAAAAAAAAAAACAAGGGGACCATTTGGGCCTCTGGCATGGCCCTGATGGACCGTGCCTGGCCCGGCATGGCACGTGGGCCACATGCCGTGCCGGGTCAATTGTTTTTCTGATGGGCCATTCTTGGCACTGCCCGTCTAAAGGTGCGGCCCGGTGGGCCTGGGCCGTGCCATGCCAGGTACGGCCCTGTGCCCACCCAATCCGTGAGTGCAGGCACGGCTCAGTACCCACCTCTATACCCAACCAGTGAGTGCACCGTATCTGCGCTCCAAAGCCCCTCAAGCCCATCCGCATCACGTTATGGATGTGGGGCTCTGCGCTACCATATATGCTAAGAAAATTGATTCCACCATTACTACTAGGTCAACCTTTTGGTAAAATGGTTAGGAGCAAGGTCTGAAAAGAAAATGTTACATAGCACTAGTTTTAAATTGATGTACGCTCTAATTGCTTTTGCATTTGATTGTTATACTTAGTTTTAAATTATTGGATTTATTTTAAAAAACTTAGTTTTTAAGAATTCTTTTGACAAACCCAATACTCGAGTTACCTTGGGTCTAACACTTCATTTTATCATGAGATGTATAAATTTGTAATTCAAGGCTTCAATCTTTTAATCACAAATCTTTGGATAATTCTTTGTTGAGATCATAGTTATTAAAATTGGATTGGGTTAGTCGGTCTAACCGATGTATTCATGAACAGACTCCTAATTAGTTTGATTATTTAATTGAAGTAATTAGATAATTGATCCAATCAAAATTAGATGAATCGGTTGACTTTTTTATTAACCCAATGACCTAGTGTGAATTGATAAATCCAAATCAATTTTTTCATATCTTTTAAAATTAATTTTTAGCTAATAAATTTAAACATAAGTATTACTTTTTGGAGGCTTTTTATGTTTGAGGTTTAAATCTCTTTTACATCTTCCATCTTTAATCTATCTATAACTTTATATTTTATGGATATAAACTTTACAAATGATTTTGTATTTTTGTTATACTTTATCACATTTGTAAACTATTAAGGATTAGCATGGATATTATATTCTATTATTATTTAAATAATTTAATTTTAAATGTTAAATTTTAAAGTCACTAAACTAATTAAATTTTAGTGATTTATATATCATTATGAATCTTTTTTATTTTAATTATATTTTAATTATTCATACAATTCAACTATTGATCCACTAGTTGGATTATACCATTGACATAGTCGTTGATTGGGTTCATATCCAATCCATTTCTGAAAATTATGGTTAAGATTGAAATCAAATTAATTTTTACCAATCATATTTTGTTCTACACAAAATTTCTTACCAATCTATTAGCAATCTCATTATCACAATAAAAGAAAATAATAGATTTAATATTTTAATCCAAATCACCAAATATCCTTTCGAGTCAAGTCGACTTTGTAAGTGCCATAATGCAATACTTTGTCTCTATGCATAGGAGAACACAAAAATATATTCTCTCTTGCTTCATCAAAAAAATAGCATCAGATCTTTATCTAAAAGAATAACCTACAGTAGACCTATGTATATCCACATCATCAATATAGTCTGCATCTATAAAGCCTCCTATCTGAATTGAAGAATTAATATATAAAATACTATAATTAATAATTTTAGCAATATACCTTACAATTCATATAGGCAAACTATGATCACATACTTACTGTTAATTTTCTGATGCAAGACATTGCATTAAATTCAAGGATGATTTTTTAAAAAAAAGAAAGTATGTCTAAGATTTTGCATGAGATAGTAAAAATATTTCACTTTCTTCTTTTTAAAAGAGAAAAAATGTAACCACAAGTTCAAATCGATGGTCCAAAAAGAGGTCACACTACAAGAAAATAGTATAATAGTGACAAAAATTTCCATCACTATTCCGTCACAAACTGGGTTTAGTGACGGATTAGTGACGAAAATCTTATCGTCACCATTTTTGCCGTCACTAAATTTAGTGACGGAAAGAGGTCCATCACAAAATAATAGCGACGGATTTGTGACAGAATATTCCGTCAAAAATTTGTGACGAAACATTTTTCGTCACTAAATTGTGACGGATTTACGACGAAATATTCCATCAAAATTTATGACGGAACATATTTTCCGTCACTAAATTATGACGGATTAGTGATGGACTATTCCATCACAAATATTTACATCACTATTCCATCACAATTTAGTGATGGATTATTGACGAAAATTTAGTCACTAAAACTTTGGTCACTAATCCATCACTAATAGTGACGAATTAGTGACGAAAGAATCCATCAGTCATTCGTTATTGTTCCATCACTAATCAATCACTAATATTTTCGTCACTAATCCGTCACTATTATTTCTATTAGAAATCCATCACTAATCCATCATTAACCTAATAAAAATTCATTAAATTTTTATTCTTATAAATTTAAAATTATTTTTAAATTATAATATATTTAATGCATTCTAATGAAATTTATAGATTAAAATTTAAATTTAAGAATAAAAAATGCATTTCATAAAATAAAATAAATATATCTGTATACATCAACAATACTAATGTTTTGTACATTAGACATCAAATTATTAAGATGTCTTCGACTGCCTTGAGGACTCTACACTTGAGAAATATACATCTGAAACAGTCCTTCTCGACATTAGTCAGAATTCTCTTCATGATGAAAGCTGCTGCTGCTGCTGCTTCCTTCCAGCTGTTAGAAATAGAATACTCTTTTAACTTCTTAACGAGAAGACTCGTATATATATACTCCTCTATCTCCGAAGGTACGTTTCTTGTGGTCACCTGGCAACATAAAGGAATGCAAGCAAATTAGAAGAACCAAACAACTGATGAAACTGCTATATCAATGGTATAGGAATCTAATTTCTGATCATTTATGATCAATACCGCAGTAAAAATTCCTGACGATAGATCAATGTCCGGCTATATCCTTCGATCTTCATCTCCTGATCAGCCAGTATTTTATCAGCACCATGCAAGCAGAGTTTTCTTACTTGTTTGTCACATAAAAGTGAAGGAATAGAAATGAATCCAGAATGACTCAGAGCTAGGTAATGAAGGAAAGCAAGCATTTCATACTTGTGAAAATTAGCAGCTTTACCTTCCTTTTCATTGCACAAAATTTGCAGTCTGATGCAGATGGTGGAAGAATCTGGTTGACAACAAGCCTCTTGATAGGCACATTTTCTTTCTTCAAGGAAGAACACAGTCTTGACGACTCACTAATTGCCATGGCCTCAGAAAATTTAAACATTGAAATCAGTTTAAAAGGTTTTCACATTTACAAGCATGCATCAGACATTAAGCATATCCATCATAATGTACCAGACATCAGTTACTATCATCAGCAATGTGATTTTTGCAAAAGCATACAGAAAAAGTAACGTGCAACCACACAAAAAGATCCTCAAACATAAACTACCAATTCAAGGATCAAATTACAACGATGCAGTCTTCCTTGTTTGCTAGGCTCTTTCAGGTTGCGTAAGTACAAAAAAGCTCTTGGTTATACTCATGTCAGGGCAACCTTGCCAGTAGTTGCCAGTGAAAGAATAAATAATGAGGCACGATATAAAGGCAAAGCTGGTACCTGAGGTTTTTATCACAAAATATACAGTCTTTTCCAGCTTCTCAATTCAACTCAACTCAACTAAGCCTTTTTCCAAGTACATGGGGTCAAAAGTTTAATGCTTCCAGCTTGAATAACAAAAATCCATCACTTAGAAAATATAAGAGTATGAATGAGTTGATTCATAACTTCATTCAATATCACTAATTACAACAGGAAGACCTATTTTCTGAACATCACAAGCCTGTCCATTCCCCTCCATGAGGATCTTGCCATCCATTTCAAACTAGGAAATCATTTCACCTGCCCAATATTCTAGAGGCCCAGAAAAGATTTAAAGCTTAGCGAAACGTTTCAGTAAATGAAAATGGATTGAAAAAGTAAAAAGAGCCAACCAACTGACATGGTCAAAATGAAGCTTCACTGCATAAATATTGAATTAATTTCTTTTGCTCATCAATAAGCTTTCTTCTCCAAGTGATCTCTAAACCATTTTCAATTATAACCTCTTAAATGTAATTTAAAGTTATCATCAGTCCTTCACGGCACTTCTATTTTCTAAGTCAACAAAAAGGTGTCTTCGGTTATCATCTTAAATGCAATTTGAAGTTATCATCAATCCCTCATGACACTTCAATATTTCTAAGTTAACAACAAGGTGTCTCCAGTTGAAATTTCTTCCATGTTAGAATTCAAAGCCCCATGCTCTTTGATAGATAAATTTAACCTAACTATTTTTTACCTCAAACATTCTACATCAAGAAAAGAATATAATGCTTAATCTTCTCCATAATTGAATAGATTAATTTATTGCACTAGTTAGACACTTTCTCAGCATGACTCTACCAGCAACCAGATTTCATTTATAATTTCAGAAACAACACTCTCGAATATTAATGATTTCAGGGAGAAAAATGTTAAATTCAAACATTATCAACATTTATCATCGCCACACCATGCTCGGTGAACTATCTGTCTACTTCCTAAAAGAGTTGTGCACCAGTAAGTATTATCAATGAACATTATAATTGGAGTAACCAAATGGATAACTGCTATTTCAAACATGCAGCTCAAGCTGCCTGTGTTTCAAAATGTAATGAGCCCTTTGGCCTTTGTGTTTAAGAGTCTATTGCCTATATAGTTTGATTATAGTTTTCTCCTTTTATTGCGTACATCCTGTCCATGGATTAAATACTAATTAGAGAACTAGACCTACAAGTTTGCAGCACTGTACATCTAGTCCAATAAATCAGATACAGTACTCTAGATACATAATTACATGCCATTCATTATGTAAGCTAAGAATCATTCCTATGTGAAGATGGACAGGGCCTAAACTGATACAGCTAATTAACTGTATGGAACAATACATTGCTTCAAAGTTAATCGGCATGATGAAAGGGAGAAAATAAAATGGTAGAGCAAATTTATATTAAAAAAAATTAATGTACAAGTACTTGATTTGACACAAAGCTTCAAGGGAAAAGATATAAACTTACATATCCAATTTTACCTGCAACTTATCCAACATTTTGTAAGAAACAATTACCACCATAAAAGTAATGGGGAAACTAATAACTTATGTTTATCTTGACACACCTCAACACGTAAACTAGATAAACTAGATGGTGGGAAGTGAATATGGCAGCATCACAGCAGAAATAAAGATTACCACCCAACCTCCACTAATTACTCCCTCCTACTAAAGATGTGCCTCTCAAGGCATTTCTTCTTAGCAAATACTTTTACTCCCTTGCTCAAAAGGTATCAGAAACTGCAAAACGATCTCACCCTGACAATTCCAGATGGGATCGACCCCATAATGCTGTAAGTGACATGTGAAGAATTCTCTAAAATTTCAACAAATAAAATTTAAAAAGATGTTAAATGTTGTCATATAACATTTACCCCAAAACTTGAGCAGAACACCAATGAGAGAGAGAGAGAGATATATATCATAGCCCAACCCACCTCAAAATATAGTCCAAGCTGGCATGTCTGATGGCCTAAGAACAGGCAGGACATTTAGGTGTAGATAACTACTTGGCAACCACGTCGCCTCATGTAGATTCTGCTTAGGCAGCTGAGCCTGAAGCAGGGCAGCATGGGCCTGCCAAGGTCTACGCAGTCATCCAGCTGCCTTATGAAAATTGTTCCTAGAATGTAACAAGGACACATGAGGAGCTACCAAACAAGATGTTGACATAGAAACTTATTCCTCACTTAAGTCATTCTCTTCCACCTCGTTGATTTCCAGTAGTACTTCAATTTATCTAAGAAACAAGCCTCTCACCCCAAAAATTATTGATTCCTGAGTCCGCATAGTTCTGGAAAGGAAATCAAGTCGGGAACTTGGTCTTTAATTTTCCCAAGTCAACGCATTCCACACCCCACAGCACTAAAACGTCACAATCCTGACAACTGGGGAACAAAATAGTGCTACAGGAGTAGGAGCACTGCATAAACTTGTCAACTAAAAGCATGTGCCACAATGGAAGTGTTTCTAAGAAATTAGTGAAATCATTGCATAAAGGCCTAGCAAAATAAGCCATCAAAATAAACAATTCAGCATGAAGACCCTGCTGAAGTGGAAAGAATGATTGCTCCACTGCTATATACTGATAGAAAAAATTGGGATAACTGTATTTATCCATCGTCCCTTGACGATATAACGAGTCATTCTAAGCTTTCTTGCAAAAGACGGCAAAAAAAAGAAAAGAAGTCACCCAGCGCAAATATTAAGCGACTGCTTCAAATCAAACAAGAATACTACTACATGCCACCCATATAAAAGTTCCCCTGCATTACCTAAATTATTCTCAACTGCTGATTTCTTTCTCTTCTTTTATTTATTTTTCCCTTTCCTCCATCAAATTCTGGTTTCCAAGACATCAGAAAGATTCAAATGAAACAAGATATTAAATCAATTACCATTAGAAATATTGACTTTTACGATTAGAAAATAAAGTAGCTCATTTAATTCAGCCATATTGCAAACCATCTGGCGTACCTAGTTTTGGCCAATCACTAAACTTCCTAATAATTGCACGAAGTAGATTAACCCATTTGGTGCTCTTGAATAGCTTATCTCATACACCATGAACAAAACAAAAAACTATATTCCTCCTCTATATCCGTTGCCGCTAAAGTATGAAACATCTCAAACAATAAAAGAAAATAAATAAAAAATTATTGGTTGCCGGTTACTTTTCCATCGCTTAGCAAAACAAAAACAAAACGTAGAATTCGCTAACAGCAGTTTAAGCCCAAGCTTTTCTGCCTCCAAGATTCCAAATCAAAAGATAAGAGACCAGTAATGACTAATCTCGACCTATACACTATCAGATGTTCAACAAGATCATAAAAATCGATGTCCTATAGAGGCAGATCTACCAGCAACAACCATAAAATACCACAAAAGCCAAATGAAGCAAAAACGAGATCAGATCTAATACATTCATACGAACACTCATCAAATAAAGAAGAAACATAGGTCAAGCCCTAAACAACTCGATCAGGTAGGGGATCGGATCACAACGTACCGGTGAGCAAAGAGGCCGAGCAAGATCACCGTCTTCGACCGATCGATGGCCGCTCACCGCCCAAAACCCAGGCAAAAACCTAAAGCGGTCAGAAGGCTCGATGGCGGGGAAGAAGGCTCGCGGGCATGGGGGGGGGGGGGGGGGGGGGGGGGGGGATCAGAAGGGAATTAATTGGGAACTTAAGCTGCCAGCTAGCTAGTGCGTCAAATTAAAGTTTAATTTGGGAGCGAATTGATGGAGAGCACAATTAATATATATACGTACTGAGTGTATTCAATATTGATCTTTGCATTAGAAAAGCGTGAAACAGCTTCGAAATTTGATTTGATGTAAATTGAATAATAGAATCCTCCTGCATTCATTGTTTTAATTATTGCATATAATTTATTATTTTTAAACAATTGAATATTTAAAAATATAATTTAAAAACTTTATTTTATGCATTAAATGGTAAAAATATAATTATTTTATATCATTTAAATTATTTATTTTTTAACTAAATTAAAATTTTAAATAGCATAATGTTAGTGCTCGATAAAAATCAATCAAATTTTTTTAAAAAATTTAAAAGTATAATTTAGTGACGAAAGGGTTAGTGACGGATTAGTGACGGAAAATCAATCCATCACTAAATTAGTGACGGATGACCTTGTCCGTCACTAATTAGTGACGGATGGGGCAATCCGTCACTAATTTTGTGACGGATTAGTGACGGAAGGGATAATCCATCACTAATTTAGTGACGGATTAGTGATGGAAGGCCCATCCGTCACTAAATTAGTGACGGATGGGCAATCCATCACTAATTTAGTGACGGATTTGCTCTTCCGTCACTAATTAAAGACGAATTATAGCAATTATTTATAAAAAATAATTATTATTATTATAAATTATTAATTTTTTTATTTTACTTTCTTTCTTCTCATTTAAATAAAAAAATATTAAAAATATAAATTTGGTGACGGAAGGGCAATCCGTCACTAATTCGTACTAATATAGTGACGGATTGCTCTTCCGTCACTAATTTTGTGACGGATTAGTGACGGATTGCTCTTCCATCACTAAATTAGTGATGGATAGGGTAATCCGTCACTAAATTAATGAAGGAGTAGTGACGGAAGGCCAATCCGTCACTAAATTAGTGACGGATGGGACAATCCATCACTAATTTAGTGATGGATTACTCTTTCATCACTAATTAGTGATGAATTAGTGACGAAAGGGCAATCCGTCACTAATTTAGTGATGGATTCTCATCCGTCACTAATTTTGATGGATTAGTGACGGAAAATAATTCATCACTAATTAGTGACGATTGCTTTTCATCACTAATTTGTGACGGATTAGTGACGAAAAAGTAATCCGTCACTAAATTAGTGATGGATAAGGCAATCCGTCACTAAATAGTGACGGATTAGTGACGGAAGGCCAATCCGTCACTAAATTAGTGATGGATTTCCCATCCATCACTAATTTTGATGGATTAGTGACGGAAAATAATTCGTCACTAATTAGTGACGATTGTTTCCATCACTAATTTGTGACGGATTAGTGACGAAAAAGCAATCCATCACCAAGTTTAGTGACGGATTGCTCTTCCGTCACTAATTTGTTATGGATTAGTGACGGAAGGGCAATCCGTCACTAAATTAGTGACGGATGTAATAGTCCGTCACTAATTTAGTGACAGTTTAGTGACGAAAAAACTAATCCGTCACTAATTTTAATTTTTTGTCACTATTTTGTTACTAAACCGTCACAATTTAGTGACGAAAATTTCCATCACTAATTTTCGTCACTATTTTGATATTTTCTTGTAGTGTCAGGGGCTATAAGGCCAGTGGAAATCAAGATGGGGGAGGGATTGAAAGATGGGTAGCTGTGCGAACAAGTTTGGGAACTGAATCGTGAGATGAATGCTACTCTAGTTGATAAGTTTGTGATAATGTTTGACCTAAAGCATGGAGAGAAAGAGAAGGGGAATGATGCTATGACCGAAGCGATAGGTGTCCAACTAGAACAACAATGATATTAGTGGACAATAACTCGCTAGGAAACAATAAGTAAAGGGAGGAGTAGAGCTCCAATATAGATGGTTTCAGTAGGAGTTCATTGTGATCTAAGCATGGGTAAGCAATTCTTTAATCAACAATAAATGGTTTGTAACGATTTTGGATACCAGGCCACTATTAGGACCAAGACCATAATCAAGGCTGAAGGATGGCCATTGAAGGTCAACGGAAGGTCTTGAGTTAAATAGGTTACAAATTTGCTCGGTCTTTTTTTTTATTATTTTTTTGATACAAATAGGCGATCACACAATTCTAGTGCGAATCAGTCCAGATACATCAGAATGCAAGATTTGCAACAAAACAGAAGAACAGGGGTCTTTCATCCTCCATAACCAAAAACCGGAATGCTGAGCAACTGAAGCCCCGCCCAATCCGCAGCCGAATGGCTTCACGGTAAATATGACGGATCTGGACATTATCCGCTTCCTGTAAGATGGACCATATATCACTAAGAATCGGATTAGTGGGGGCTTCGGAAACATTCTCCTTCCGTAGCCACCTAATAACCGTCATCGAATCACCCTCGATCACTAGCCTGTGAGCATGAAGAGTCTGAGAAGCAAAAGTAATACATGCCCAAGCAGCATAAAGCTCTGTCATAGGGACAGAGGAATCAAGGGAACCAAATCCTCCAGCCGCCAACAATGACCCTAAGGCCCACGTATGCTGAAGGCCGAACCAGCCAATCTACCACGGACACTCCCATCAAAGTTAATTTTGACAAACCCTGGAGGGGGGTTCCCAGGAAATGAAAACCGTACGCCAGTTCGCTGCCAAAGTAGCAAGAGAACCTCAGAGGCCAGAGGAGTCAGAATCAACCGCTTGTAAAGCATGGGCATAGTCCGCTGACATAGATCTAATCTTCCGCACAATCTTCTGAGGAGAAATAAAGTCCTCCGAGAATATAAGCTGGTTCCTCAATAACCAAATCTGATATGCCGTGACTGCCCAAAGACCACATTTTTGCTGTGAGGCCATACGAAGATCCTGAAAGAAGAAGGAACGAGGGGAGCCAGAAGCATCCACTCTGATAATATAACCCATCAGATGCTAAATCCGTCTAGCTCTAGAACAGATGAAGATAGCATGCTTAATAGACTCATCCTCCAAACTGCACATAGTGCATATAGGCTGGATAGGCACCCCTACAAGAGAGCATGGTACTCATCGGAAGGTAGTTCCAAAGGAGCTTCCAGATAAACAACTGAACCCTGGAAATAGCGGGGAGCGATCAGATACAAGTAGCATCCGTCGTGCGCTGGGGCTGAGGTCTATAAAGCTTCATAAGGTCCCTGAGAGGGGCCTTAGAAAAAGAGGATCTCTGCCATAACCTGACATCAGCCGAGGGCCTAGTAATAAGGGGAATCGAAAGGACCCTCTGAGAGAGTTCCTCGCCAAAGAATCGGCTCACCATGGGAGTATACCAGGAGGAGGAATATGGAGAAATCAGATCCTTAACCCTCAAATCAGTGGGGACATCAATGATAATAAAAGAGGGCCACCAAGATAGAGGGAGCTCAGAAATCCAAGAATCCTGAATAACATCAATGGATTGACCATCACCAATCATCCAAGAGATATTCTTCAGAATAGAGTCACCATACTGACACACCTCCTTCCAAAAGAAGGAGCACCCCCGGACGGCAATATGTGGTCCCAGACTTTCAATCACCATATCTCGCATGCATCATGGAGCTCCATAGACAAAACGGCTCCAAGAGAACCGAGATGCATGTCTGGCCACCAGCCCTTGACGCCTGGCCAACATGGATTGGATTCCAAGACCACCTTCTTGGATTGGCATACATATCGTGTCCCATGAAAGAAGATGGGTGTTGTGCCCATCTGGCGTAGATGCCCATAGAAAATATCTGAAACATCTCTCAATCCTCCTTAGACAAGTAGTCGGGATGGCCGCATTCGAAAGCAGATAAAGCGGAAGGGATGAAAAAACCGACCAAATAATGGTGACCCTAGCCATCATGGATAAAATAGTGACCTGCCAACCTTCAATACGCTGACGAAAACGCCTCTCGAGATCAATATAGTCTGAACAACGGGGGCGTCTACCAGTCATGGGGATCCCCAAATACATAAAGCGGTCAGTCTGAGTAGATATACCCATAAATTGATATAGCTTCTCTGGTGGATCTGGTAGTCTTC
>UESW01001920.1:202892-325242 GCA_900491605.1 Calamus simplicifolius | reverse complement strand
GCCTTGCAAAGAGAGATAAAAGGTGGTGAACTTTATCTTCATCTCGAGCCATCCAAACAAATACCCTCGTTTAGATTGGAAGAACAAGGGCATCAGAGGGATGAAGCTGGGGAGTTCGGAGAGAACCAAAAGCTGGGGAGTCCAAAGAGAACCGGAGGCGTCTGGGAGATGGAGGTCGAAGGTAGTTGGATCCAAGAGCAGGGGCCAGGTTCGGATCAACTGGGTGAAGCCATCGGGAGGCTAGGGATGAGTCTGAAGAGGAGGCCGCCTTGAAGCTAGGGCCGAGTCCAAAGAGGAGGCCGCCTTGGAACTGGGGCCGAGTCTAGAGAGGAGGCCGACTCTAGAGGCCGAGTAGAGGAGGATGACTTCGGAGGCCATCGAAGACGAGCCGACGAGGATGGGGCCGATGAGCCAAGGCCGACCAAGGGGTCCGACCTGAGTGCGATCACCTTTGCCATGGGGTCTATTGGCCCCATTAGGCTCCATCGATGCTATGCCAATCATGAACGATCATGACCGGAAGTCAAGCCATGAATATTTTAATTTGGATAAAAATCTTCGACATAATCAAATTATCATTTTTCTTTCTTCTTTGGATAAATTATACCTTTTTAAAAAAGTTTTTCTTTTGAGTAAGATGGGGTCAATACTAATAGGCTAAGCCTCACTTGATCCAATGCACATTTGAACTCAATTTTATACCAAATCCAACCTCTAAGATTCTAAGCCAAGTCTAACCTATTTAATGAACGGATTGGATTGATCTATGACCTAATCCAACTCTAGATCAATAAGACTTGATCCAATCCTCATTGGAATTATCTTTAAATTGAGTTGGTTGAATCTAATCTAAATTTTAGATCGAAGCTTCAGTTGAATTTAACTCTACTGAGTTCACATATTATCTATATAAAATTTAGATAAAAGAAAAATAAATCTTAGTCAACTCAAACCCTATGAAGTCTATTCCAAAGACCCAAATTATACCTATTCATTGAATAAGTTTTTATTTAAATTAATATATCTTTTTTAGTATAAAAAACAAAGTCTGCACTTGTTTATTTTTATTTAAATTATATTTTGATATTCTTATTTTATTATTTATTTTAATAGATTATTGTTTTTAACATTTAAATTATACCTACATGTTAAATTATAAATTTAAAAATGATGATAATCATACGAAATTCAAATTTTTAAATAAAAAATCAAATTTAAAAGCTTTTTAATTAAATTTTAAATTTTAATGATTTTATATTTAATTATTATTATTATATTTTAGATTCATGATCCAAGTTATTCTATTCAAAGTAGAACATTTTAAATTGGATTGTGATTATTCCCGCTAAAATCTGTCCTCCGGCTCGGGCGCGATCGGGCTGCAGCATGGGCTCCCTCCTAGGCGGACCTGTAAGACAGTCCTCACGCGAGAGGCGTTGGGGGTGGCCCTCTGCGGAAGACCCTCCGATGCCCAAGTCAGTGGAGACCAGCAATCAACAAATATGGGGAGAAGGATCCCCCAGGAAGAGTTCCTCCGAGCTCTCGTAGGAGCTTTCATGGCGGAGTGTGAGAACTGCGAATGAAAATGGCCGTAGAATAGCTGTACCTGAGAGGCTTGAGGGTTGTAGTATTTATAGGCGGTCACCTGACTTCTTGGACGTGCTCTGGATGAGGTCTGAAAGTTGTTGGGATTCGAAATGGATTCGAATCAGGTTGTTACAGGGCCGGTAGGATCCATATCTGGTTAGTTAGAGGATCGACGGCTGGGAGGTGGGGAGAGCTAGCCGATGGCTCGAGACTCAGTGGCTGCGTGGTCCCTAGGCCACTATTGTAGGTTCTAGGCCACGTTTTGGCATGATTCCTTGTTTGGAATCTTATTCTGTTACAGTGAATTTGAACTCTCCCGCGCCAGATTCCGCAGAGGTGTTGTGGTTCAGTCATCATGGCTGGTGGAGGCTCGGCGGAGGTAAGTGCCGAGGCATAAAGGGTGAACGTGGCAGCCATAAATGCCTTAATGCAGGGAAGAAAATAAGGCATTGAATGCCTTAAAGCAGTGGATATATGTGGCCTTTATGAGGTCATAAATGCCTTGATGCAAAAGACATAGCATGGTTGTGGAGGCCAAACTATATTTGCCGAACTATATTTGCCGAGGCATGTTGGCCGAACTATATTTGCCGAGGCATGTTGGCCGAGCTATGCTGAAGTTGGCTGATGCTGATGCTGGCCGAGCTATGTTGGCCGAAGTATATTTGCCGAACTATATTTTCCGAGGCATGTTGGCCGAAGTATTCTTTCTCCTCTCTTTTTATTCCATTAAATGCTGGCTAAGTCATTATGACCGTTTCTGCACCATTAAATGCTCCAGCCTATTGATTTGACTGCTAGATATTAATGAGGGGGCCCTTGGGAGAACCCACGCACATTAGGTGGTCCTTTTTTTTTCCCTCTTATTCTCTTTCTTCATTATGAGGAGACTCTTGTTGCTAGAATCTCGTGCTAGCCGGCCAGCTGGAAAGCAGGGCATTTGGACTGGGCGTGACCCCATCGCCGATGTGAGTGGTCAACAATGCAATGACGATTTTACCCCTTAACACATGCCCCCCACTCCCTAGTCCGAAGTGTAATTTCGGATATAGGGAGTAGAATTCTGGAGCAATCTTATTTAGGGGACGTGTCATTCGATCCTCTGTAGAGGAAGAGTTTATCTCTGTGTAGGTTAGAGAAAGGCCTGGGCGGCCCTCTTGCTGAAGTAAAATAAGGTGCTTTAGTTGCACTAGAGTGTCCGAGAAATTATCCGGCTGGGACGAAGCTTTTGTGCTGTATCACTCGGATTGGCCGAGGCTGTAGAAATATATCACTCAATCTTCGGCCGAGGCTTTTGATAATGAGAGATGCACTCCGGCTCTGGCCGAGGCTTTTGATGATAAGAGATGCACTCCGGCTCTAGCCGGGGCTTTTGATAATCTGGCCGGGGCTTTTGATAATAAGAGATGCACTCCGGCTCTGGCCGGGGCTTTGATTATAAGAGATGCACTCCGGCTCTGGCCGGGGCTTTTGATTATAAGAGATGCACTCCGGCTCTGGTCGGGGCTTTTTATGACCTGCTTCTCATTGTAATTTTATGGATGAATTTATTACTCGGTTGTTGCCGAGCCTTCAAAAATATATCACTCGGTCTTTGGCCGATGCTCTGGGAATTTATTACTCGGTTGTTGCCGAGCCTTTAGAAATATATTACTCGGTTGTTGCCGAGCCTTCTCAAGATGTTACTCGGTTGTAACCGAGGCTTCCAATATTAATTGCTACTCGGTTGTAACCGAGGCTTCAAATAATAAATTACTCGGTGTTGCCGAGCCTTCAAATAACAAATTACTCATTGTTGCCGAGCCTTCAAATAATTACTCGGTATTTTTGAGCCTTCAAGATTATATTTTACTTGGCGCTGCCAAGGTTCGGAGACCGTTACTCGGTTGTAGCCGAGCCTTCAAGATTATATTTTACTTGGCGCTGCCAAGGTTCGGAGACCGTTACTCGGTTGTAGCCGAGCCTTCAAGATTAATAACAAACTTCCTCAGCTTTTAGCCGAGGGTTCTGATATGTCACTTGGTCTTGGCCGAGGTTTTAGATAAATAGGAGATGCACTCCGGCTCTGGTCGGGGCTTTCGGTAATAAGAGATGCACTCTGGCTCTGGCCAGGGCTTACACACTTTGGCTCTGGCCGGGGCTTACGCACTTCGGCTCTAACCGGGGCTTACGCACTTCGGCTCTGGCCGGGGCTTCTGGTAATAAGAGATGCACTCCGACTCTGGCCGGGGCTTTTGATAATAAGAGATGCACTCCGGCTCTAACCGGGGCTTACGCACTTCGGCTCTGGCCGGGGCTTCTGGTAATAAGAGATGCACTCCGGCTCTAGCCGGGGCTTTCAATAATGAGAGATGCACTCCGGCTCTGGCCGAGGCTTCAGAGATCATTGCTCGGCCTAGCCGAGGTTCAGAGATTTATTGCTCGGCCCAGCCGAGGTTCGGAGATTTGTTGCTCGGCCTAGCCGAGGTTCGGAGATTTGTTGCTCGGCCCAGCCGAGGTTTAGAGATTTTTACTTGGCCCTGCCAAGGTTCGGAGAATTTGTTGCTCGGCCCAGCCGAGGTTCGGAGATTTTTACTTGGCCCTGCCAAGGTTCGGAGAATTTTGTTGCTCGGCCCAGCCGAGGTTCGGAGATTTTTACTTGGCCCTGCCAAGGTTCGGAGAATTTGTTGCTCGGCCCAGCGACGGTTCGGAGATTTTTACTTGGCCCTGCCAAGGTTCGGAGATTTTTGTTGCTCGGCCCAGCCGAGGTTTGGAGATTTTTACTTGGCTCTGCCAAGGTTCGAAGAATTTTGTTGCTCGGCCCAGCCGAGGTTCGGAGATTTTTACTTGGCCCTGCCAAGGTTCGGAGAATTTTGTTGCTCGGCCCAGCCGAGGTTCGGAGATTTTTACTTGGCCCTGCCAAGGTTCAGAGATTTCCTGTGCAAATAGGCAACTCGGTCGTGCCGAGGATTGGTGAGCAGCACCTGTTTCTTTTCGCAATCTTTGGCAACATAATGTGTGATGATTCACGTTGCAAATTACGAAAATACATGCCGACAGGAAGGTATATAAGGCATATCAAAATGGACTTATAGAGGACATACCCTATTGATAATACTTACGGAGATTATCCGAGTTCCACGTCCGGGGGACAGACTTTCCGTTTAGATCTTGCAGCTTGTAGGTTCCCGGTCCAATGATCTCCGCCACTTGGTAGGGGCCTTCCCAATTTGGTGCCAGTTTTCCTTGCTCCAGCGATTTGGAGATAGATGCTTTCCGGAGAATAAGGTCGCCGGGCAAGAAAGATCTTCCTTTGACTCTGGAGGCATGATAGCATCCGCGGATAGGGGGTCCTATCTCCACGGGGATGACAGCTTCTACGCCGAAGGCCATCCGTAACAGGGTCTCGCCTGTGGGGACTCTCTGTGTGGTGCGGTAGATCCGCTGGCCGAGGTTGAAGCTGGACGTTGGACTTCTGTGAAGCTTGGAGTCAAGAACTCCTTGTCTTGGCTTTATGACGCCATCCTTCCTCACGCAAAAGGTTCCTAGGGGGCAACGCGGCAGCCATAAATGCCTTAATGATGGAAGGAGATAAGGCATTAAATGCCTTAAAGCAGGTAGATGCACATGGCCTTTATGAGGCCATAAATGCCTTGGTGCGCATAGCGTGGCTATGGAAGCCGATCTGTTGTGCCAAGGCAGGGAGAAGGCGGAGACGGCGTTGAGTCGCGGCAAGGGACACCGGAGAGATGGATCGGGCCCGCCGAGATCTGGGGAGATCCTTGTCGCAGCCCCTTGCGGGACTGGTCTGGCCTCCTTAGGTTGATATGGGGGGTCCGCAACTCCATGCGGACCAGAAGAAGTGGCTGAAGAAAGAGGAACTGCGGCCTCTTCGAGGAGGCATGGAGCAGGGGTAGCTATAACTGGATGGGGAGCTGTATGACGCTCCTGAACTAGATGGGTCAGGGCCTGGACCTGCTGGACCAGTGTGGCGAACGGGTCCTGGGTCACTGGGACAGCTGGTGGCGACGGAGTCTCAGCTGGTGGCGGAGGCAGTACCACGATACTCATCGGATCGGGTCTCTGGGAGGCGACCCGGTCCGGGGCTTCAGAAGTTGCCCTTCTCCGATTAGCCATTGAAGAGGTTCTCTTCCAGATCGAGATCCTTGTCTCCTTTTTCAAGTTTAACGGGACTTGAGGCCCTTCCTCTAGCGCCAATCTGTTGCCGCTGAAATCTGTCCTTCGGCTCGAGCGCGATCGGGCTGCAGCATGGGCTCCCTCCTAGGCGGACCTGCAAGATAGTTCTCACGCGAGAGGCGTTGGGGGTGGCCCTCTGCGGAAGACCCTCCGACGCCCAAGTCAGTGGAGACCAGCAATCAACAAATATGGGGAGAAGGATCCCCAGGAAGAGTTCCTCCGAGCTCTCGTGGGAGCTTTCATGGCGGAGTATGAGAACTGCGAATGAAAAATGGGCGTAGAATAGCCGTACCTGAGAGGCTCGAGGGTGGTAGTATTTATAGGCGGTCACCTGACTTCTTGGACGTGCTCTGGATGAGGTCTGAAAGTTGTTGGGATTCGAAACGGATTCGAATCAGGTTGTTACAGGGCCGGTAGGATCCATATCTGGTTAGTTAGAGGATCGACGGCTGGGAGGCGGGGAGAGCTAGCCGATGGCTCGAGACTCAGTGGCTGCGTGGTCCCTAGGCCACTATTGTAGGTCCGAGGCCATGTTTTGGCATGATTCCTTGTTTGGAATCTTATTCTGTTACAGTGAATTTAAACTCTCCCGCGCCAGATTCCGCAGAGGTGTTGTGGTTCAGTCATCATGGCTGGTGGAGGCTCGGCGGAGGTAAGTGCCGAGGCATAAAGGGTGAACATGGCAGCCATAAATGCCTTAATGCAGGGAAGAAAATAAGGCATTGAATGCCTTAAAGCAGTGGATATATGTGGCCTTTATGAGGTCATAAATGCCTTGATGCAAAAGACATAGCGTGGTTGTGGAGGCCGAACTATATTTGCCGAACTATATTTGCCGAGGTATGTTGGCCGAACTATATTTGCCGAGGCATGTTGGCCGAGCTATGCTAAAGCTGGCTGATGCTGAGGCTGGCCGAGCTATGCTGGCCGAGTTATGATGGCCGAGCTATGTTGGCCGAAGTATATTTGCCGAACTATATTTTCTGAGGCATGTTGGCCGAAGTATGCTTTCTCCTCTCTTTTTATTCCATTAAATGCTGGCTAAGTCATTATGACCGTTTCTACACCATTAAATGCTCCAGCCTATTGATTTGACTGCCAGATATTAATGAGGGGGCCCTTGGGAGAACCCACGCACATTACGTGGTCTTTTTTTTTTCCTCTTATTCTCTTTCTTCATTATGAGGAGACTCTTGTTGCTAGAATCTCGTGCTAGCCGGCCAGCTGGCAAGCAAGGCATTTGGACTGGGCGTGACCCCATCGCCGATGTGAGTGGTCAACAATGCAATGACGATTTTATACCTTAACAGTGATTATATCCGACCTATTTGAATGATTTATTATATTTATTTATTTTTTATACACTTAACTTGACCTGATCGATTGAGAGTTGGATTTAAATCAAAAATTATGATTCAAAACTAAAATTAAATTTAAAATAAAATAAAATGAGTTGGATTTAGGCTGAAAATTATTATTCAAAAATAAAGTTGGATCAGGTTTAGCGGCGCGGCCCTATGGACCCGTTTGCTGCCCTAGTTCAGCTGTGCAAGAGGTTCGGTCAGCCAGAGACCCGCTTTAGAGGAACCAGCGGCGACGTGAATCGAAGGCCGAATCCCCATGGTTTCCGCGGCACCGCCGGCACCGCTGGTGAAGGTGGCCGAGCTCCCCGGCCGCGGGCGGGCTCTCGTTGCCGCCCGCCCCATCAAGCCCGGTGAGGTTCTCCTCTCCGACTCCCCCCTCCTCCTCTACCCAGCCGCCCTCCCCTCCGCCGCCGCCTTGCCGTTCTGCTCCCACTGCTTCCGCTCCATCGGCTCGGCCGCCACATCCGCCACCTCCGCCGGAGGTGGTCCCCTCCCTTGCCCCTCCTGCGCCTCCCTCGCCCTCTTCTGCTCCCCCCGCTGTCTCTCCCTCGCCGCGACGTCCTCCCACCCCGCCTGGCTCTGCTGCGCCTTCCTTAGCCTTCCTTCCCTCCCCTCGGACCTCCACGCCCCCGTCCTCTTCCTCCTCGCTTCTTACAACCTCGCCGCCTCCTCCCCCTCCGAGTTTCTCCGCCTCCTCTCCCTCGAGGGCGCCCTCCACGACGCCCCCGAAGCTGCCGTCCTCCACTCCTTCCTTGCCTCCGTCCTTCCCCCACCCCTCCCCTCTGGCTTCTCGCCGGAGCTCACCGCCGCGCTCCTCGCCAAGGATAAAAGGAATGCCTTTGGCCTGATGGAGCCGTTCCGGGAGGAGAACGCCGGGGAGAGAAGGGTGAGGGCTTATGGGATCTACCCCAATGCCTCCTTCTTCAACCACGACTGCCTTCCGAATGCTTGCAGGTTCGATTATGTCGATGGGGTTGGGGATCGGAACACTGACATTTTGGTGAGAGCGATCCATGACATCCCAGATGGGAGGGAGGTGTGCTTGAGTTATTTCCCTGTGAATCGGAGGTACGCTGAGAGGCAGAAGAGGCTGGTGGAGGACTATGGATTCCAATGCGAGTGCGATAGGTGTCAGGTGGAGAAGAACTGGAAGGATGATGAGGAGGTGGAGAGTATGGAAGAGGAGGATGAGGAGGAGGAGGAGGAGGAGGAAAAGGAAGGTGAAGTGATGGAGACTTTGGAGGAAGAGAATGGAGCAAATGGGAATGGGGATTTTCCTCATGCCTATTTCTTTGTGAGGTATCTGTGTGATAGGGAGAACTGTGGAGGGACATTAGCCCCTCTGCCACCATCGCCTCAGGCAACGGAGTCGAATGTAATGGAGTGCAATGTCTGTGGCCACTTGAGAATGGCAGACGACATTGATGAAGATGTTGTTGAAGATGATGATGGTGATATGATTGACTAATGAACTTTATTGCCAGTTTTTGCAGGTACTAAATTTCTCTTTCCTTTTGTATGCAAGTTCCTTGACCTTAGTCTTTGATTGTTTCTCACTTTTTCCACTTGTTAGAATCAAATATTAATCTCCAAATGCATAATCTATATGAGCAGAGTTGTTTTTCCCCCTTTATATTGATCATCAACTTTTCATGGAATTACTTTAGATGTATAGCTCAATTATATGTAACAATTTTTGTGACCTTATTTCTATATTTGAAATTTGTTATCAATTGAATAAAAGATTATAATAAATTAAGAACTCCAACTTTCTTTACAGATAAGATTGAAGTATGGTAAAAGGAAGCAAGAAGGAAGGAAAAAAAAAAAATCATGACATGGGAATGGGTATAGTCCTGCCACAAAAGAAACATTCTATCAAGTGTTTTGAAAGAATTAAAAGTCAAAAACCCCTATGTTCTTATGTGCGACTCTTGAATATGAAAACTTAGGTTTTTCATGCTCACGAATGCATGAAAAATCTTAAGTAAATGGGAAGGAAATGTTTATGATATTTAATGAAAGGAAAGTAAGTAGAGGGTACTGGACTTGTTGATATATAGTTCAGCTAACCTTGCCTCTTCCATAGTAGTATTTTTCTTCTTCATTCAAAATTTTTAGATCTAGGATATATTAAAATATTTTATTTAGTAGTTTTTGATATTTTTTCCTTTTAAATTAGATTTTCTTTAAAAGTCCAACTTTGGAGTCCTTTCTTCTATGGAAATCTATGAGATTTTGAACCTTTTAAGGGAGAAGTTAAATTAAAGGTAATATTATAGATGCTTGAAATTTTTAGTGGAATAATATGAAATGATGAATTGGGAAATTGAGCCACTTTTATGTGATTTAATGATATATACATGTATATGCAATAAATATACATACATGCACAGACATTAATACGTACATGAACAATACAAATACATACACACACATATATGCATATGTTTATACACATAAAGATGATATTTACATGTATGTGTATGTACCTATACATGTGTGCATAGATGCATAAGTGTACTTGAATACATATGTGTGCGTGGACACATGTTCTTGCATGTCTATACGCATATGTACATCCATGTGCACATACATGTTATATGCATGCACGCATGCATGCATGATGTATGTATTTAAGTATATAATTCGAGACATGCCTCATTTCTTTCCTTGATGAGGGGCTGCCATGTGACATTTATGTAGGCCAGTTATTTTAACATTGCTAAGAGGAACAAGCCTGTGATAGCGCCCATTTGTGCTTGTGGAAAGCCCTCTTTATTTGAGTATTTCACTCCAAGTAAAATGTGTTCATGTAAGGTCTAACTAACTGGGTCAGAGCATGTTTGGTTTTGTGGTCCTTAATGACAAGGTAGTATAAACAAGGGGAAAAATTACAATATGGTGTTGTTTAGCATTTATTCTAATTTAAATAATAAATAAAAAGGAAAAAAATGATATTGACGGGATTGGATTCAGTTAAGGAGATAGGTTATGATATATTACCTCTTCCTGCCTCAATTTTTGAAACCGCTTAAAAGCTCAGGATATGTTAAAACAATTTGCTAAATCCAAAACAATAATCTATTCAAATCTAAGTCAACGGAAATTATAACTAAAAAATGGTCAAACCTGGTGAAGATTGTGTAAAGTTCTTGAAGGCAGTACTCCATTTATGGATGGGAGAAAAGAGTGGATTCTAGAGAGAAAAGTTAGATCGATAGTTTATAGTGGGTCATGAATGAGTGGCCCTAAGGTTAGGTCCCTTATTTATAGATGGATGTGGATGGGTGAAAGTGAAACATGGCAGAAGAAGAATAGAAAGATAACGAACTGTAAGGACTCAGACAGGAAGAAGAAAATGAAAGATAATGATGGGAGAGCAGTCTAAAAGGAAGATATAAGTTATCATGTTTTCGGGCCAAAGGAGAAAATTATAATTCAGATGCATGTACAGAAATATAGCGAACTAATCAGACCCAAAATCTATGCATTGTGTCATTTTTAAAAAGTGAAATGTAAAAAATCAAGAAGATAAACACATGCGCCTTTTCAATCAGAAGCATAATTACAACATACTCAACTATAAAGATTATGAATTTTAAAATTGGATACAGGAACAAATAATCAGATGCATAGAAAATTCAACAATAAAGAAAACCTTGGATTTTTTGAAGCAAAAGAAGAGCGAGCACATTTTGAGCAAAATATGATAGCCTGAAAAAAGTCTCTATGCTCCTAGTCCTAGAAGGATGGCAAGAATGTTGTTCTCTAATGACACCTATAGAGTGTCTAAGAGTGGGTTGTCTACAACTGCCTCCCATTGACTGGCTGTGAAACGGAGTGCCAATCAAAGAAAGGAGATAACATATGTTTGCAAATGGTGCTCATTTGCAAAGGCATTTTAAGTATCCAATTCTGATGGACTTTTATAGAATCACTCAACATAAAGAATGAGCTTAGTTGACCTATCTTAGGATCCCAAGGATCTGCAGATTGAAGTTATATTTTAAAAAGAAGAGACTAATAACAGCCAAACAGGGCTGGTTTGTACAAAACATTGAAATTTAGACTTGTTAAAACTCTTTGGGAATAAATATTTTGAAGCCAAACTGTGCTTTAAAAGGAACGACATGTTTGGTTCTTGAGACATAAGCATTAAATGAAGAATTTAACTTCTTTATGACCTCTGTATGCATAGGCATGTAGTTTTCAGAAGCCATAACCTAAAATATAAAACTAAAGGGAAAAGGGTTATCCATGCTTGTTCCTGAGCAGTGTTTAATCAAGAGTCCAGTGGAGTTTACCATCTTATCAGTGCTTGTTCATGAGCAGCATTTACTCGAGTATGGTAGAGCATTTTGAAACTTCCATGCTGATGGCCATATATTTTGCATAACCTTACAGAGTGTGTTAGCTTTTGTTTGTGCGCATTTGCTACTTCTATGGGACTGTCAAGAGGGTGCTAGAAAAGTATATTATTTATTTTCTTGTTCAATTTGCTTATTTATTCTTTTATTCCTCTCTCTCTCTCTCTCTTTATTTTTTTTTGGTTGTATCAAATGCAGCGTGTGCATGTTGTGATTAATCCAGCACGTCTGGTTGTTAGTTCATGTCTGATTTGTCTGACCTCTTACATCAGCAATACGTATTCTAGTGATTATGCTAAGTTTAGCCACAGGATTAGAGCTAGATATATTTCACATGCTGAGTTTGTTTTGAATGTTTGGTTCTCTTGGCTCAGGGAAAGCTCTTAAAAGCTGCAGGAGGCAGAATAGCTGATCTTTCAGATCTACCATCTGTGATTTAAGTGGGAGCATTGCCTGTAGGGATTAGAGAAACTTGAGCAGAGTTACAAATTACAGTCCTGTAATGGCAACCGTTTAGGGTTCCGTAAGACCGAGATGCAATGCTTCTTTTGGTTTGGAGCATGTATTATTGTACTAAACGCACCTAGCTCATAATCGAAATGAGGTCGCCATGTCACCTTGTTCTTGAAGTTTCTGAGATTGTTTCAGAGAAAAAAATGTTCTTTCAGAGAAATGCCTATCTAATTGGTTTTGGTATCTCACACCACAGCAGCACTGCAGTCTCTCTCTCTCTCTCTCTGATATTTGGTTTGGTGTAAAATGAGCGCCAAAGATGATTTCCTTCAACTGCCAATCAAATGGACCAGGAAGCAACCATCTAGTACATCTAGTAGCAGGGTCATCCAGATGTCAGCATGTTTAGCTTATAATCCAAAGGCCTTCTAGTGCATCTAAGACCTGCTAAAGAACAGGTTGCTCGTAACCCTTCACCTTTGTGAAGGATTGGGATATGATGGATGGCTTCTTCTTAGGCTGTGTTTGAAATAGGAGATAAGAGTAGATATCCCCTTTATCTCTAAAAGCTATAACTATAGGGATGACTCTGAAAAAGTTTAACTAGAGCTATCCTTTAATGGCAAAGTTGTTATTTAAAAAAGATGATTAGTCCTTCAGCTATCCTCTAAATGCTATCCCGTACACTTATTCAGAAATAGCTTTTTGGGAATCAAATACTACCTTATAATATGATTATACTAATCATAAGTAAGTTTGATCAGCGTAATTATTTTTTGATTATACATCCTTTTCGAATGTTGTTTTTGTGAAACCTTCACTCTGTTTCCGGATTGATCGTTGAATCAAGAACCTTCAAGCTACTCCTTCCCCTGCCTCTGCGCAATTATCGCTAAGCTAATTAGAGTTCAGAGATAACAACGCTGTGAATGTTGAGGTGCTCTCTGCTCTTGAAGAAAGTCAAGATTTTCATCTTGGCTTGGTTTTCGTAGCAAATATTCCCTGCCAATAACATCAAAAAGAGGAGTTCGGATGCTTCCTGCCCATTTTGCTCAGGAGCCCCTCACGCCAATTAAAAAAAATGGCATATTTGCTCCTAAAATTTTTGGACCAAAATACCCCTTCTTACTCAATAGCCCCCCCAACATCCAAACAGCCACCCACGCCCCCCCCCCCCCCCCCGGCTAGCCCTCCCCCCTCCCCTGCCCCTCCTTCCGCTTCCCTCACTCCGCCCCTGCCCCTCCTCCCGCTTCCTCACTCCGGATCATCCTTGGATCGTTCGTTTGAAGGTTGATTGAAGCGATTTCAAACTAGTAATTTTTGAAGGTTCTATGATCACAAATGTTAGTTTATATCTCCGTCATCTTTTTTTTTTCGGTTCGTGCATTGTTCGGCCATGTGTGGCAGCTGTTCGGCCCACTAGAGCCGAACATGTTGACGTTGTTCGGCCCTGTGTGGCTAAACAGGTAAACTCTGTTTGGCCACACAGGGTCGAACAACGTCAACATGTTCGGCCCTGGTGGGCCGAACAACATTCTTCTGTTCGGCACTGGTGGGCCGAACAACTTTCTTCTGTTCGGCCCTAGTCTTCTGTTCGATCACTGATAAACGCATAAATAATTATCATTAAACCTATTAATTAATAATTTAACGTACTTATTATTATTTAATATTTTAATAATTTATATATTTTAGGTAAAACCTTATCAATTTGAAGAGCGCGATTTTAGGAATTTAATGACGCAAACGGCACCCAAATCGGATTTAAGATGAGCCCAAAATTGATTTTTCATTGATTTATCTGTTTTAGCACGGATTTTAAAGTGAAGTCGGCAAACCAAGTGCCGACTTCATCGTTATCTCAGCCAGTTCCCCTGTTTCCGCACGATTCTTCTCCGATTCCATTCTAATCGTTTCCTCCACCAATTAAGGAATAGATTAGATTGGAAGCTATCAAATTGAGAGAATTAAATTTCTTTAGAAGGAATTTGAATTTTATTGATTATTTATCCAGATTTATTTTGTTATTTTCGTTGCTTCCGCTGCGTTGTCTCTCTACTTTGAAACAGATTCTTTTTCGCGTCCTCTCCGCGTCAAGGCCGCATATGGAATTCTATAAATAGCAGAGGAGGGAGAACAATCAGGGGAGAGTTTGGGGGCGTGTTCATCCGTGGAGTTATTTGCTCGTGCCAGTTTGGATTCCGTAGGTTCCAGCCATTTGAAGAGCTCTGTTCCAGGCAAGACTTCTGTTCCGTTTGAAGACCAGGCAAGACTTCTGTTCCGTTGGAAGACCCCTGTTCCAAGAGTTCCATGGGAGGCCCCGTTCATCTGAGTTCTTGGATGCTCTGCTTCGAGACGTATCCAGAAGAGGGCCCGGTTTGGTTTAGGAATTTATTATAATCTGTTGCTTTCTTAATGTCATAACTCTTTTTTATATGAAATAAAATTTTTATTCATGATTAATTGTTATTAAATTATATTTAAGTGGAAATAATTTTAGACTGATCTATTCTTTAAAGGGACGGACCATGATCTATGGTACGGACCGTGCTCTTATAAGATAGATCATATCTTGATTATTTTGCACTACTAATTATTTAATTAATTAAATTTATAAGTTTATTTCAAGATAATCGCTAAAGTCCTGTGGAATCGATCCCTTACTCTCGCTATTCTAATAGTGAAATTAAGGTGTTTAAATCGTTGCGCTACGACACGCATCAGGTTTTTGGCGCCGTTGCCGGACTTAAGTGTGTTATTTGAAAAAAATTAAAAAAAAAAATAAAAATAATAAAAATAAAAAATTTAGATTAATTTTCTTTTAATTTTTGAATAGTTATTGCTGCTTTATTTTATTTCCTTAATTGTTAGAATTACATATTTTCTTTTTAACATAAAAACATAAAAAATTATTACTTTCCTTTTTCCACAAATCCAATTTTAACCTAATCAAATTTTCCTTTTAATTTACTTACCTAAAAAAACCCTAAAAGAAAACCCTAAGACATCTTCCATAAAATATAATTAATTTAAGGAAAAAAATTATAAAAATAAAAATAAAATATATAAACAAAATAATTATTTTATTTCTATGCTATAGATTGACTTAGGTGAATTTATTTTCTGCAAAACTTAAAATTTTTCATTGACATCTCATAATTTATTAGAAATTAGAAACTTAATTACAAAAATAAATAAATAAATAAAAAATTATTTGCTTTAGAGGCATTGGTAGGGTGTATGCTCGGTCGCCGATCGTTGCAGCCCAACCTTATACCCTTAGATCCTGAGATAGAAAGAACTATTAGAGCAAACAGACTTAGAATTATGGATCCTAATAACGAAAATAATCAACCACGACAGTTGAAAGAGTATTTCTCTCCTTCAAGGTATACCTACTCTCCCTGCATTCAAGTGCCTCCAGTAGAGGCTGCCCAATATGAAATTAAGTCAAGTGTAATCCAAATGTTACCATCTTTCTATGGACTTACAAATGAGGATCCCTACAAACACTTAGATGAATTCTTAGAAATTTGCTCAACTGTCAAGATTCAAAATTTCTCTGATGATGCACTTAGGCTTAAATTATTCCCTTTTTCCCTAAAAGATAAAGCCAAGTATTGGTTAAATTCATTAGACACTGTTATAATTTCAACTTGGGATCATCTTCAGAGAGAATTTCTTAAGAAATATTTTCCTATAGGAAAAACGAATCAAATTAGAAAAGCTATCACAAGTTTTTCCCAGACAGATGGAGAAATGTTCCATGAGACATGGGAGAGATTCAAAGAACTGATTAGAAAATGTCCACATCATGCTATACCTAAATGGCAACTGGTTCAGTGCTTTTATGATGGATTATCAGAAAAGCATAGGCAAATGGTTGATGCTTCATGTGGTGGGACATTTATGTTAAAAAATGAACATGAGGCTTGGCAACTCTTTGAGACATTGAGTGAGAATTCATTACATCATATGTCAGTTGCTCGTCGAGACCCTCCCGTAGAACCTAAAAGAGGTGGAATATATGAAATAGGTCATTCTACAGATATCTATACTAAGGTAGATGAATTATCCCATAAACTTGATCGGATTCTACAAGTTGGAAACATCTCTTCCCCATCTACTCAATTACATGAGGTCTGCATAATTTGTTCGAGTCCAACCCATTCTATAGGTGAATGTCCAGCTGCATACCAATTTCCTGAACTTGTTCAAGAGCAAGCCCACCAAGCCCAAACCCGATTAGCTCCTAGAACAGGAAATGATCCATTTTCAAATACTTACAATCCTGGCTGGCGAAATCATCCAAATTTTTCTTGGAAACCTCAACCTGTAGTCAATTCATCGATCAGACCTAATTACCAAGAAACCAATTTTAGAAACATGCCATATTCACAATATCCAAACATCCCACAACCTCCACCGAATAATCAGCCTACTTTTGAAGACAAAGTGTTACAAGCATTGAAAGGGCTAGAAATGAATACCCAAATCCTTCACTCCCACACACAATCTATTGCAAAACTAGAAACTCAGATAGGTCAATTAGCCACAGCATTCAGTAGAAGGGAGGAGGGTAAGTTACCTAGTCAGCCTATCGATAACCCGAAAGGACAATTCATGGCTGAGAGTTCCAATAGTCCTGACAAATTCCCAGAACATGCTAAATCAGTCATGACTCTCAGAAGTGGAAAAGCATTGAACCCACCTGAACCAACCCAGAAATTAGAAGTGGCTAAACCAGAAGAGAGAAGAAATGAAAAGAAAAGGAATTCAATGATCAAGCAATCATACCTAAAGCCCCATTCCCTAGTGCTTTAGAATCTCCTTTGCCTTCAGATAAGAAGAATATAAAAATGAATGAGATGCTTGAGTTATTTAAGCAAGTCCAAATAAACTTACCTCTTCTCGATGCTATCAAGCAAGTTCCAGCTTATGCCAAATTTTTGAAGGATTTATGCACACAAAAACGGAAAGCCAAGATACAAATTCCAAAAAAGATACATTTGACTGAGCAAGTCAGCTCAGTTGTTCAGCAAATAACCCCACCCAAACTAAAAGATCCTGGTACCCCGATTATATCATGTGTCATAGGAAACTTCACAATCAAGAAAGCATTATTAGATTTGGGTGCGAGTGTAAACCTTCTCCCAAGTTCAGTGTATGATTATTCGGATTTGGAGAGTTGAAACCCACGACAGTAACACTACAATTGGCAGATAGATCAGTCAAAGAACCTCGTGGAATATTGGAAGATGTATTAGTAAAGGTGGATGAATTCTATTTTCTGTCGACTTCCTTGTGTTAGATATGGAATCTAGTGGTAATCCTAACCAAATTCCCATCATCCTTGGAAGACCTTTTCTAGCTACTGCTAATGCATGCATAAATTGTAGAACAGGTGTGATGGATGTATCTTTTGGAAACAAAAAGATGAGATTAAATATTTTTAATGCTTCCCAAGGACCACCTGTGTATGATTTAAATGAAGTAAACATGATAGAGGAAGTAGTAGATAAGAAATTCCAAAGTTTGATTGATTCGGATCCTTTACAAACATGTCTTACACATTTTGGAATAGATGACTTTGATATTGATGAGTATACCAAAGAGATAAACATGTTATTAGAACCACCTAAGATCGACACCATCCCCCCTTGGACTATAAAATATGAACCACTTCCAACTAAACCAAGTCCTTTAATACCATCCTTGGAAGAACCACCCCAACTAGAATTGAAACCTCTTCCAGATAACTTAAAATATTCATTCCTTGGACCCAATGATACCCTTCCAGTAATCATTGCATCTACCCTAACCTCTGAGCAAGAAGATAAATTGGTAGATGTACTTAAAGAACATAAAGAGGCGATTGGATGGACAATAGCTGATATTAAGGGAATTGACCCTTCCGTTTGCATGCACCATATTCATAGTGAAATTGAAGCCAAACCACATAGAGACATGCAACGAAGGCTAAATCCAAACATGAGGGATGTTGTTAAGAAGGAAGTAGTAAAATGGCTTGATGCTGGTATCATTTATCCAATTTCAGATAGCCAATGGGTCAGTCCAATCCAAGTAGTACCTAAAAAATCGGGTATTACCGTGATTAAAAATGAAAAGGGCGAATCAATTCCTACTCGCACATCAACTAGTTGGAGAGTGTGTATAGATTATCGAAAGTTGAATGCCGTGACTAGGAAAGACCACTTTCCTTTGCCTTTTATCGATCAAATTCTAGAACGGCTAGCGGGACAAAGTTTCTTTTGTTTCTTAGATGGATATTCAGGATACAATCAAGTCCCAGTATTTCCTGCAGATCAAGAAAAGACCACCTTCACTTGTCCCTTTGGAACATTTGCCTTTAGACGTATGCCGTTTGGTCTTTGTAATGCACCAGCCACGTTTCAACGATGTATGATGGCCATATTTTCTGATATGATTGGTCAATTTTTGGAAGTATTTATGGATGATTTTTAGTCTTTGGTGCATCATTTGATAGCTGCCTCGAGAACTTGACTAAGGTACTGAAACGATGTATGGAAATGAATTTAATCCTAAGTTGGGAGAAGAGCCATTTTATGGTTCGTGAGGGAATTGTGCTTGGACACATTGTTTCAGAGAGAGGTATTGAGGTTGATAAAGCCAAGGTTGAATTGATCTCAAATCTACCACCCCCAACCTCAGTTAAACAAGTACGATCTTTCCTTGGTCATGCTGGTTTTTATAGACGTTTCATCAAAGATTTCAGTAAAATTTCTCGACCATTATGTAATTTGTTGACCAAGGATAGTTCTTTTAATTTTGATAAAGATTGTCTAACAGCCTATAACATTCTTCGAACTGCTTTGACCACTGCACCATTATCAAGCCCCCAGATTGGACCATACCTTTGAAATCATGTGTGATGCTTCTGATTATGCTGTAGGGGCAGTTCTAGGACAGAAACTCAATCGAGAACCCCATGTAATTTATTATGCTAGCAAAACTCTTTCAGATGCACAAATGAACTATACTACCACTGAAAAAGAATTACTAGCAGTTGTGTTTGCCCTAGAAAAGTTTAGATCATATCTGTTAGGGTCTAAAGTTTTAGTTTATTCAGATCATGCAGCGTTGAGGCATCTTATATCAAAAAAGGATACAAAACCCAGACTGATTAGATGGATCCTACTACTACAAGAATTTGATCTAGAAATCTTAGATAAGAAGGTTCTGAAAATATGGTAGCAGATCATATCTCTAGGATCTCAGTGGAATACAATAAAGAAATAATCAGAGATAAGTTCCCTGATGAGCAATTTTCTCAATTTCCCATAGCAGTCTTCCCTGGTTTGCCACATTGTGAATTATTTGGCAACAGGAAAAGTACCTTCCACTGGACAAAACAAGAAAAAGATAGATTTTTCTCACAAATCAAATATTACTTTTGGGAAGACCCTGAATTATTTAAGTACTGTTCAGATCAGGTGATTAGGCGATGTGTTCCCGAAGTGAATTCAAAAGTATACTTAACTTCTGTCATTCTCTTGCCTGTGGAGGACATTTTAGTGGAAAGAAAACTGCAGCAAAGGTACTGCAAAGTGGGTTTTATTGGCCAACTCTTTTTAAAGATGCACATGAATTTAGCCGTAATTGTCTCCAATGTCAACAAACAGGAAATATATCTCGAAAAGACATGATGCCCCTAAACCCTATCTTGGTTGTAGAAATTTTTGATGTATGGGGTATTGATTTTATGGGCCCATTTCCTTCCTCTTTTGGATTTGAATACATTCTAGTGGCAGTTGATTATGTGTCAAAATGGATTGAAGCCATGGCAACTCGAACCAATGATCATAAAGTTGTAATCAAGTTTATTCAGCATAATATCCTTAGTCGTTTTGGATGCCCAAGGGCTATAATTAGTGATGGGGGTACACATTTCACGAATAGACACTTTGAAGCATTAATGAACAAATATGGAATTACTCATAAGGTAGCTACACCTTATCATCCCCAAACTAGTGGCCAAGTTGAAATATCAAATAGAGAAATTAAAATATCCTTGAGAAAACAGTGAGACCTGATAGGAAAGATTGGTCAGAACGTTTGGATGATGCATTATGGGCTTATCGTACTGCATTTAAAACTCCCATAGGAATGTCTCCTTACAGGCTCGTATTTGGAAAAGCTGTCATTTACCTGTAGAATTAGAACACCGTGCATTTTGGGCTATCAAGCAATTTAATTATGATATAAAAATGCAGGTGTCAATAGAAAACTCCAATTGAATGAGTTAGAAGAGCTACGAAATGAGGCATATGAGAGCTCAAAAATTTATAAAGAACGAACCAAGCATATCATGACAAATTTATTAGTAGAAAAATTTTTGAACCAAATCAAAAAGTATGGCTTTACAATTCAAGATTACACCTTTTCCCTGGAAAACTTCGTTCACGATGGAATGGACCTTTTATAGTAACTCAAGTATTTCCCATGGAGCTGTAGAGCTTAAAGACCCCAAGCAAGGAAATACATTCAAAGTAAATGGCCAACGTTTGAAACCATATATAGAAGAAATTAATGATGGAGAAATTGTTGAATCAATTGATCTTGTGAACCCAACACTATCATAATAAGTAGCACAGTCTGGCTGAAGACTTTAAACTTAGCGCTCTTGGGAGGCAACCCAGTTTATTAGTTATTTTTAACTTTCTTTTCTTTTAGTATGTTCTTTTAGTATGACAGAGAAGAGCAACAGAAGCAGATTGAAAGAAGATGGCAACAATGAAACTTCCAACCTTCAAATACTCTACCAGGTAGTATCTTTCCTTGAAATTATTATTATTATTATTTTTCTTCCATTAGGGACAATGGAAATTAAGTTGGGGGGAGGAAAAAAAATAAATAAATCTCGAGTAAAACTATAATCAGATGTGTTACCAAATTCTGTCTCGATTTGAAGTTAATCAAGCAGTCTATTAATGAATTAGTTAGATTATTATTATTTTTTTGAAATACTGAGGAATAAATTATTAAGAAAACCTAATAAAAGGTAGGGTTTAGCCCAAAAAAATTTTAGAATAATTTCAGACCCTCCTGACCACTGATCTTAATAGTACAATCTACTTAATAAGGGTATGGGTGAAAATGTTATTCAAAAAAAAAAAAAAATCTCTCTTAAAGTTAATAGATTAGGTTCTTAGCATTTTTCACTGAGTAACCGGGCCCCGTCACCTAAGAAAGTGATGTTGTTCGCGTAAAAGGTGGGAATGTAAAAGAACCTAAATAGAGTCAGTCCTACCTAAAGCCTTTTAACTCGAGTCAGTAAGTCTGAGGGGTGTTTTACACCTAATGCCCTAAAACCAATTGGTTTGGGAGCCATTGGCCTAAAGCTCGCTACAAGGGTTAATTAGAAAGCAAGGGGTTAGGACATTGCACTGACTTTACATATAAATAAATAAATAAAGAACCAAATTACAAAAGACATTACACCCAACCCAAATTAAGTTAGAAGACTTAATTAGAGAAGTGGAAAGTTGGTGAAGAAAGACTTCTATAAATTCTTATGGACTACACTTTATCACTAAAAAAACTTAATAATCCAATGAAGTACCACCCTTATGATCTTAAAAAAAAAAATTAAAAAAAGAACTATAAGATAACTATCAATTCTTGAATAGCTTGGTACATATTTCTAAATTTCTTATTTGCTCGAGGACGAGTAAGATTCAAGTTGGGGGAGTGATAAACACATAAATAATTATTATTAAACCTATTAATTAATAATTTAACGTACTTATTATTATTTAATATTTTAATAATTTATATAATATTTTAGGTAAAACCTTATCAATTTGAAGAGCGCGATTTTAGGAATTTAATGACGCAAACGGCATCCAAATCGGATTTAAGATGAGCCCAAAATTGATTTTTCATTGATTTATCTATTTTAGCACAGATTTTATCATCGTTATCTCAGCCAGCTGTTTCCGCACGATTCTTCTCCGATTCCATTCTAATTGTTTCCTTCACCAATTAAGGAATAGATTAGATTGGAAGTTATCAAATTGAGAGAATTAAATTCCTTTAGAAGAAATTTAAATTTTATTGATTTATCCATATTTATTTTGTTATTTTCGTGCTTCCGCTGCGTTGTCTCTTTGCTTCGAAACAGATTCTTCTCCGCGTCCTCTCCGCATCAAGGCCGCATATGGAATTCTATAAATAGCAGAGGAGGGAGAGCAATCAGGGGATAGTTTGGGGGCGGTGTTCATCCGTGGAGTTATCTGCTCGTGCCGGTTTGGAGTCCGTAGGTTCCAGCCATTTGAAGAGCTCTGTTCCAGGCAAGACTTCTGTTCCATTTGAAGACCAGGCAAGACTTCTATTTTGTTTGAAGACCCATGTTCCAAGAGTTCCATGGGAGGCCCCATTCATCTGAGTTCTTGGATGCTCTGCTTCGAGACGTATGCAGAAGAGGGCCCGGTTTGGTTTAGGAATTTATTATAATCTGTTGCTTTCTTAATGTCATAACTCTTTATTTTATATGAAATAAATTTTTATTCATGATTAATTGTTATTAAATTATTTAAGTGGAAATAATTTTAGACTGATCTATTCTTTAAAGGGACGGACCGTGATCTACGGGTACGGACCGTGCTCTTATAAGATAGATCATATCTTGATAAACACTACTAATTATTTAATTAATTAAATTTATAAGTTTATTTCAAGATAATCGCTAAAGTCCCTGTGGAATCGATCCCTTACTCTCGCTATTCTAATAGTAAAATTAAGGTGTTTAAATTGTTGCGCTACGACACGCATCAATCACTCATGGCCGAACAGAAGAAAGCTGTTCGGCCCTGAGTGGCCAAACAGAAAGTTTATTCTCTGTCTTTTTTTGGATTAATTATGATTAGGGTTTAAAATTATTATTTGATCGTGTAGGACGATGCTTCGATCGAATGCAGCGTGATTGGCTCTGATTGTATGATGGATTACACAAATGAATTTATAACTTGCGAGATTAAAAAGATTTAATTGCAGTTATTTTGTATTATTTGATTGAGCAATGTTTAAAATTGTCTACTAACATAAAACTATTTATTTTAAAAATATTCAAAAGTAGAGAAGAAATGTGAAATTGGTATCGAAAAGTCGAAAAGAGGAATGGATTTGTCATTATTATTAAAAAATCTGATACGGGCAGCAATGTTAAGAAACCAAGAATTATTTTTTCTTGCAAGAGGAGTGGTACTTGCAAAAGTAAATACATCAAGGAAAAGGGATCAAAGACCAGGGCCAATAGCACTAAGAAGTATGGATGTCCTTTTGCCTTAAGAGGGAAGAAATTGGACACCGCAGATGATTGGATGTTAATGGTCATATGCGGTGTGCACAATCATTCAGCTGCAAAGCATCTCGAGGGGCACTCATATGCGGGACGATTATCTAAGCAGGAGACTACAATGCTAGTGGAGATGTCGAAGAGTTTGGTTCGGCCTAAGGACATATTATCTACTTTGAAGCAAAGGGATGCCCTCAATGTTACGATAATGAAGATAATCTACAATGCACGGCACAGGTGCAAGGCTATAGAGATTGCTGGGAGATCTCAGATGCAACATCTTCTTGGTAAATTATCTGAGTGTAAATACATTGAGTGGCATAGGAATTGTATTAAGTCTGATGTTGTGCGTGACTTGTTTTGGGCACACTCTGGCAGTATAGAATTATTACGTGCATTTCCTTGTGTGTTGATAATGGATTACACTTACAAGACAAATAGATATCGTATTCCTCTCTTAGAGATTATCGGGGTGACATCAACTGACCTGATATTTTCTATTGCTTTTGTGTATATAGACTTTGAGCGAGAAGATAACTATACATGGGCATTAGAGATTGCGCAGTGTCATGGACGCTGATGCTATGCCTGAGGTGATAGTCACAGATAGAGACTTGGCTCTATTGAATGCAATTCAGAGGGTATTTCCTACGACAACACATTTGCTATGTAGATGGCATATTAGTAAGAATGTTTTGGCCCAGTGCAAAAGGTTATTTGAAACAAAGGAGAAATGTGATAAGTTTATAATGAGTTGGAATATACTTGTGTTGTCCACAACAGAAGATGAGTTTAATGATCACTAGACAAAACTCCAGAGAGAGTTTAGTACCTACCCAGATGCTTTACGGTATGTGTCAGATACTTGGCTGAGCAAGTACAAGGAAAGATTTGTTGCAGCATGGACGGACGCATGTAGGCACTACGGGAATTTGACAACTAATAGGTATCACAAGGAATTGATAAATTTAAGAAATTTATAATTTAATTACGCAATTGTTATCTCCCTTTTATTAAATTTTATTTACTTTTTTAGGGCTGAAAGTGCACATGCAAGGCTGAAAGACAGCTTGGATCAAGCCAAGGGAATTTCGAATCATCTTGGAAAAAAATACATAATTTGATTGAGTTGCAGCATAGTGACATTAAAGCCTCATTTGAGAAGAGTTTTACGGTCGTGCAACACGACTTCAAGCCTGCTAAATTCAAAGAACTGCGAGGTTTCATTTCTATAAGTACATTAAATCAGATCCTTGCTCAAGCGAACCGAGCCAATTCAGTTGGTATTGATGATTCAGTTTGTGGGTGTGCTATTCGGCGCACACATGGTTTACCATGCGCCCACGAGATTGTGCGGTTCAGGATGGAAGGTTGGCCAATTCCCTTCGATTGCATAGATCCTCATTGGAGAAAACTTGATATGATGCTAGCTTCAAATGTGTAAAGTATTCAGCTAAGCTATGAACCAGAGTTGGATATAATTGCTCAGAAATTCAAACAGTTAGATGGGTCTTCGCAATTGCAGATGTTAAGAAAATTAAGAGAGATTGCTAGCCCAGAAAGTACTTCTCTTAAAGAACCTGCCAAAAGGATCACTCGTTCACTTGGCTGCGGCCGTGCTTCATTGAAGGTTGATACATCTACCCGCCGTGATCCTTCTGCCTTTGAGTTGATTCTTTTAGGACAAGATAGTTATTCATCTAGTACGAACACTCCACCAATGACGCAAGTGCCAAAGAGGCAGCCAAGAAAGAAGGTACGAAGCATTTCTTTCACTAAAGAAGGGACCGTGCCGGTATGTGCCAGACGCGTGCCGGTATGTGCCGGTATGTGCCGGACGCATGCCAGTATATGCCGGCACATGCCGGCAACTTTCGGACCTCGTGCCGGTATGTGCTGGATGCGTGCCGGTAACTTTCGGACCCCGTGCCAGTATGTGCCGGACCCATGCCGGTATGTGCCGGCACATGCCGGTAACTTCCGGACCCTGTGTCATTTGTTATTACAAAGCGATTGTTTACCATTAATTCATTCGTTAATGGTTTGCAGGTTTCTCGTCATCGAACCCGGTCATATAAGCCAACAATCTATATTGATCAAATTCCAGATGGGTTGAGCCGTTCATCCAATATATCAAGGATGTTAAAGCTGACGGCAACTGCGGATTTAGAGCAATAGCTGACTTGTTGGGATTTGGAGAGGAGGATTGGCTCCGTATTAGGAAGGATTTATTACATGACTTGCAACGTCATTCAGAGCACTATCGTGCTTTATTTGCTGTCGAAGGGAGGTTTGAGGAGATTGAGCATGCATTATCATATTTTGATAATGCTCCACCTTATGACCGATGGATGACTATACCGGATATGGGGCACGTTATAGCGTCACGCTATAACATTGTCCTATACCACCTCTCCTTGCAACAATGTCTTACATTCTTACCTCTACGATCAGTGCCTCTTCCTTCTTTATCCTGCAAAGATATTGTAGTGGCGTTCGTTAATGGCAATCATTTTGTGGATGTATTACTTAAATAACTCTTAATCATCCTTAAATGACTAATAATTCATTATGTTTACTAATTTATATATTTTGCAAGTGTTTCTATTACCGGGTCATCCCGTTCCCCCAATAGCGAACAATTGGCAAAAACATCATTTACCCTGTGCTTCCGGATGGGCTACTTCATATGCATCTAGGATTCACCAGTTCAGACAAACGATCTCGTTGGATGTTACTATTAGCGAGACTATTGAGTTGTAGAGTTAATTTTGTTAGCAACAATTATAAAATTTCATTCAAATTTCAATGTCTTTTACAAAAAGAGCACAATGTGCTAAAAGATACAAAATACATGAGGTACATCAGGGATCCCCACCATGCCGTCGTCAACGCCTGTACTGCTATGGCGATGCATGACTAGGGCCAGGGATATCAGGCTCAACAGGCTCAATCGTAGAGATATGTTGACCCTGCAACACGTGCAATCTGCGATATGACATCGTACATGTACGTCTCCTGTGACGCAGCAGCCTCCTCCCGATCCATATCAAGTATTCTAGTGCAAAGGCCAAGCGCATTTGCAATACGCCGGCCTTGCACGTCAGCAGCAGCAACATTGGAACGTGATCGGGAGTAGATACTGGATCGGATCTCCCAAGGGTGAACAATCAGATGCGTGATCTGAGAATACCACTCCAAAAATCCCGGTACGCAATCTGAGGGTCGGGTCACCGGATGGCTCCTGCTCGCTGGGCTCAGTAGGTGATCCTTCCACCTCTCCCATAACTACTCATAGAAGATGTACCATATGCGATATGATGATGCTGTCGATCCTCTGCTGGCTCACTCAGGGGCCAGTGGCACACGGAGGATCGTCTGTATCCCACCGAACTATTGTAAACCCTTTCAGGACGATAGGATTCTACAACATCCATGCACTTCAGGCATCCACTAAAGAATGCAATATCAAGGAATGGACGATCATTCCAGATAAGATGATGGGGATCCCAAACTACCTCCATTATATTAAATCGTAATAAGTTTGATAATGTATGACAAATTATATAAATACACAAGTGCGTGGTCCTATGGTACATACCTCATCTGCCCTCAATAGTCAAATGACTCACGTAGAATCACCAAATGGTCCATCGTAGAACGGGGTGGAGTGCCGGGAGTCCATCGGTGCGCCTAGCATCAATATAGTCCAGGGCTGGGTGAGGAGTGAGAAAGGGAAAATGCTCATAAATCCATGCCTGGAGAAGCATCATATATCCACTGATCTATCTAATGGATGCCCTAGACGCAATCCTCAACTGCCGATATAAATGAGCCAAGGCACCCGCACCCCAGGCATATGTGCTCACTCTATCCAAATGCCAAGCAGAGCAAGATAAGCTATAGACACCCTCGTCCCGCTCTTATTGATAAAAAGTGTACACCCTAACAAAAAAAGCAAATACGCTCGCACTGCACAGTCTATCCTATGGCGGTTATCTCTATCTGATACATCATGGAAATAACTCATCAGCCACTCTAACCTCACAGACTGACCGCGGATAGATAGAACTTCCTGACGTGCATCATCCCGTGATACATCCAATAGCTGCACTAGTAGGTCCTTAGCATCCCGATCACTCATCCTATATGTAGACAAGGACACTGAGGCACCCATGACACTAATCCCTAATATGGCGGCAACATCATCCAACGTGATTGTCATCTCGCCAAAGGGAAGATGGAAGGTGTTCGTCTCGGGCTGCCATTTCTCTACAAAGCTCGAGACAAGAATCTTATCGGCGAACCGATAAGAGCAATGCACTAGCTCAAGAAGACCCGACTGCTGAACTATATCCCTGAATCTCCTATTCGATTGCCCTGATGCCCACCACTGCCGCTCACCTACTTTGGCAGCATGGTTCATGCACTTCAGTGGAGTTCGTTCCTATGAAATATAAATGGATAATATGAATAACACATAACAACAACGAAATAATACATTAAATAAAATACGGCAGAACAACGAACAAATACCTGTTGCCTCCAAATGGACAGAGTCATCCTCAGGACCGCCTGGACAAGGACCATCCGTTCATCATCATCAACATCCATAGCTGGGATGTCCTCGTCAGCTGTCTCATCTGGGGGCGATGGTGCAATAAGAACCTCATGAACCTCAAGAATCTCAATAACCTGAGGCGCCTGGATTCTACGTCTCCTGGCAGACGCTGTGGGTCTAACTCGTGAGGGGCTAGCATCCATATCTGGAACATTGCATATTATTCATCATTAAAATCTAAGATAAAATTATGTCAAAATAATATATTTTATTAAAATATATTAATAATATAAACTCATTTAAAATAAAAATTTAAAAGATATATCAGATTTTTTAATATATCTTTAATTATATATTTTTATTTAAAGTCTATATTATTATACTTTATAATATACTTGATTATAATTATAATTATAATATACTTTATTATAATTATAATTTATAATTTAATTATTCTGTTCGGCCTGGGCCGAACAGAATTGAATCTGATCGGCCCAGAAGGCCGAACGAAATTCAATCTATTCGGCCAAGCTATTAATCTGTAACAGATTTGAATTCTGTTCGGCCCAGAAGATTGAACAGAATTCGACTCTGTTTGGCCCAGCAGGCCGAACAGAGAATCTCTGTTCGGCTAACCAGGGCCGAACAGAGATCGCGGAGGGTGGGAGGGACGGGAAGAGGTGGCGGAGAGGGGCGGAGCCATGGAAAGGATGCGGACGCCGGGAGGAGGGGAGCTTGGCTAAAAAAAAAAACTATTGAGGAAGGCGGATCGAATGAGGGAGGGAAGGAGGGAGGAAGGGAGACCTTACCTACAGGGGAAGTTGCCGTCGAGGAACACCGTTAGCGAGAGCGAGCGGGGGAGCGCAGTCGGATGGGGGGGGGGGGACACTGAGTAATTTTGGAAGGGGAGAAGGGCGGCACAGGTGGAGGGGTTTGAAGGGGGAAGGGATAGTTTAGGTATTTTATAAATTTAGGGGGGCTAGTGAGTAATTTCGGGGGGCTACTGAGTAAAAAAAAAAAGCAAACTGGGGGGCTTCTGAGCAAAATGTGCGGGCCAAATAGAATTTTCCTGTAGTCGAGGCAGGTGAAAGATGGACTGTCTATTTCTAAGCTGTTGCTCTTTTAACATAAAAGGGAAAGAGGAGTAGGACTTTTTATTTTGAAGCTATCTTTGATGGACATGGTGATCCAACAAGATCCCAGCAAAATTTTAGGACCCTGAATTTATGCCTAAACATGCTTCCATAATTAATTTAACTACTAAATCTTTAGTGGTATTGAATATATTTCCTGTAAATCCGTTGAGATTGCGAAAACATACACATTAATCCAAACTTTACAACCGTAGTTGCATTAATCTCCATGCATATCTCACGGCTCCTTCAATGAACCGTGAGCCAAGGAAATGCTTTGTACAAACAAATAAATCTTTTATGTAAGCTCTTTCTTCTCTTTAGGACCTGGCAACATATTGTTCCAATTGTCAACCAGGTCCCCCAACCGTGGTGAACAAAGCTGAAGCTTTCATTTCATCAATTGTCAACAGGTACCCCGGATGTGGTGAAAAAGGTCAAGCTTTCATTTCATCAGCAGGTGATGTTGCTTGGAATCAATCCATAGGCCACCAATCAACTGCAACTACTAAATTTCTCGTCTTTAGGGCAACCTCAAGCGAACTATGAGGGTTATAACTTGCATTGAAATCAATTATTCGAGCAAACCTCATATGAACTGTCATGCCCCAGACCCAAATTTTGAGCTAGGATGACAACCCGCCGCATGCCAGGCATGCAAGGCGTCCCGAATCATGACACTGAATTCAAGAAAGGCAACAACCTATATATCATTCAAGTCCATAACTTTAATATAATCCATAACTAAAATTTGGGCTACAAGCCCTACATGCAAACATTACTGGGTTACATCAATATATGAATCCACTTTATTTTAAATAGAAGCTCCAACGACCCTATGGTTCCTTCTTCAATCCTGAGGCTCTGAAAAACATTATGAGATTTACATGAGCTCACACTCAATAAGTAAGCCTATAATAATGTAAAATAATCATATATCATCATATCTTATCAAGATATATTCAAGTCATATTTTCATAAAACTTTCAATTTCAAATGCATTTATCATGCTATCAGAACAAGCATATCAACTCAAAATAATTTGGAAGCTTTATACAATAAATACCAGATGCATTGCAAATAAACCCATTATTTATATAATCATTATTATATATATCTTATGTGTCCCATGGCCCTGCAACACCTCAATCAGAGCACATCCTCTAGATGTGTGTAGCCTCCACATGCCACATCATAATCAATCAGAGCACATCCTTTAGATGTGTGGCCTCCACATGCCATATCAAAATCAATCAGTACCCATCCTCTAGATGTGTGTGGCCTCCACATGCCATATCATAGGAGAACCACGACGATACATATAAATATAATTCAGGGTCATCATTATATATGCATATCATACATCATGCATCATCATAAGCATAATCTTTTCATATCACATAAACAGTGGTTTGTACAATCTTAATCATTACATGTAACCAATTCACTTTGCAAAGTTCAATGTTTATATAATCATTGTTATATTATATCTTATGTGTCCTACGGCCCTGCAACACCTCAATCAGAGCACATCCTCTAAATGTGTGTGGCCATAATATATGAAAACCGTGGCGACATATATAAATATATTCAACGTCATCTTTACAATTGCATGTAGTCATCTCAATAATACCAACATATTTTGCAAGTCAAAGAATTTATATTTTTGCACATACACCAAGAAACTATTTCTTGCATAATATTACCAGTTACTATAGTCATAATAAATGCTCATATGTAGATTCATGATCCCATTTAAAATAATTAATCTAAATAAACTTCCATTTTCCTTATTTCATAATATACATGTAAACTATAAATTCATGATTTATAAATTACTAATTATAAATAAGCTTACTTACATTAGTATGCAAATCTCAAATGGTACCATCCGATATTGCAGGCGCATCAACATTTCTTGAGACATCATCAGGATGCATGTGCCTTTTATCCATGTTCTTTTTCCTCATCGACTTATCATCGTTGTTAGCAAAAGCACCTTCAGGCTCAATATCTGAAAGATTTCCTAAACGTTCAAGTGTTTTCTGAATCAGGACATCAATCTCATGTTGTTTATTGTCTTCATAATCTTTATCAGTTAATCTCCAGAGCCTTCTCTCACAGTGTCATAGACCTTTTGCACAATAAAACCTGGGAACTCATATCGAAGTGGTAATTTCTTATTTAAAGGTATGAAGTGGACACTGCATTTGTGCATCACTGATTCGGCTGGAACGTCATCAAGATAGAAACTGTAGAAGAGTTCCCTGGTGTCCCGTGTTTTTCAGTGCCTGCCATTTCTTTTTTTTTTTTAGCTTCTTCGGGACGGTAAAACCACTGCCCAGTAACCATCATTTTGCCATCCACATCTTGAGTTATGTCCTTGATAATCGCAACGTAAGGCTTCTGCTTCCTATCCTTCGGAGTCAGGAGCACCAGATCCTCCAGCTCAATCGTATTTCCTTCGTATTCAAAGGACCGGTAGTGCCACTTCTTCCGCTTCCCTTTATCAGAAATCCTAAGCACCGGCCCTTTCGGCGTCGCGTCCTCTAGCGTCGGTTCCTCTTCTCCATCGCTGCTGGAGGCCAGCGCGAACCTTCTCTTCCTTATGCGAAGGTGGTCCTGGCCTTGCGACCGAACGAAGTGTGTCCCCCGGTCCAGGAGGGAGTCACCGTCGATATCTTTTAATCCCCAAGGTGACGCCTCGGATCAGGGATATTGGAAACCCATCAGACAAGCAAAGACTCGGAAATCCAAGCGTCATACTGGAACCTAAATGTCAGAATAAACTCTAGGTGCCATGTGTCCTTAAATAAATGCTGGGAGGTTACATGAACATACCTACGAACTTGATCAGTGCCAAGCTAATCCATTTGATCGATGCTGAATCGCACAGTATATAGTTTGGTTGACTGAGATGATGATATGATACCAACTGAGCTTTGCATATTAGTCGGTGACGAGGATAATATATGGAAAGCCTCTATCTAAAATGGCATGATCAAGTAAGTCTATGGATTGTCTCAAGCGTACAAGGTCGTTGAGTTTTATAGATTTTTTGGGAGAGAATATTTTGTCAGCTGCGGAGCATCTAAGTTAGTTTTTCATGCAGTGTAGTGAAGCTGGAGACATTGATTTAAGAATCTTCACCAATTGTTTAGCAGGCTAGGCCTTCACTTAGTATGCTAATCTGCTAACAATTTCTATTTACACATGGGAAGATTTAGAGAATTAGTTCTACATCCAATTCTAGATAGTTGAGCCTGAAGGGCAGATGGCTGATTTGGCTAAACTGGCACAGCAACCAGGTGCTTCAATTGAAAAATATGTGGCTATGTTCAAGAAAGCCTATAATAGATACTATACCTCATTCAAATACCTCATTCGAAGAGGCCAAATATGTCAAAATTGCATAGAATGGCCTTTCTCTTGAGGAGAAGAGTTCTCGAACCTTTTCCACCTTACCATATAGGTAGCAAATTATGAAGAGTTATTTTCAGAGAGGAGGAACAAAGGAAGGCATCAAAAGGTTTACATAAGAGATCCTAATTATAAAATTTCAGCCATATATGCTGATCTCGGTCATGAGTAGCAGATAAATATGGATGCAATCAGATCATTGTGGTTGGAATCTCAACCGAAAATCCTTATGTCTTGCAAAGTGTTAAACAGGCTAAATGTAGATGTTTGTGTACAGACAAATAGTCGGTCGACATCTTCAATCACCTAATGAATGACAAATCGATCAAGCTGCCAAGAGGGCATAAGTTCCCTCCCCTTGAAGAGTTAAAAGATAAGAGATACCATGAATGGAATAATAAATGGAGCAATAATAGCAACAATTGTATGGTGTTCCATGATGCCATTTGGAAAGCAATGTACATGTTAACATGATTTCATTGGGCCTCAAAATTTTGGTGCCAAAGAGGGATCCACAAGGAGAATTTGAGTTGGGCAAAGTAAAGCGAAAATTTGCCAAATCTAGATTAGGTTTAGAGTTTAGATAGAGATGAAGTAGAAAAGAGGGTTTGTAGGATTTATGGCACAATAATCTACTACATGCATGTAGAATTAAAATCTCACAACATGCAAGGCATCTTATTCAAAATTAACTTTAAATAATCCATTCAATTCTGCTAAAAATATTCTATCGAATTGATAAAATCCAAATATTAATCTATGACTACAATAACAAAAAAATCCAAATAAAATTCTAATATAATAGCTGAATTATTGAACATTTTTTGAATTAAAAACTATATTAGTTTTTTAGCTAACATATCTCTAGCTAGAATCCATGAGCCAGCTTTTGCCTGAATCCCTTATATACTTTGGTTTTTGAAATAAAAAGATTTAATAATTTTTATGAGCTTAACACTTAAACCCATGAAAATTAAACCCAATGCACAATTAAAACATTGGGAATTGTGTCAATTGGCTAAGTGATATTGTTGGATTGATTTATTGAATTTCAAAGTCAATTAGGTTAGTTGATTGAACCAAAGTGTTAGGCCTAACCTAATTCATAGAAATTAAATCTAATCTTGATCTGATTTATGGTAATTGAACCCAATTGCACCAAATTGCTCAATTTGACTTGATTTATGTTAATTAAACTTAATTATACTAGGTGGACTGAGCCCAAATGCTAAGTTTGACCTAATTCATAATGATTGAACCTAATTAGGCTAGATAGATTGAGCTAGGGTGCTAAATTCAACTTTATTCATGGCCGTAGAACTTAATCAAGTTAGATAACTAAGCCAAAGTACTAAATTTGACCCGTTTCATAGTGATTGGACCTAATTAGGTCAGATAGGCTGAGCTAAGGTACTAAACTTGACTTGATTCATGACGACTGAACCTAATTAGGTCAGATGGATTGAGTGAGGGTGTCATTTTTGACTTAATCCATAATAATTGGACCTAATTAGTAGGATAATCAAGCTTCATTAAGTAGAGCAATGTGCTAGGACTCTTTGAGTCATACACCAAGGCTCTTCAACAATTGTGTAATGCACTAAAATTTTTTAGCAACTAAGTAATGCCCTGGGAGCCGAGTAATGCACTAAGACTTTTCAGCAATTAAATAACATAGTAGAATTCTTTAGCAATAGAGTAATATGTTAGAACTATTCAATGGTAGAGGAATGCATCAGGAATTTTTAGCAGTCGAGTAACGCGACTGATTCATGTGCTGGCTCTCTTTAGCAGTAGATTAATGTGTCAGGATTCTCCAGTAGCAGCGTAATGCATCATGACTCTTTTGCAACAAAGTAACACACCTCTTCAACAACTCAATCATGTGCTAAGACTTTTTGGCAGTAGAGTTATGTGCAGAGACTCCTTAGCAGTAAGTAATGTATCAAAACTCTTCTGCAGTTAAGTACTCTTCAGTAGTTGAGTAATGTGTTAGGACTCTTTAGCAGCTGAATAATACACTATAACTCTTCAGCAACAAAGTAATGTGCTATAACATTTCAGCAGTAGAGTAATGTGCTGGAACTCTTTAGCAATAGAGTAATACATAGAGTTGGGCATTGGGTTAGACCGCCCATGGCCTGGCCCCGCCTGGCACAAAGTGTGCTATGCGAGGCATAGCCCGTTTGCTACAGTAACAAGCCATGCCAGGTTAAGGATTTTTGGCCTGCGGATCAAGCCCGATATGACCCATAAGGGCCTGAGCTAGCAACGCCCACAAGAGCTACGCACGACAAAACATGGCCCACAAGCTAGCCTGGCACGATCGACAAGGGCCTGGGTCGGGCCAAGCACAGTTTGTTCCCCTTAAAATAAATACGAATATAAATTTTTTATTTATAAAAAATATTTTTTAAGAAATTAAAAAAATGTTGGGAACTAAGGATTTATTAATATAAAGCAACCTTAAAGGTGGAGGGTTTGGCATAGACCCCTACCAGTTTATTAATTTAAATAAAAATGGTACATGAAGGAAGGAGGGTTAGGCAAGACCTTCATAGTACAATAAGAAAGGAGAAAAAAATAGAGATGACTCACTTTAACAATTAAAAAAATAAAAATGTACAATTATAAAAAAATAAGAATTAAAAATAATTGATCAAAACCTTACTAATCATTGGTAGTGTTTGTATCATCATCATCGTTAGATAAGTCATATCCATCTTTATTTTGAAATTTTACCTCAGCATCCAACCGATCTTTGAAGCAGAGAAGTATCTCAATCGTATCACCAGTCATCCTACTTTTTTTCGTCAAGAATATGCTGACCTGCACTAAAAGCATATTTCGATGCTATTATGGACATCGGCGCAACTAAAATATCGCGTGTAATGGCTGACATAACAGGATATTAATTTTTAACACTCTTCCACCAAGCTAATACATCTAGACTCTCTAATTGATTTTCATCATATGCAGACTAAAGATCATTTCGTAAATAAAATTCTAGTTCACTACTTAAAGATGAAAAAGATGAAGATGAACTTGAAGCATGTGTGTAATTTCTCTATGCAATGAATGAAAAAATAGAAGAAGAAATAGAGCTTTGTGTGGGTAATCTAGATCCATAAATTTTTTCATCATATAAAGCATAAATATCATAAAGAAGTTGTGTTACCTTAATTTTAGCAGGTTCAGGATCTTGAATCATATTTTCACAATATGCATCAAGTAAAATTAGTATGCCACTCAATTTAACTCTTGGATCAAATACAACAGCTAAGTTATACATAGAACATATCTTATCCCAATACTCATTCCATTTAAATTCTAGTTGTTCAATAATAGTCATTAAAACATCATCATATTTATGTTCTGCAAATTTTTGACTAATTATATATGTTTGTTGTAAAAATAAATATGAAGTTGGATAACAAATACTATAAAGAACATTAGTAGCAATATAAAAACTAACAAAAAAATCTTTCAAAATTTTACCTTTATTCCAATCAATTTTAGTTAATGTAAAGCCTAATCCACGATCATTAACATATGTACTTAATAAGTCTTTATATGGATATGCATCATGTATCATGCTATATGTTGAGTTCCAATGAGTAATTACATCAAGTTTAAATTTTTTAAAACGTTTACCATGATCTATACATAGTTGCTTAAATTCTTGAAGTCTTGATCTTGAAGCATGAATAAAAAAATTACATTTTTAATTTTTGAAATAATATCTTGAATCATGCCCATGCCAAAGATTTAAGATATGACATGCACATCTAACATGTAATAAATTTTATTTAATATGGGATGCAATGAGTCCTTCAATAATGCAACAACAGAATTATTATTAGATGCATTATTAAAAGTAATAGATATGATTTTATCATTAATATTATATGAACATGCAGTTTGATAAATAGCATTTGAAATTTATTGTCATGTAAAAAATCAAAAGCACAAAAAGCAAGAATATGTCTATTAATTGCCAATCATTATCAATATAATGAATATTAGTAGCAATAAAATAATTACTACCTAAAGATGCTAACCAAATATCATAAGCTAATGAAACTTTTGGATTTAAAATAGAGAGCGTTTCAATTAACTTTGTCTTATTGCTAAAAAGTTAGTCATAGCTACTCTTCTAAATGTACGCCTACTAGTTCTTTTGTAAGCAGGTTGTAGGGCTAATTGAACATATTCTTCAAAATTAGAAGATTCACATAAACTAAAAGGTAATTCATCCTTAACTATCTATTTATAAGTAATTTTCTTTGATTTTCATAATTATATGCAAAATTACCTACAAGTGATCCCCTTGTATATTAAGGGTACTTTGAAGACGAGAATCATGCATCATATAACTCTCTTGATGTCTTTTTAAATGATCTATTCCCCCACTACTACTACTATAAAGTTTGGTATATTTTTTACATTTTCTTTTCAGACTCCATCAACCATAATTCTATCAAATGCATTCCATACATCACTAGTTCTCTTACGAGAAGAGGTTTGACCTTCACTCGGTTCACTGGTTCTAGAGGGATGACTCACTTGGGATTAATTTCTTCTCCCTTAGAAGCAGGAGGAATGTCAAAATGACTTTTATCATAAGATACTATATCTAAATTGATGAATGCAAAAAATAAAATCTAACCACAAGGAGGAATTGAGTAGAGGACCAGAGGTAGAGCCAAGATTGTGAGCTTTCTCTTGTGCTCTCAACAAGAAGTGACCTTTTCTTTCTCTTATGCTTCTAACTTCTCAATAAGAACCTTCTTTTTTGTAGCACTTGAACACTTGCTAAATGCAAACTAAAAATTAAATTGCTAGAAGCCTAGAGCACTTGCTAGAAGAGAGAAATAGTAGTAGAGGAGAGAAGAATTGGTTTGGTATAGTGAGAATAAGGGAGGAAAGGGGTATTTATATGACTTCAATATTTTTTTAAAATACCCCTCAAATTAGTTGTTTATTGGCTGTTGGGAGGGTTAAAATAGTAAAATGCCCTCAATTAGCCATTTCTAGTAGTTTATAATGGCTAGAAACGAGCTGTGCCAGGCATGCCCGTTTTTAGCTGTTATTGGCTGGTACAGCCCGCCACCCCATGAGTCATGGGCCATGCCGGGCATAGATTCAGATTAAGCGGGCCATGCCCAGTATGGCCCGTTTAGTAACAGGTCGAGCCAGGCACGGTCCGTTTAATCTATGGCCCGATGGTTCTGGGCTGGGCCATGCTCGGCACGGCCCAATGCCTAAGTATAGTTATATATCAAGACTCTTCAACAACTAAGTCATGTACTGAAACTCTTCAATAGCTAAGTCATGTGCTAAGGCTCTTCAGTAGTAGAGCAATGCGTCAAAACTCTTCTATAGTTGAGTAATGCACTAGGATTCTTTAGTAGCTGTTGAGAACTAAAGCCCGATTATTGATAATTAGACCCATTGTTTAATCTTAAGTGTTGAATAAAACCTGATTATTAGTAATTAAGTCTATCAACTGATCCTAACTATGTAACTAGCTCCCAATTGATCTCGAATAATGCCCAAGAGGATCTACGTCATCAAACTAAATATATAAAATTATGATTTGGTCCTCAAATCAACCCAACAGCTGCCCCAAAAGTGATGCGCTCCTTCTATTATTGTTTATATGCCAAGGTGATGACTAAAATCACCTAAAATAATCATCAATGTAGAGACATATAAGCACTCCATAATCCTCAGAAAATTTGGAGTAAATGCACTTATTGACACTGTTACAGTTGAATCTATTTGATTAGGCCATTGAATCAAATTTCTCATGCTATTATTTAGGAGCTTATTTTAAGCTATATATTGACTTAATTAATTTGCATACTTTATTTTCATTTCTAAAAGTATAAAACCCTATGGTTTCTCTGTGTACTTCCTCATTTAAGTCACTACTTAAAAGTCATTTTAACATCTATTTGATGCATAAGCAAATTATAAATTGATGCCAAAGCTATAGGAATCCTTATCGACGTTGTTTTAGCTGTTGATGCATAGGTATCAAAGTAATATATTTCTATCTTTTGTGTAAACCCTTTGGCTACCAATCTTACCTTAAGAGTTTGTGCATAACCATCTGTGTTGTATTTCCCTTTAAATACCCATTTACATCCTATAAATTTAGAGCTTGAAGGCAAGTCTACTAATGCCCAAGTATTGTTGGATATTATTAAGTCTATTTCATTATTTATAGCTTCCCTCCAAAAGGCTGCATCTCTTGAAAATATTATCTTCACTAAATGTTTTGAATTATCTTCTATATTTAGTATAATGGGTATTTTGTTAAGTACCTTGTTTCTAACTCCTTCAACAAGGAAGACTAGATTCTGGAGAAATGAATCCAGAACCTAAAGATTTTCTTATTTAATTCTTTGACTCCTTGTTTCAATAAAACCACAATTTTCTTTCCCTTTGTCATTAGTGATTGTATTAGGAATCACTCAGTTTTGTTTACTTATTAGGTTCATGCACAACAAAATCAAAAATGAATTTAAAGAATTTAACATATACAAACTCAACTATAATATTAAATTTTAAATCCAATAGCTTATATGCTTTAGAATTTTGTAAATAACCTATAAACATGCTTCCCATGTTTCTTGGTCCTAACTTAGTCTTTTGTGGGTTAGGAATCTTATAAATGCAATGCATCCCCATGCTTTAAAATAATTCGGTTCTAGTTTTCTACCATTCTAAACTTTATATGGTGAAACATGCATTTTCTTAGATAGAACTCTATTATGAATATGACATGCATTGTCTCGAGCTTCATCTCATAAATAAAAGGCAATTTTAAATTTAAAAGCATAAAATTCAACATATCTACTAAAGTTCTATTTTTTCTTTTAGCTAATCTATTTTGCTAAGGTATATAAGGGGTTGTCCTTTGATAAATTATACCATTCTCTTCACCGAATTGACAAAGTGCATTTGAAAAATATTCTCGTCCCCTATCACTACAAAGAATTTTAATCTTTTTCTCCTTTGATTTTCTACAACAAATTTATATTCTTTGAATTTCTCAAGTGTTTCATCTTTTGTTCTCATTAAATACATGTATATGAAATGAGAATGATCATCAATGAAATTATAAATACCTTTCCTCTCCTAGTTAATTGACCATTTAATTTGCAAATATCAGAATGAACAAGTTTTAATAGTTGTGTATTTCTTTGAGCCTTAGAAAGTGGTTTCTTGGTCATTTTTGCTTCAATATAAATTTTACATTTATCATTATTATCACTCTGATATGAAGTATAACTATGCTTATATTTTACAGATCCATAGTTTAAATGTTCTAATTTGGCATGCCATAAGGAAGAAGTAGGCTCAACAGTGTAAACAAATACATTATTTATTTCATTGATACCAAGTTTGAACATATCATCCCAAGAATATCTCTTTTCAACAAATAGCCCATACTTAGTTACAATAATTTTATCAAACTCTAGAACAAATCTTAAAGCCATTCTTACACAACAACTTTGCAGGTACAAGATTTTTTATCTAAAACTAGGGACATCGAATACATTGACAAAGCAAGATTTTGTATAGAAGAGAATTTAATTCAATAGTTCCTTACCCAACACTATGAAAGACATAAGGTTCCCTATCAACACCCCTTCTAATTCCTTCGATTCTTCGTAGATATTGAATTATGCCTTATTATTGCATAAATGGATGACTACATCGGAATCAAGCCACCAACCTATAAACTTGGTTGCAACAGCCATATGCAGTTTGGTTATCATTCCTATATACATATCAAACACCAAGGCCTCTAGTACTTTAATTTCATTCTCAACCAAATCTACCCTATTAAAATAGTCAAAACTATTCTTTGTCAATACATTCCTATTTCTACATTCATGAGTATAATGCACTTTAAAAGCATAAAATTGGGAAGAAAACTAAAGAAAATACACTGCTCAAATTTTATTCCTGCAAAAGATACTACTTTTTTCTTTTTATTCTATCCTTTGTTATATATTATGTTACAAAAATAAACCTAGAAACTAACTCTACTAAAACTTAGGAAATTAGTTCTAGCAATCTAACTAACTTAGAGAGCATCAACACTCCCCCTCAAGCTGTGCAGTATATGTTATACATGACCAGCTTGTCAATCATTTTGTCAAACATTCGCTTGAACTGTGCTTTGGTTAAGATATCAGCAATTTGTTGTGAGGTTGGTACATAATTCACAACAATAACCCTTTCTTTTATTTTTTCCTTAATAAAGTATCGATCTACTTCCATAAGCTTGGTACGGTCGGATGAACGTGTCGATGGAGATGAATCTCGAGTGGCATATGTGGTTTTATTGCTAATTCTTTCAGAAACATTTTTAGCCATAGAGCCTCACAAATACCATTTGCTGTGGATTGTAATTCAGCTTCAGCACTACTCCTTGCAACTACAATCTGTTTCTTGCTTTGCCAAGTCACAAGGTTGCCCAAACATATGAGCACTAACCAGAGGTAGAACGTCTGTCACTCGTAGAACCTGCCCAATCAGCATCTACAAAGATCTTTACACCTTGGTCTTCATTTTTCTTAAATAGAAGTCCTCTGCTCGGTGTCCTCTTAAGGTATTTTAAAATCCTGTACATGGCATCCATATGACTTTTAGTCGAAGAATGCATGAATTGACTAACGCAGCTTACAGAGAAAGTAATGTCTGGTCTTGTGTGAGCTAAGTAGATGAGTTTTCCTACTAGCCATTGATATCTTCCCCTGTCCATCAGTTTATCATTAACCTTGACTCCAATTTTATTGTTCGGATCCATAAGTGTATCCGTCGGCTTACAACCCATCATTTCTGTTTCTTTGAGAAGATCAAGGACATACTTTCGTTGTGAAACAATAATTCCAATTTTACTTTTTGCAACTTCCATACCAAGAAAATACCATAGGTTTCCTAAATCCTTCATTTCAAATTCATCAGCTAGTCTTCTTTTAATTCTGTCGATCTAAACTCTATCATCTCCAGTGAGTATTATGTCATCAAGATTAGAATAGTAATCTTCCCTTCATAAGTTCTAAAGAAAAGTGTATGGTCTGAGTGAGCTTGCCTATAATTGTACTTCTGAATAGCCTTAGTGAAGGATCAAACCAAGCCCTGGGCGACTATTTTAGGCCATAGAGTGACTTCTTGAGATGACACACCTTCCATTCTTGCTTTCTTCATCGAAACTTGAGGGAGATCCATATAAACTTCTTCTTCAAGGTCTCTATTGAGAAAAGCATTCTTTACACCTAGTTGTTGAAGAGACCAGTCCAAATTTGTTGCCAGTGATAATAAAACCCAAATAGTATTGATTTTTGCTACCAAAACGAAGGTTTCCTGATAATCAATCCTATGGGTTTGAGTGTATCCTTTTGCTATGAGTCTCACCTTATACCGTTCCATTGATCCATTGGCTTTGTACTTTACTATAAACACCCATTTACATCCAATCAGCATCTTTTCTTTCGATCGCTGTACAATCTCTCATGTTCCACTCTTATATAAAGCATTCATCTCTTCTAGAATAGCCTTCTTTCACTTATCATTTTGTAATGCTCCGTGCACTGTTCTGAATATGTTCGAATGAGCTAGTTGAGAGATGAAGGTTTTCATGGACGTTGACAAGCGAGAAGACCCTAGATAGTCGGATATCGGATGATGTGTGCACGTTCTGGAAAAGCAATGGAAACATTAAGGTCGTTTAAGTTTGGGTTAGTTCTTGAAATTGAGTTGGACTCATGGTGTGCAAAAGGTTTTGGAGTACTAGATTTAGCCACGATCTTTCTCCTAGAGTAGGTTATGGGAAATGGTTCAACTGGTCCACCTAATATGTGAGGTGTTTGTTCTGACTTTGAGCGTTGAATAGGCAAAATTGATGGAGTGGACTCAGATTTTGTGGTGTCCAAAATAGAATTTGTTTAATGTGGATGTGGATGTGGCAGATCTGGAGTGAGTTGAGAAGAAGCTGGTGGAACTAATTCAGGTGACTATAACGAGATTAAATGAGTAGGATTTTGAGGAGCTGGCTGACTCAGATTTGGAAAGGTTGGTTGAGACTTTTGTGGATGTGGATGTGGCAGATCTGGTTCAGGTGGCTGTAACAAGAATGAATGAGTAGGATTTTGTGGAGCTGGCTGACTTAAATTTGGAGGTTGGTTGAGATTTTTGTGGAGTTGGTTGACTCGGATTTGGAGGACTAGGTGGCTATAACGAGATTGAATGAGTAGGATTTTGTGGAGCTGTTGGTTGACATTTTGGTGGAGTCGGTTGACTCATATTTGGAGAAGGACCAGGTGGCTGTAACGAGATTGAATAAGTAGGATTTTGTGGAGCAGTTGGTTGAGATTTTTGTGGAGTTGGTTGACTCAGATTTGGAGGACCAGGTGGTTGTAACAAGATTGAATGAGTAGGATTTTGTGGAGCTGTTGGTTGAGATTTTTGTGGAGCTGGTGACTCATATTTGGAGAAGGATTTATGGTCCAAAGATATTCCCATAGAGAATTTGGAGCTGATTTTTCTGAGTGTTCACAAGATGATTTATCCCACATATTTGTTTCGCCCAAAATCTTCCCCTGAAACAAATGTTTAGGAAAATAGGGTTGATTTTCAAAGAAGGTAACATCTCGCGAGATAAAGAACTTTCTTTTTTTCAGGTGAGTAGCACCGATACCCTTTTGAGATGATGAGTAACCAAGAAAAACACCTTTGAAGGACCTGGGATCTAATTTGTTACGATTAATGTCATGTACATGAATGAAAATAGAATACCCAAAAACTCGAAGATCAAGATCAGAGAAATTTGGATAATGAGGAAAAGATTTCTGAAGCAGAGACAAAGGACTCTGAAAGTCAAGTGTTCTGGAAGGCATTTGATTAATTAAAAAACATGCTGTTAAGACAGCTTCACCCCAAAAATACTTAGGAATCACATATTGAAATAAAAGGGATCGATCCACTTTAAGTAAATGATGGTTTTTGTGTTCGAAAATCCTATTTTGTTGAGGTGTGTGAACATATGAACTTTGATGAAGTATGTCATTTTTGGAGAGAAAATTTCCTAAGACAGAATAATGTACTCAGTACCATTATCGGTACGAAGAATTTGAATATTGGAGTCGAATTGAGTCTTAATCATCATATGAAAAATTTTAGAAGTCTGAGCAACTTCTGTTTTATCACGTAAAAGATACACCCAACAAACGCGAGCATGATCATCAATAAACAAAATAAACCACTTCTTATTAGAGACTAAAGTTATACGAGAAGGACCCCAAAGATTGCTATGAATAAGAGAAAAAGGTCTAGATGCCCGATAATGCTTAAGTGGAAGAGGAACATGAGTGTGTTTTGCTAATTGACAGACTTCACAAGAGAATGAGTCATTATTGTGAAACAAAGAGGGAAATAAATGATGTAAATATGAAAAACTCATATTACCAAGGTGATAATGGAGAAGCATGATTTTCTAGTGATGTGCAGGAGAAGTGGAACCAGCAACCATCTAACAACTGCCTTCAAAGGGAAGATTACGCATAAAGTAGTACAAAAGTGCAGAGAAAACTTAATGACACAGTTTAAAGTGGCAGTAATTTTGCTAATAGACAGCAAGTTGCAGGACAAGTTTGGTACATAAAGAACATTAGATAAAGTTAATTGAGAGTTTAGTTGTACTGAACCAACTCCAGCCATACGAGTACAAGTACCATTGGCGATTTCAATCAGGCGAGTAAGAATATGATCAGAATATGAGGAGAAAATTTGACGAAGACCAGTCATATGGTCGGATGCCCCGGAGTCAATAATCCATGGCTCACCTTGAGAGGATAAAGGCAAGGACAAAGTAGTACCATGTGCCATGAGAGAGGACGAGGACAACATGTTGGAAGTGGATAGAAGTTTGCTGAGATGTTCTAGTTGTGCCTTTGAGAATGGAGAATTAGCAGCGGGGTTGGAGGCCGACTTAGACATTGTTGCTTGAATGATTTTTATTCTCTGAATTCCGAAGATGACGAGGAACCCAGTCTACTAGTTTTTCATGAATCTTCCAGCACATATCCTTTATGTGATAAGGCTTTTGATAGTGGTCACACCACAAAGAATTGCGGCGTGGCTTGTTACTTCGGGTAGCCATGGCAGAAAACTCACTGGGAGGAGCGGAAGGTGAAGAGGGACCAAGCATAACCTGTTTATGGTGTTCTTCATGTCTAACCTCAGCAAAAATTTTTTAAGACTAGGCAAGGGTTTAATGCGAAGAATACGACCTCGAATATCATCAAGAGAATGATTTAAACCAGCAAGAAAATCATAAATATGTTCTTTGGCAAGCATCTTATGGTAAATTTCAGCATCCGCGGGATCATGCCACTATTGATAGTTGAATAAGTCAAGTTCCTGCCGTAGTTTTTTAGGGCATTAAAATAGTGAGTGACACTATTATCATCTTGACGGAGGTTGCGAGCATGTACAAAGATCGAACATTTGAGAGGAATCTTCAAGATTCGAGTAGGCTAGAGTCACAGCATCCCAAATAGCCTTTGCCGTGGGATAAAGAAGGTAAATTTCAGCAATGGAATTCTCCTTGGAGTGAACAAGCCAGGACATGACCATAGAATTATTAATGTCCCATGTGTGGAAGGCAGGATCCTCGGGTGGGGGCTGTTGAATTAAACCATCAAGATAGCCGAATTTTCCTTTTCCTTGTATCACCATTTGAACAGAGCGAGACCAAGAAAGGAAGTTGTGGCCGTTTAATTTGAAGGTAGTGATTTCAAGAGAAAAGGGAGTTATCTGAGGGGGCAGTGGGAGTGATTATAGAGGTAGGTGGAGGAGCATCCGAAGACACCTCTGAACCATTGCCTCTGCTTACTCCAGTTGTGGCCATCAATAGCCTAGTCTTCCTCAATTAAAATTATGCTTCTATCGCTATGATACATAAAAGCATAAAATTGGGAAGAAAACTAAAGAAAATACACTGCCAAAATTTTATTTTTGCGAAAGATAGTACTTTTTTTTTCTTTTCATTCTATCCTTTGTTATATAGTATGTTACAGAAAATAGACGTAAAACCAACTCTCTTAAAACTTAGGAAATTAGTTCTAGCAACCTAACTAACTAACTTAGAGAGCATCAACACACTTTCTTCCCATAGTGAAAGCAAGGCCTATTCTTTTTCATAAAACTTGATTTCTTGAAAGTATTTCTATTTTTTTGGACTTTCAGATTATTCTAAGTCTTTCCAAAGCTATTTTTAATAGCATCACTCATTTTAGAACTCAGTAACAACACATCACGAGTATAATTTTTAGCCTTCATTTGAAGATATGTTTGAAATTGTTTTATAGTAAAGCTTTTTAGAGAATGCAAAATTTTCTTTACGTATTCATTTCAAGTAGGAGGAAGCTTCAACGAAGTCGGTTCCACTTAAAAATAATCAGGAATCTTAATCATCAGTTCGCTGAGTTTGGAAACCAAAATTTGTAGTTTATGAACTCGATCCATTATTGACATGTCATCAGTCATCTTGAACTCAAAATATTTTAATGCTAAAAATTTGTTTGAACCTTTCTTCTCATTTTCGTATTTTGTCACCAAGGCTATCCAAATTTCTTTTAGTATTTTCAGATTTTTGTAGAGGCCATACAGTTGATCAATAAGGGAATTTAGAATGTGTCTACAGCAAACAAATTTATCATCTTTATGTTTCTTTCTTTTCTCCTTTATACTTTCAAGATCATTCGGGTTTGTGTTTGATGAGGGCTACAAATTTGGATGAAGCACACAGTAGATCTTTAGAGAGAAGAAACACTAGCTTATCCTTCTATTTAATATAGTTCATGCCAGCATATTGATCTAATTTGGTGACATTTTGGTTCTGAAAATGAACCTTCACTCTCGATTTTAATTCTATCTCCATATGATACATAGTAGATCCTTAGAGAGAAGAAACATTGTCTTATCCTTCTATTTAGTATAGTTCGTGCCAGCATATCAATCTAATTTGATGACATTCTGGTTCTGAAAATGAACCTTTCCCCTCAAATTTAATTCTATCCTTTACCCTCAAATTTAATTCTATCTCCATATGATGTTGTCTTTAGATTATTGGAACAGTAGATTGAAATAAAAAGATGGAATTGGCTTTGAGGCATGTTTGAAACATTTTCATAAACGTAATATTGCCTCTACTATAATGAAGCCCCAAAACCCTCGACAAGAAAATTATAATAAAAATTCTCTCTTAGAAAGCTTATTTGTAATTGGCGAGCAGACATAATTGTTTGCAAAATAACAACTTTAGACAACTTTTACACCATTTAAAACTAAAAATTCATTTTTTAATAAAAAACTGAAGCTACCAATTTCAAGCTTAATTGCCCCTTCAAAGATTTAAATAATATTTATTCTATTTGTACATTTGGTATACTTGGATACTTAGAACACTAGTAGTGAGCTCATGCTTATAAAGGCTTCTAACTTTTTTTTCCTTTCCAATCCAATATAGAACTAAATTTTGACTTAAAGTCAGCATTACAATCTACTCTAATTCAAACATTAAATTAGTCAGGTTGGAGCCAAATATGCCTTAATCTGAGCCGATCCATTTGCAGCCCCAATGACAGCCCTCTGAGATAGGCTGTTATATGTGGTCACAGTGCTCTGTGATTTGCACCACAGGGGATCCGGACTCAACTGACACCAGAGATGGTGGTGGTAAAATTTCTAGCTATAGAATTAAGCCATAGCTAAAGACAATGAAGATGCAATGGCGTTGACATGAGGTGAAGACGAAAATGACAACTATGAAGAGGTAATGGCACCTATGCATTAGGACCAAACTAGCAATTGAGTTAGCAAAACAACGGCAACAAAAAGTAAGCTCCTGATGCACAAAACCAGGCAACTATCAAAGGCCTATTGCAATCTTACAATTATCAGGATTCTGCTCCTAAGAAGACCTATTTAATTTGAAACCTATAATGATTTCATCCCAAGCAAAAACAACAATAAAAGTAGTGGTAGATAAACCGTTCCCAATGAGAAATAATGAAACGATGAGAGAGTTGATACTTATGTAGTACCATTCCCTAGCAAATGAAGTTTGAAAATAAGCTAATTTCATGGCCAACACTACATTAGATTTTGTTCAGGTCACTTGGAGATAAGAAAAAATTGTATCAAATATGTTAACTCATAACGGTATGAAAAGATATAAACCTTAATGTTTGTTTGAGATAATATGATGTTTTATTTAGATGTTGAAAGGGGAAAACAAATGTTGTTTGTGTTATGTACTTAAACAGTAACAATAGAATAAAGAGACAAAGTATTGGAACATATTCTCTCTTATTTCATCTTTTTTATTTCATCCGTATCTTATTTCATCAAATCCTTCTCAAATACAATTCCATGCCATCTATTTATAGGCAAATAATAAAAGATGTGATAGATAATACCAATAGACATAACCTCCCTTAGAATACACCATCTTTATAACTTGACATAACCTCCCTTAGAATACCAATGGACATCCATTTTATTAGCAATATTATAACACTCCTTGGATGTCCATTTATTTGACCATGGAAAATACATTATTCATGTCTTTTGTTAAAAAGGGATACTGCCTCATTAAAAATCTTCCCAAGAAAACCCAATCAGAAAAAGGATATTTTGCTCCCCATCTCTTGATATACTTCCCTTAAAATTATCTATCCCCGTCTCTTGATATACTTCCCTTAAAATTATCGTTCGACATCCTTGAGTCATCGTAGTCTAATTTTTTGGACTAACTTTTCAAATCTCGTGCTTTCGTAAATAAATCAGCAAGATTATTGCTAGATCGAACTTGTTGAACATTAATAGCACCACTCTTCTAAAGGTCATGAGTAAAAAAGAACTTTGGGAATATATGTTTTGTTCTGTCACCTTTGATATACCCTCCTTTCAGTTGAGCTATGCAGGTTATATTATTCTTATACAAAATAGTTGATACCTCCTTTTGAGAGAATAATCCACATGTCTTCTGAATGTGTTGGATTACCGATCTAAGCCATACATATTCTCGGCTTGCTTCATGAATTGTCAAAATTTTGGCATGGTTAGATGATGTAGCCATAATTGTTTGCTTTGTAGAACGCCATGAAATATCAGTGCCACTATATGTAAAGACATAACTCATTTGTGATCGACCATTATGAGGATCAGAAAAATATCTTGCATCTGCAAAACCTACCAACTCGGATTTGAATAAATTTGAATAATACAAACCCATATCCATTGTACCTATGAGGTATCGAAATATGTGCTTAACACCTGTCCAATGCCTCCTTATAGGCGAAGAACTATATCTTCCTGACAAGTTTACTGAAAAAGATATATCATGTCGAGTGTGAGTCACAAGATATATTAATGCACCTATTGCGCTAAGATATGGTACTTCAAGACCAAGTAATTCTTCGTCATCTTCCTTAGGTCGAAAAAAATCTTTATCGATTTCAAGTGACCTTACGACCATCAGAGTACTCAATGGGTATGCTTTATCCATATAAAACCTTTTAAGTATCTTTGCTGTATAAGTAGATTGATGCACAAAAATTTCATTCTTAAGATGCTCGAACTGCAAGCCAAAGAAAAATTTTGTTCTTCCAAGATCTTTCATATAGATATTATTGTCAAGTGAGCCATATACATAGGCTGTCACTACATCCATAAGACTTAATTCAAGTTTTTCATGCACTGCTAGACTAATGAAATACCGAAAAGTTGTTGCATCCACCATAGGAGAATACGTCTCTTCATAATCAATACCGGGTCTTTGTGAGAATCCTTGAGCAACTAGTCATGCTTTATATCTCACAATTTCATTATTCTTATTTCGCTTTCACACGAATACCCATTTATATCCTACAGGTTTTACACAACAGGTGTTTGGACAACCAGGCCAAAAACTTTACGTTTCACTAGCGATTTTAATTCAGAATCAATTGCATCCTTTCATTTTGGCCAATCTTGTCGATGTCTACATTCTGTCATAGACATTGATTCATAATTATCATTTTTATTTTTAATATTTTGCACAACATAATATACAAACTTATCATCGATGATCATCTTATATCGATTCCATCTTTTTCAGTCATAACATAATTGATAGAGATCTCTTCATTTTCTTCGATTTTAGGTATCTTATTCTCAGACTCATCTAGAGTCTCAATTACTTCTGTTATTATACTGGGGATCTTTTCTCGCATCACAATATCTTCAATCTGATTATCTAAATGCTTTGCTCCTTTTCTTTTGCAAGGATTTTTATCTTTGGAACCAACTGGTCTACCATGCTTAACTTGTCCCTTTATCTCATTAGCAGTGGTAGATTTTCCTTTAGGAACAACAATTCTGATTGGAGCATTTGTAGCAGGAATATGTGACTTTGTCACTCTTTTAAGGTCAATAAATGCGTCTAGCAGTTGATTTGCTAGTTTTTGCATGTGAATTATCTTATGAACTTCAAGTTCATATTTTTTATACGAGGATCGAGATAGAACAATAATAATTCATTCAAACTAATTTCTTTTACTAGTTGCTTATTTTCTCTCCCTAATGTTGAAAAAAATAGACTCATTAAAATGATAATCGACAACACATTTTGTAAATAAATCTCCTATAAATTGTTCAAGATATTTAATTATAGATGAAGATTCATATCCAACATATATCCCTAACATCCTTTGAGATCCCATCTTAGTACATTGTGGTGGAGCAATTGGAACACAAACCGCACATCCAAAAATTTTTAGATGAGAAATATTTTGTTCTTGACCATAAACCAATTGTAACGGAGATAATTCATGATAATTCGTTGGCCTGATATGAATAAGTCTTGCTGCATGTAAAATAACAATCCCCATGTAGACAAAGGAAGTTTTTCTCTCATAAGTAATAGTCTTGCAATCAGTTGGACCCATTTGATAAGCGATTCCGCAAGACTATTTTGAGTATGAATATATGCTACAGTGATTCCAATAGTAGTACAATAATCATTGAATGCTTGAGAAGTAAATTCATCAGCATTGTCAAGGCGTATTGTCTTAATAAGATTATCTAAAAAATAAGCGCGTAGTCGAATTAATTGCACTAGTAGTCTTGCAAATGCCAGATTGCGAGTCGATAATAAGCATACATGTGATCATCTAGTTGAAGCATCAATTAAAATCATGAAATATCTAAATGGTCCACTTGGTGGATAAATAGGTCCACAAATATCACCACGTATGCATTCCAGAAATCCAAGAGATTTAGTCTTGATTTTAGCCGGTGATGGCCTAATAATTAATTTGCCTTGAGAGCAAGCAGCACATGAAAATTCATTTGGTCATAATATTTTTTGATTCTTCAATGAATGTCCACATGAACTCTCTATAATTCTTTGCATCATAACTAAATCGGGATGACCCAACCAGTTATGCCATATTATAAAATCATTTTGATTAGTAAACTTTTGGTTTACTATAGCATATGCCTCAACTATGCTTATATTTGTGTAGTATAAACCAAAGGAAAATGCAAGCAATTTTCTAATACATATTTCTTGCTTGAGATTGTACTTGTAATGCACAAATACTCAATATTGCCTTCATTAGTTGTTTCAATATGATATCCATTTTGTGAATATCTTTAAAACTCAATAAATTTCTTTGAGACCTTTCAGAATATAAGGCTCATCAATTATGAATTTTGTTTCTCCAGGCAAAATGATATGAGCTCTTCCAGAGCCTTCAATCAATTATGCACTACTACAAATTATTGTTGTCGACAAAAGATCTTACTCAAGATAATTCCATTTTCTTCATAGAAAGAATAACTGTGGTGAAATACAAATTAGAATACAAGGTATATAAAGGCATAAAAATTAAAAGTCACAATTCATCATTGCATCAGTTTCTTTAAAACAAACATATGTATAATAAGATATTATTTTATTGCATGATATTATTTGATAACATAGGCATTCTTAAAATTAACCTTATACATTCATGCTATCAATTAGACAAGCATTATTTTCTTCTGATTGGATAAAGAAGTCAGCAACATCCAGATTATCCAATCCAGTATCAGAAGGGCCAAATTCAGAAACAAAATTTATTTCCATCTTTTTCTTATTCTTTTTCAATGATTCCTGATAAAGTTCAATGAGGTGTTTTAGCGTACGACAGGTACGCGACCTGAAGGAGCCGAAGATAAAGGACATACCGATAATGATGAACATACCTCAATATCGGTAGTAGCGGAAGCAGGATTGTCGGTCGTCGGGGGCTACCGAGTCCCCTGTTTGTCCACGCCCCTAAGCCGCAGACCGGAGGAAGAGAAGGAGGAAGGCTTCCGAGACTTTGTCTCTCTTGTCTATTCTGAAGACACCTCGGGTCTTCTTATAGACGAGGAGCAGATAAGCCTGAGGAATACGAAGAGTCCTGTCTCAAATACGAAGAGTCCCGTCTCTTGGGACTTCGTGTGGACGCTGACCTGGCATCCAGGCTAACAATCTTCCACTCATCCACATAGGAACAATAACCTTAACTCTCTCAACATGCAGTGCGGTGGGATGTGCGACCCGACGAAACTCACACACAGTGACACATAGTGGATATACTGCATTAAGTTAATAAATAACTAACACAGCGAATAGGAATATAATCCAATCCCGTCTGTATCCCAAATAATTTGATCACACCTAATCAAGCACTCTCAATCCCCCAAGAGATCTACCCTGAGCAGCACTTAAAAAACACAAAGTCATAATGTTGGTATCCATAATCATATGCAACTCATACACATGATTGCCCGGGAAATGGATCACAAACATAAGGAGTGGTCATGAATAATCTTCCTTGAACACTCATACCAGTCTATCCTTGTCCAATTGACTTTCTAGGATTGTCTCATGTGGCCGCATCAATTCCATGACCCTGGAGGACAAGGCTAAGGAAGTCATCATGCACTCCAACTTCATGGTATAGGTTCAAGTCCAAGGACACTACATAGTTGTAAGTCTCACATGATAATGGAAAGGGAATATTTCGCATTACCCCTTACAAGGTCGACTTTAGCACATGCAACGTAATACATGCTACGATGGAGCTCCCACACAATGGGCCATGTCATACTCAAACATCGTACAAACACAAGTCTAGGCATCACAAAGTTGCCTGACTCGAGCACACACCAATGCTCCCAGTTCAGCTATAACAGGCTTAGTACGGATCTGTAGACATATCACTATTGATATACTGCACACGCATATATATTCTCCATACTTAACTCTCTTGAGTCTCATCTCAGTCCAAACTGAGGCGACTTTGATTATAATCTATTCTATTATAATTTATAGCACATTTCACAACCCATGCAATCTGCAACTCATGCATTGCTACTCAAGCAACTATAATGGCTACTTTAGTCTCATCCTGCCCACTACAAAAGTGTCAGGGTGATCACCCGTGTGAGTGGGCTGATCTAAGCCTGTGACACTTATACACATATGTGCCTATAAATATGAACTCATCATAATAATGAAAATAAACATTTCATAAACTTTAACGCATAGTCATTGATGTCCATACAATCCCTGTCTGACAACAAAAAGAACATACACAAACTCCTACATAAGTCTGAAACATATCACGGTCTGTCACACTCTATACAGACCTAGACCCCTCACATGAGCCCGGAACACATCCCTAGGAATAGGCTTCGTCAAAGGATCGCCAGCATCCTGCCAGTGGAGATATGCTGTAGGATAACTTCTCCTTGCTTGACCATGTCTCTAATGAAGTGATATCTGATGTCAATATGCTTGGTCCTTCCATGGTACTTAGGATCCCTAGCATATTGTAATGCTGCCATACTATCGAAACTAATTTGAATAGCCTCATATGTAGCAGCTGATATCTCAAGTCACCTCAAGAACCTCCTCAGCCACACAGCCTCCTGGACAGCAGTCGAACAAGCAATATATTCGGCTTCCATAGTGGATAGGGCAGTGCAGCTTTGTTTCTTACGACACCAAATAACAGCTCCTCCACCAAAAATGAACACATATCTGTGGTGGATCTACGCTCGTCCCTATCACCAGCCCAATCAGAGTCACAAAAATCCTTAATCTCAAATCTCTACCCTGATAGCATAGGGTGAGATTGGCAGTACCACGAAGGTAACGAAAAATCCTTTTAACTGCACCCCAATGAACAAGTCCTGGATTCTTTGGTATCGGCTAACCAAGCCGACTGCAAAGCAAATGTAGGGCGAGTACACAACATAGCATACATCAAGCTCCCTACTGCACTAGCATAGGGGATCCTGCTCATCTTTTCTCTCTCCTCATCAGTTCTAGGGCACTGATCGATGCTTAAAGTATAGTCCTTCTCTATTGGGGTATCAACGGTTTAGAATAGTGCATTCGGAATCGTTCTAAGACTTTCTAATATACGTTTATTGTGATAAACCAAGAAACCTCTTAGCACGATTCCTCACTCCCAGCACAAAATTCGCCTCACCCATATCCTTCATCTCAAAGACAGAGGACACCACTCCTTAGTGGCATTGATCACTCCTATAAAACTCCCAGCAATTAGGTTGTCATCTACATACAATGCCAAGATCAGAATCTCATTGTCTGATTTCTTAATGTACACACAGTGGTCCTCCTCAATCATATCTAAGCCAATCGATGTAATAGCTTCATAAAACTTGAGGTACCATTGCCTAGATGACTGCTTGAGACCATATATGGATCTTCTAAGGCGGCACACTTTGCCCTCCTATCCTTTGGTCACAAAGCCCAAGGGTTGATCCATATAGATCTCTTCATCCAGGCTTCCATTAAGAAACGTTGTTTTAACATACATTTGATGTAGCTCCAAATCTAAATGGGCTACAATAGCTAGGATCAGGCGAATGGAGGCAAATCTCACCACAGGAGAAAATGTTTCCTCAAAGTCTACACCCTCCATCTGGGTATAGCCTTTCGCCACATGACGAGCCTTGTACTTATCAATTGATCCATCAGCCTTGCACTTTATCTTAAGAACCCACTTATTTCCTATAGATTTGCCCAGGCGGAAGGTCTACCAAGTCTCACACATGATTCTTGGCCATCGATACCATCTCATCTTCCATAGCAGCTAGCCACTCACTATGAGCAGGTGAAGCGAGCGCCTCTTCAATAGAAGCAGACTCATCTGGATCCAACAAAGTGCAGAGAAACACATTCCCTTCAATCCCAAAATATCATCGTGGAATATGACAACGTTTGCTTCTCCGTAACTGCGGATCTGGACCCTGGGGACCGCTCTCAGGTGGTGCATCAACCCTCATAGGTGAGCTCCTACTAGGCTCAGCTTGTGCGCTCCCACTGTCTAGTGTGACACTCCCACTAGGCCTAGCTGGTGCGACACTCCCACTAGGCCTAGCATTCCCACTATCTGTGGCGATTCTGAGATAGATCAAAAATCTCTTCCCTGCCAAAGATAGTAGGAAGGTCCTCCTATAACTCATACAGGGACAGGTCCTTTCTAATTTCACCAATGCTCGGGAATTCATTCTCTAAAACTCCACGTCTCTGGACTCCACTTCAGTCAACCCTCCATCATGATGTGCACCATACATCACGTAACCCTTCGAATTCTCAGGGTACCTGATAAACACCTTTTTGCTAGCTTTAGGACCCAGCTTTCCCAACTTATGGAGGCATTGTGAACATATCCTTCTGAGCCCCAAGGGCGCAAATGATCCATAGAGGGTCGCGTGCCATGCCATAGCTCATATGGAGTGGAGGGTACCATTTTACTAGGGACATGGTTAAGGATGTAGGCTACAATCAACAACGCATCTCCCTAAAAACTGATTGGAAGATTGTCTTGCGCCATCATCGACCTAACCATGTCTAGTAAAGTCCTGTTGCGACGCTCGGCAACACCATTCTGTTGCGGTGTCTCAGGAATGGTAAGTTGCCTACATATCTCCTTTTTCTCACAGAGCCACTGGAATTGCTCATATAGATATTTGCGACCTCTATCAGTTCGAAGAGTCTTCAAAGACCTCTTCTTCTGATTTTCTACCTCAGCTAAAAATCATCTGAAACAATCCAGCGCTTCATAGCGGCGGGAGATCAGGTACACATACCCGAATCGCAAAAAATATCTATAAATGTAAGGAAATAGGAAGCATCATGTCGCGCCTTGACACTCATGGGTCCACAGATATCAGAGTGAACTAGCTCTAATGGATGAGAGGCCCTAGTAGCCTTACCAAAAGGCTTTTTTGATGCCTTTCCCGCTAGACAAGACTCACACAGGTAGACTTATCTTGGTAAGAGGGCCTAATAGCCCTACTTTAGCCATATGCCATCCTATCTTGGCCCACATGACCAAGTCTGGAATGCCAAAGAAAACTATCATCATAGGCAGAATAGAAGCACAAGAAAATGAGGAATAAGAAGCACACATTTCAACATCCAGTTTAAAGAACTCTTGTGACAAATATCCACAAAGGACAAACACCATCAAGATAGACTGACATACGGTCACCAGAAAAACTAAAAGTGTAACCAAGTGCCAACAGGGCAAGAACAAACAAAGATTACACCGGATAGTTGGGACATACAAAACGTCATGTAGGATCAACACATGTCCACCACGAAGCGTAACACGATATGCTCCTACACCCAAAACTGCTCACGCAGACCGTTCCCAAGCACGACAAACTAAGTATTTATAGGTATCGGTGAAAATCCATAAAACCAGCTCGATCTCGCACTATATGTTTGTTCGCTCCCGAATCTGCAATCCAATCGGGAGAGTGTCAGCATCTAATGCAATGAACAAACATAGAGAGAGCTTAATATGGAGCATACCTTCTTTGGCTCAATGCAATCACGAGCAAAGTGGCCTTTAGCTCCATAGTTGTAGCACTTAATCTTTGTCACATCTCTCTTGCCCCCTCGATGCCCTCTCTTAGGTTTGGCCACAATTTTTTCTTTATATCCCTGTGCACTTCTGTGACGTGCCTTTCCCTTCTTTTTGTACTTGGGCCCCGAAAACTCACCAGTAACCATATAGCTGAAGGGAGGGAAGTCTCAATACACTCAGCCTCTAGCTCAAGGTGATGAGCAATATCCTCAAAAGTCTTGATGTGCTCACTATGAGTCATCAAGAGCTTCATCTGACTCCACTGAGGGTCAGGCAGTGAATGAATCACTGCTAGGACCTGTTGCTCATCAGTAAGATCAACTCCAGCAGCCTTCATATCCCTAATCATGTTTTTCATCACACGAAGGTGGGTCGACATGGAATGATCGGGATCCTTGACATACTGTATGAATCTAAGGTTCAAGGCATGTAGCCTTGTGGCTGAAGTTTGACCAAACCTGATCTTGAGCTGGTTCCACATATCCTAAGTAGTCTGGCAATGCTCAAAGTTACCAATAAGATCATTGTGCATGCTGCTCAACATAGTAAAGCATGCACAACGATCTTTCTTGACCCAATTGTCATAGGCTTCCCGATCAAGGCGATAGTAGTGCCAGGCGCTGGTGGTGTCATACAAGTTGTCAGGGTCTCCAAGACTTCTAATTCATTCAGCAGGTATTGGATTTTCTTATGCCACATTTCATAGTTTTGTCCATCTAGCTTCTCACCTTTGTTGAGATCAGCTATCACAGATTTGGAGGCCATCACTGCATTCAGTCAAGCAAGGTATGGACATTAGGCACATATCAGTGTATACTGATATCTAGAAAAATAGATTACAAATGCTCCTTATAAATGAGATCGAAAATTTTGCTAAGCTCATAATCATCACTCATTTAATAAGATAGAACACTGAATCTGATAATTTTTCATAGAACATATCTATATTGTCCACAAAACCAATGTTGAAAAAAATCCAATAATTCATATATATATTTATGTACCAAGTCATAAATAAACATGCTCGCAGAAAATACATAGCATTTGACATAAATACCCCTCACCAGGTGTTCTCCAGCGGTCGGCCATGCCTCCGGGGTCGTCCCCGTTGTGCCGGCCTCTTCTCCGGCCGCTGGATGGCCGGGGAAGCCTGATCGCCGCCGTGTGGGCGGCGGGTGTGCTCGTGCCCACTGGCAGGGCTGCCGGAAAGGTTCCGTAAGGGCAGTCGGAGGGTCGGGACACCCGCACCACCACTGTGCGATGCGCAAGTGAGCATCGTGAGTTTATGGGTTGTGCTGTCCGTAAATTCAATATATTAAGCAGGGCCTTTTTGTCTTTCCGATATGGCATTTAAATTATTTTTTAGATTTTTTGGGTATTTTAAAATTAAAAAATTTGCAAAAAATTACAAAAAAAAAAAAAAATAAAATTATAAAAATCATAAAACTTCATAGAATATCATAAAAATTTATTAAATTTTTTTGATGTAGCATGATAGTTTATGCTTTTGCATGAATAATATAATTGCCATACTATGTTCTTTTTTCTGTGAAATTTTTTCTGATACATAATTATTTATGCTTAGTGTATAAATATGATTTATACATAATTCTGCATGTTATTATTGTTGACATAATTATTTATGCTTAGTGCATGAGGAGTATTTATGTCAAATGCTATGTATTTTCTGTGAGCATGTTTATTTATGACTTGGTGCATAAATATATATATGAATCATTGGATTTGTTCCAACATTGGTTTTATGGATAATATAGATATGTTCTATGAAAAATTATCGGATTTAGTGTTCTAAAAAGATGAGCAGGATCCCCTATGCTAGTGCAGTAGGGAGCTTGATGTACGCTATGATGTGTACTCGCCCTGACATTTGCTTTGCAGTCGGCTTGATTAGTCGATATCAAAGTAAACTAGGACTTGCTCATTGGGCTGCAGTTAAAAGGATTTTTCGTTACCTTCGTAGTACTGCCAATCTCACCCTATGCTATCAGGTGGAGATTTGAGATTAAAGGGTTTTTGTGACTCTGATTGGGCAGGCGATAGGACGAGCTTAGATCCACCACAGGATATGTGTTTATCTTTAAAGGTGGAGCTGTCACTTGGTACATAAGAAAAAAGCTGTACCGCCATGTTTACCATGGAAGCCGAATATATTGCTTGTTCGGCTGCTGTTCAGGAGGCTGTGGCTGAGGAGGTTCTTGAGGCGAATAATCATTGTGACGGACATACCGATAATGACGGACATGCCTCAATTGGCAGCAGCGAAAGCAGGATCATCGGTCGTGGGGGCTACCAGAGTCCCCTGTTTTCCATGCCTAAGCAGCGGAAGTAGGATCATCGATCGTCGAGGGCTACCAAAGTCCCCTGTTTGTCCACGCTCCTAAGCCGCAAACCGGAGGGAGAGAAGAGGAAAGCTTTCGAGACTTTGTCTCACTTGTCTATGTCTCACCTATCTATTCTGAAGACACCTCGGGTCTTCTTATAAACGAGGAGCAGATTAGCCTGAGGAATACGAAGAGTCCCGTCTCGAATACGAAGAGTCCCATCTTTTGGGACTTCGTGTGGGCGCTGACCTGGCATCTAGGCCAACAATTTTTCATAGACAAACAATTTTTACTTATCCACAACAATAGCATGAGTTATCGACCAAATTTTTGCTTAAGTCCCCTTTGCCTTTCTTAATTTTCTTCTCATTTTTCTCCCACTTCAGATGGTGAGGAGTTTTAACATGACCACCAATGATAAACAAAATTCCTCGACCACGTTCGCATCCATGACCACGTCCACGACCACCTTTGTTTATAAAATTGATATGTAGTCTCATTCACTTTAGGAATGGTACAGAGCCAGTTGGACGGGCTTCATGGTTTTTATTAAAAGTTTAGTATTTTGTTCAACCACAAGAAGGTAGGAAATTAGTTCAGAATATTTCTTAAAACCCTTTTCACGATATTGCATGAGCAAATTTGAAGCATGAAAAGTGGAAAAGGTTTTTTCCAGCATATCTCATCAGTGACTTTTTCTCCACATAATTTCAATTGGAAAGTAATTCTGAATATAGCTGAATTGTATTTATTTATCTTATAATCTTATAGACGTAAGTACATCCAGTCATAACGAGCCTGGGGAGAATGACTATTTTTTGATGGTCATAACGCTCTGTTAGGAAAGGACAAGGGAATTTTTTACCGTTAGGTATTCAACTTTCAATCCCTCGTCAAGGTGGTGTCGCAAGAAGATAATCATTGCTTTTGCTTTGTCTTGGTTGAATACCTCATTACCATCTTAAAGGGCATTAACCTCAGATGGATTTCAACATCAAGTATCCATGATACGTGATATTTAGTGCCACAAAATCATGTTTTGCCAAATTTGCTATAACAATACTCAATAAATGATGAGGTAAAGAATCGTGCTATAATGTGTTATATAATTAAAGAGTAACAATTAAAGAGTAACAATAGAACAAAGAGACTAAGAAAAGAAAGTATTAGAATATGTTCTCTCTTATTTCATCTTTACTTATTTCATCCATACCTTATTTCATCAATCCTTCTTAAATACAATTCCATGTCATCTATTTATAGGCATGGTAAAAGATGTTACAAGTAATACCAATAGACATAACCTCTCTTGGAATACCAATGACACCATCTTTATAACTTGATATAACCTTTCTTAGAATACGACATCATTTTATTAGCAATATTATAACAGTTTGGATGTTACAGCAAAAAAAAAAAAAGATCATTTATTGTTCAGCTTTCAAATCTCTATATTACATCTATTATATAGATACTACAATAAAAATAGTCTAATATGGAATATTATACCATACTATTACATTATATATTGTACTATAATATCATGAGATTATACAACATGATTTATAATAATGTTGAACATTATATAATATTTATAATTACATGATATAAGATTCTATAATAATATATGACTGATTTAAATTAGTTGTTTGCTAAACCCAAAGTGTCCCCCAATTTTTGGTTAGATCATGGTCTTGAGATAGGTCGCACGATGGGCGCACAGCTGCGTCTACCGGATAATCATTTCTCGAGGGAGGGAGGAAGACATGGGAGCAGTTGGTATAGCATTGATCAAGGCCGGCTGTACGCCAGCTTCTCTCTTCCAATTATTATTATTATTATTATTTTTAATCTGGTTCATATTTATACTCGATCTCTCTTTCGACTTTAGTTACTGCACAACTTTTAAACACGCCATAGGCTTCTGAGGTGAAAACATCTTGAATATTGCACAAGCGCTTCCCTCAACGCCTCCAAACCTCTTTCATCGGACACAGCATCTCTTTCCGACGGCCTAGCACCATTAATGGCCAACTCCCCAGTGGTTCCACCCAACTCATCTTCTGTTCATGCCGGTTACCTAAGACCCTGCTCCGACCCCATTGACAGTGGCATGCGCTCAAAGCCACCGGCTTCTTCAGAGCTGTTCAAATGAGCCAAATGTTACGACTGAATTCCTAAACTGAGGCCAGTTCTCAATTCTCCAAACCAAATCTATCAACGGTCGGTCCAACCGGCATTTCCCATCTCCAAATCAGCAGCAGTTGGGTGCTGCTCTTCGGACATAACCGAATGAAACGCTTGTGCAATAATAATCTAGATCAGTTTTTATACGAAGCAGAAATTAGTAAAAGATAAACAACAGTAAACAGGAAGAGCTGGGGCCTCTCGCCATGGCAGCCCCTCAGACAAGCCAAGACAGAAACTCATGCAACACCATTTGTTAAGTCGCAGCATATATATAACTCTTCCGGTGACGGGTAATCCATTGAATACAACACTGTAAAGATCCATCATGGTCCAGAGGCCCAAATCATGTTTGTTGAACATGAGAGCCATACACCAAGATCTGAAAGTATAAGAAAGACCAACACAAACCAACAAAAATATTGAGTTCATGGGGATACATACAATCAGAGTCCTCCCAAATGCCCTCTCCTGAAACCAGACTGCCATCAGAATTCCCTCTGTAATTTAAAAATAGCTTCACTAACATTTCATGCCTGATCTATATAGCTGCAACTAGCGATCTTCTTCAGATTCCCATCCCATCACAAAAGAGTTATCCTCAAGCACCTGTGAAGGCAGTGTAAAGGGGCACGACCCGACCACCTGCTTGAAAGATGTTGGTTCAATGGCATTGCATATAGCACTGTAACTTTCCATGTTTCGACTTCTCCCATACTAACGCTCGTGCTTATCTCCGGTTGACCGGAGTGCTCGATCTAGACCTCCTCCTGCAGTATAGAATAACTAAGTAAATTAATCAAAAGATAAGAAACAGGAAAAACCACTTGGGGTGTGAACCAGGGTCTAGAAAGGCCCATCTCACATTTCACCTGGGATGCAACTTGTTTCGAGGCTAACACAATCTTAATTTTAGAAAACAAAATGTCAGGCCTCTTACCTCCTGTCAAGAGAAGAATAGGGAGAATGCCTGCGGTGAGAATGCTTGCTAGGTGGAGACCGCGAAACTTGTCTAGAAATAAGAAAATAACACTGACTGGGTAAGTAAAAGCATAAATACATATATACAACTGCCTGTCCATCCTTCTAACCATTCAACCTGCCTGCATGCTAGAGATCACTGCTTTTATTCTGATAAAAATGTTATTTAGCTATACTAGCAAGTACCAAAATCCATAAAGGTGGATGAATAATGGAAGCCAGTCACCAGAAACTGACTAATTAAGAGGTCTAAAATACTACGATCCAATAGAACTACTAATTTCAAGCATCTTAGTTCGTAGAGCTCATTCCATGTTTCATGGATTTCAACTAACAATTTCTCTAAAATTGGAGCAGCAAAGATAGTTTGACATCACATTCTCCGAAATATTAAAAAAAATGAAGCTATATTACTTTTGGCCCAGATAAAATAAAATCCAACTTCATATCATTTACAATTACGTATCTATTTACAGTTGCAGTTCCCAGGACACCAGCAGGCAACATAGCGTCAATTTTCTTAGAACAATTCTGTGAACATATTCTGAACATTGAAACGGCTAGAAGAAGAATGGAGATTCTAATAGGCCATAAAAAATTATCAAAAGTAGTTCATCAACTGAAAACATTAGACCAATGTTACAGACATTGCTGGAGAAATAATAATAACACAACAAAAAAGTAAAATGACAAATAGAGAAATAAATGTGAAGCACTGATAACTCCATAATTAAATATCATGTTGAGATGAAAGCAGGAATACTGCTAATTGATGAGACATTAATGGAACAAGAATATCTGAAGGTATGAATCCAAAAGTCCTCCAGAAAGAGGGCTGAAATCAGGTCCTCTCCAGGTACACAAATGGTTCAGCTTTAATCTGTCAGTCATATTTCAAACCCTCTTGCACATTTATCAACAAGTTAGTGTCCCACCCATGAGTTTCATATAAAGGATAATAAGGGTATAATAACAAAATTTTCAGCCATAAATTAGTGCAGAGTCCTCCCAGTCATAAACTTTGATAGGCAAAAGGTCCACCATCAAGGTATGTTGTACTGGTCAGTATGCTGCCATATCAAGCATACCATGCCATACTGATATTGTATTAGCCCCAGTACTAAGTGACACTTGATATGAGAGGCATAACAGGCTTACCAAGCATATCCATACTATATTAGAATTTTACTACCAAGCATATCCATACTATATTAGAATTTTACTAGTATGCCCCTTCATACTGAGATGGTGAATCATGCCTATAATGAAGCCAAAATGGCAAGATTTTAAATTGCACATTGGTATATGTACTCATAAATAAATGCTTTTATGTTCATGATAAACACATGTTTTCATGTCATATTTCATGTTACATGGCCATAGGAGAGCTCATCTGCTTCCTAAATGCTAGATGAGGTCAAGGCCATTTTGCTCCCATACATCTTCAAGCAACAAAAATTGAATAGAATTACAATATGCGCACATTTTTTAGCAGTCAACCTTCTGCACTGCACACAATAGGAACCAATTTTCAAAGCTCCAAAGGGAATCTGACTTTCCATCACATACTGCAAGCATCAATGCATAAAGAGTACCTAGAACTACACACATGCAATGATTTTTGGAAACTATATTACAGTCAGCTTTGAATTTCTTAAAACACTTTAATCAAACAGCAAAGCATGAAGAAGAAAAGAGCAATCACTCTTACTCGAGTGCCAAAGGGAGAGGCTTGACTAGGACAAGGCTGGACCTCGGCCTGTGGCTGAAACATTGTCCAAGTCTAGGGCCTTATCTGAAATTAAACCAGGTACAACCCCAAGATCAACTGGAGTTTGGCCATTATTTGGTTAGGCTAGACCTTAGTAGCTGGAATCTTCTACCCTGATTCAGAAACTTCCTGAAAATCTTAAACCAATTCTTACTTTCTAAGTCCTTTCTTGCTAAAGTTACTCTAAAATATCTACTGGAAATGTGGCACCATCATTGCGCAATCACAAGATGATAGTCCAAAGCTTGAGAATAACTTAATTTACTTATTGTGGGACGCTTGTTGAATTCAACCTCTGTCAAAAATGATATAAAATGATAATGAACAGTTTATTTGAACAGCTGCTGAATAGAGTAGTTACTTAGGTTGAGTTAAATGCATCAATACAATGTGACCTTTTGAAGTAGAATATATGAGAATTCAAGTACTGGTTAACTAGAAACATAATTTTCATGATAATGATAGTTTAAATTGTTGCACTGTTGTGGGATGGTTGTTATTAACAGTTACTTGTCTCTGTGTGGGGGGATTTTATTGAGTTGTCTAGCTTATATCTTTTCTTTATATTTACTTTTAGAGGTAGAGGAGACTTAGCACTGTACTACACTATGAATATACTGATGAGAGATGGAACACAAATAATGATATCTGATACCATTTTAAATTATGGAATCATGTCATTAGTCAATTTATGTTCATTTGTTAGCAATGGAACCAGCTAATGTTATTTGTACCTCATACCTTCTCCAACATAATCTAGGTTTTGTGCAGGTTTCTTGGCATTGCATATTCCATAGGGTCATGTCCTATGGAATGTGTGGCTATGTCACATGCCTAAGTCGAGTAGTGGGGTCGGGGCATGACAAGTTTTGGTATCACTCCTGACTCAGGCATCTAATACCTATACTGCAGACCAATTTTCTTTGCTTATATCTTAACGCAGCACGGCCTCAACTCATTTGTGCTTCAACTCCAGCCCAAGCCTACCCAAAGGGCCAAATTTCTGAACCCAAGTCCAGATTCTATTAAAGACTTCACCCACTGCCACTCCTACTTCAATAAGGGTGATGCTTGTCTTCCCTATCATTTCTCAAATTATCTCTTAGTTACTTAAGTTCATAATTTATCTTTCATGATCTGCTGTCAGAATCACAACAAAATTTAGATGAAAATAGTTGTGAGATTATGATACCATGGACACATTCCCCCACTTCTAGCATAGTTATAAAAATCAGACCAGCTTAGCAAGACCAACTAGAAAGCCAGCAAACTGGATCCCTGACCAGTCCAATTTTCTTGTAAGATCAGAAATGCATTTGCACCACATGATATCTGCAGACTCAGCTGGTTTCCTGAGAAAACTGATGAATCGAGCAGGAAGAAAGCAAAGCCAGCAATTTAAAGGAAAATTTTTGAAAATAAAAAAAGTGACCCATGACCACAATACCATAGGCGTTCATGATGCTCTTAACCACCAACCAACAATTTGTTTTTGATAGTTTATCAAGCAACAAAAACTATATCAGTTATTTAAAAGATGCCATTTACTCACTATTTTAATAATCATTTCTTTCCAATAGAAAATGAAAAATAAACAATTCCTTCTCTCTACACTTCATTTTATGCATTTAAATACATTTAAAACTTTAGTATTTACAATATCAATAAATTTTGTATACTCACTATAATATAGAAAACTTTACCTTCAATTTAAAAAAAATGAACCATGAATTTTTTCTATATTCATGCTACAATTAAATAGCAGTTTAAATGTAGATCAATGTGTCTTAAACAGTTGTATTTAGTTCCAAAAAAAGCTTATAAATAGCTTTCACAAAGATAGAAATATTATAAATAGTAATACATATTTTTATTTTATATGTATATTTCAAAATTTCTTATTTTTTAAATATTTTTAAGCTGACTGATTGACTTAGCAGTTGGACCAATGACCCAATGGCCCAAGGCCTTGGCTGGGTCGGTCACCGGTTCAATTTTTATAACAATGAACTCAAATCATTGATTACACTTCTTATCTTCTTGTAAAACATTGACAGAAAATATAGTCCATTGCTCCTTGACCATGTAAAGTGCCTATCTATATGAGCAATTTAGAAAGAAAAAGGGCCGCCTTTTGAAGGGTTCAAGATATAGAAAGTGAATGAAAGATATAGAATGAATAAAATTACATATTGGCTAAGCAAAGTCTAGGTGGAAAGATTTAAAATTGAGAGAGAAAAATAATCCTTGAATCTAAAAAATAGCTAGGAAAAGCTTTGTAGAAAATGTCTGCATGACCGATGATTCAAAAATCCTATGAATTCCTACTAGGAAAAAAAAATTCAAGCCAAGCAAAAAGATTATCAATGTATATCCACTATACCTGATCCTAGACTTTGTAGGTGATGGAGACAGGCTACTTCTGTGTGACTGCAATTTCCTATAGAGCAACACAGAAGCATTAATAAAGAAGGCAATTAATACAAGGATATCAAAGATCAAAGGTACATGTACCTCTTTTTTGAATTATCAGAGCGGTCATCACTTGAAAGACCGCCATGACCATGAAAAGAATTTTCTTTACTATTTCTGACCCTGCTGCTAGGTGAAGGGGGTCTTCTACTTCTATACCTGACTTCATCCTTTGCACCTCGTGTCATCCTATCTTCCTTCTCATCCCTTGTCTGCTCCCATTTCTTTCCATGATCTTCCTTATCTTTTTTTCTTTTATGCTCTGTTATATCCTTTCTATCATCCTTAGCGCTAGCATGTTTAGAACTGCTTCTGGAATCAGATTCCCTCATATTTCTTCCTCCCCCAGCGCCCCTATCCTGGCCTTTCTCCTCAGTGTCATCCTTCTTTTCTTCTTCTCTTCATTTTTCCCCTATCTTCATAACTGGTAAGATCCTTAGCACCAGAAATTTCGGGTACTGCCTTATCGACACCAGCTTTTGCCTCTTTGATGGAATACTCACTATTGCTCCTTTTTTCTAGATGTCTATTATTGCTCAAAATACTTTTCGACTCTCTAACATGGCCCTCCCCACTGAATGATTTCCCTGTTTTAGCATTACCACCAGAAGATTCCTTTCCTGCCTTATCCTTTGACTGAAGAGAATCAGAGTTATCTGGAGAAAACTGATAATTCCTTTTGCTTTCAACAGATGTCTTTTCATCACCAATGCAAGGCATCCTGTCACTTGCCTTTTCATGCAAATTATTGTCAGATGACGATGCATGTTGCATCACAAAATTTATTTCACTATCCTTTCCTCTAACATTTTGACGTAATCCATTTAGGTCTGTTCGATATCCTTCACTCCCAATATCATGTACATATGCACCAGGTTCCTCTTTGTTGACTGGTGTAATCCCTTTTTCCACTCTTTTAAGTACATTTTCAGAAGCCCTGCCACTGGTTTCCTGCTGATGAGAAGCACCTACCACCATCCCAGAAGACAACAAATTGGAGCTTTGAGTTCCTCCTCCACCACCACCACTACCACTACCATCATCATCGTCGTCATCATCATCTGAAGCATAATTAGCAAGACCTAGGATGTCTCCTCTAGGAGAGCTTGAGCTAGAATTTTCACCAGTACCATTAGCTGTCTTACTGCCTTTTTCAACTGGAATCAGAACCTTAGCAGAGGTCTTAGGTGTTGAAGCTGCTGGAAGAGACCCCATGATTTTCATCATCAGCATGATCACTAACTGCAGTAAAAACAATAATCAACATGAAATACAACATACACCTCATTTTCTACACATTATGCAAATGTTAAAAGAGAATGGAAAGTCCTTAAATAAATGTCCACCTTCGACAGTTAGATTATCTTCATTAAGAACATTTGTAGCAATCTCATCAAAAAGCTCATCCGTAACCTGCTTATCAAAAATAGATCAGCACAAGAAAAATAATTTAGATATGTTTAGCATCTAGAAGGCAAACGATACCTTCATAAGAACTTCAGTTAGGACGCGCTTTATTTCCTGGTTGATTGCTGCTGATCTTACTGCTTCAACATCATCCTACAAAAAATATGAAAAAGAGTGATTAAATGAACAGAAAATGTTTTCATGTGTTTCATATCCAACTGTGAAATCACAACAAAAACAGCACTAAGAGAATTAGAGGACAAAAGATAAACAACTTTAGACCAATCATGACTACCAAAACTAATTCAGGTAGATGGTAAGAGACATTTTGTGCACAAAATGTAGAAAATCATAACACATTCTCAAGAATTCTGCCCTTAGACATTTTTTGTGTGTCAGTGGCTCTCAACTGGTTTTATCAGTGATGAGGCAAAAATACCAATTTCTCCCCATTCTTTTAATATAATCATGGAATATGCCTCCTCTACCAGATATGGATGTTGCTAAGGGTTTAAATCAAGCCATATAAGACAATCACAAATTTCAACATCTCGTATTGTATTAGTTGATAAAAATGAAAACTCATCAATCTTTTGCAAAGTAAAATTAGCCTCCTATAAATTTTTAAGAATTACTTTCCAATTTTTGCAATTTTATCTTTTTTTTATTTTTCAGCAAGTAGAAAAACAAGACTTATTTCAGTTTTGTTTGTTTTCATAATTCAGATTTTTGTAACGTATCAAGATTTCCTGAAGGTTCAATGATACTTAAATTTTTGGTCTGCCTCTTACTTGAAAGAAATCAATATCCTCCAACTGATCCCTTCTTTTAGACAAAGTTAGAGGCCAGGTTGACTCTTGGAAGCATTAATTATTGTCTTCTGGTCAACTAAACTTCCGAAGACATTATTTCTTTTTCAAGCCTATCGATCAGCATCCATATCCCTCCCTATATTGTATAGCACATTGAAAAATATTGAACTATATACATGTCAGATTTCCTCTGGAGGAAAAGACAGCACTAGTAGGAATGTCATTTGTAAATTGAAAAACAAGAAACTATTTGATTTTTTCAGCAAGGTGCTTCTTCTGCTCCTGAAGCTCAAGACCAAATCATATGGAAGTCACCTCCTGATGGTGATTCTTTCTCACAATTGTTTAAGAAACAAACATGCATTCATGGAACAAGAGTCCTCTTTTTTCTTTTTCTTTTCTCTTTTTTTTTTTTTGAGGGGGAGGGGGTACAGTATGGAGTTCAATTATTGGATGTAAGCACTATATTCTAAAATAGGCTTAAATCTTTAAAGTAGATATCTTCAATGTTTTGAGTCAGAAAATATCTGTTTGCCATCTTTTCTTCCCTTGCTCTCACACAGCACATATTTGGCCAGTGTACAGTCATAAATTTTGTTTATATCTTAAAAGGAAATGTGATCTAAAAACTGAAATCAAGAACTAGTGGGGAAAAAATAGCTCTTAATGCTATCATGTAATCTAAAAATTGAAATCAAGAACTAGCTTGCAAAAATAGCTCTTGATGCTATCATGTAATCTAAAAATTGAAATCAAGAACTAGTTTACAAAAAATAGCTCTTGATGTGATCATTTGGTTCATTTGGATGAAAGGAAATAAGTACATATTTCATGATACCAGGTTTTAAGAGTGCAATTTCGCCAATTATATCTTCACTGAAACAGTAGAATTCTCAGAGATTGTGAAAGAGGATTTTTCTTTGCTTCCCATTCTTCTAAGAGTATAAATTATCTTAGGATTATCCTACATTGACTTCACTTGCTTCAGAAAAGTAGTTCAGAAGGCAAGGTTCTTTTAATTGAAAGTGACTATAAAAATTGCATTCAAATAATACGATCTATCAGCCATCTCAGAATGCATTTTCTGTCTATCTCATTTTTTTTTATTAAAAAAAAATGCATTAAAGAACCAGCTCTATGCAAGTCCCTAGAACACAGAAAGCAGCTGCAGATGGTTAGCAAAAACGAGTTCTAATCTACTCAAGCCAGTAACAGGCAGTATTTTTGCATGTACATAACTAGTTTTTATGTTAACCCATCATGGGACATCTGACCAAACCATCTTCAATGGTGCTAGCAATGACTCAACCCAGCCTTCAAATTTTTACCAAACATCCTTTACCACAAAATTCAGTGAAAGGAGTAATATTAGATAAGGTTCATAAAGCAAATTGGTTTATTGAAGCCTTCATGTGACAGAGGGCATGAAGAATTATATGTTGAACAAAAAATTCTAGGGGCAATATTCTAAACAAACCATTTTTGACTTATGTGCAAGAGCACATTTTGAAGTCACAAATTGTGAAAAGATAAAATCCTATTCATCATAAAGAAAGGGAATTGCACCTCATCGTCCTCATCTTCAGTTGACTTGGTTGATTCCATGCTCTTGCTATCAGTTTCATCAACACCTTTAGCGGATTTATCAGCATCTTGGGATTGTGTAGAATGCAACGAGCTTCCATTTTGGTGGTTTGGGCCAGCATTTGCAAGAACAGATTTATTTTTTATTATTTCTTCTCTAAGCCAGTTAGGTACTGCAGACTGAGATTTACAGAGAACAACCGTTAGTCACAGTAAAATAAGATAAAAAGAAATATTTAGAAAAATTAGCATTCTCACTTTTTTTGGACGTTCAGAAATATTGAATGCAGCATTTGCATCCCCAGAAAAGGCTGCTGCATGATGAAGAGATGTTCCAGAGCCCAAGCCAAAGGGTGCACTGACAGGTGGGACACTGGGCCCAAAGCTGGGTCCAGGAATTGTCCCATAGACTGGTGCAGCAGGCATTGGTAGGGAAGATTGTGATGCAAAAGAAGGATCAAACTGTAAGGAGCAACAACACCTTAAAGTCAACAATCTAAATATGCAAGAGAAATTATACTCCTTGAGGGACATTTGCAACCTGCGTTCCAGTTGGGGCTAAAGGAATTTGGGAAAAAACCCCAGGAGCAGCTGATGGAGTCCAAGAATGAATAGATGTTTCAACTGCACCGTGATCCATCACTCCCACAGGTCCTGCTAGATCAGCATGTCCATAGCTGATCTGTGGGTGCGGTTCAAGGCCAGAAGCAGATCTAGGTTGAAAATCCAGTGGTTGATCACTGACATCAGGTATCAATTTAGAGGACTGTCCAGTATGGGCGAAATGAGGTTGTTCCACTGAGATATTTCGAACAGGTAATGTAGGTTGTGAATGAAGGAACCCTTCTTGAACCGATGATGCAGGTAAAGGAAATGGCTGCTGCAAGCTTTCACTTTGTTTCACAGATTCTCTGTTACCTGCTATTACATAGTACAGATAAAGCAAAGAAGATAAAAGTATTGTTAGAAGAACTCAAAGAACTCATCTCAATCCAAATTCCCACATAAAGCAGCTTTGACGGCATTCTTCTCGCAACATTATCCATTTAAGATAAATTCATTAAAGAATTACATGCTTTTTGGCTCCTAAGAGTGAACAAATATGTTGGCTGAATATATTTCAATAACTAATAGTGTGGTGTCAAAAGGCTAGGGAAGAACTACAAAAGATAAACCATTTCACAAAGCTATTATTAAGGCGAAATTATTTAGAGTTCATAAATAACTACAAGCAAACAGACCGTTTAGCCTATAAAGCTGCTCAAACCAAAATTAAGAAATACGTAGGTCTCAGATCTGATTAATACATGCTCCATGCAGGAGTTAAATCACAGTTTCTTAACCAGGATGTTTCGAACATCTCCGATGCAAATATTTCATGCATGCACATGCAAGCACACAAACATACACAAGCACATACAAACGCGGACACATATAATGACCATGTACACTCCCAAAAAGGTGCAAAAATATATTCTCAAAACATATTCTTTTAACAATAATTATTTTTTTAGGAATGGGTGAGACAATGGAAATAGCAAAATCTTCTCATATTATGGTTTTACCATAAATTTGTAAGAGCAATTATAACAAAGACAGAACAAAAGACATTCAGAATGGACTCCCAGAAAACATGCTACAAGGCAGCTTTTCATAACATTATACTTTGTCAACTTGCCTATAGCAACCCACAAAAATGATAATGTTTAATAAAAGGAGAAAATTTTTTCATTATTTCATTTTCATCACAAATTCTGCTTAATTCTCTTCATCTAGGTCACCCACCAAATGGAAGGAGGGACAACTGCTATAAATATTTTCCCTCATGAAAATCGCAACAACTATTAGTTGGCATTAGGAACTATTTATCAAATCCATGAACTTAAGAAATTGGCAAATCTTCCAAGTAATGCAGCAGCAACTAACGTGGGATTAGCGTCATTATCCTCTTCAACATATAAAGGGCATCTAAAAAGGACCACCTACACCCATCTTTTAAAACCACAAGTCACAGAAATGGTTAAATCTTAAGTAGACCAGCTATCATTAACAATTACATATCTAGAGAAAACAATATGTTCCAAAGAAGTAAAAGACAAAGTTTGACAATAAAATGATATTCTTGGTCACCAGAACATCTGACAATCCCTCTAAAGCAACAGCAGTAAGCCTCCAAAGTCAATAAGCTTTGACTTGGTCATCTGTCAAGGAAATTTATGATAATTCATGAACCAGCTAACCACTAATACCACAAAACTGGAAGCCTTAACTTATTTCCTGGACTAGCTGATAGTAGTTATTGATGATTCATATGAAATATTTAGAAACTTGGAAAAATGCTCATGAACAAACAAGACTTGCCCCATCCTTATCAGAATTATCTATTCATGAAGTGATAAATTAAAACAATAAAAATACCTCTCATTTCCTAGTTATCAATCATATTCTTGAAGTTACCTAGCATGATTTATAAGCTCATTGTCTTCATTAAAAAGGGGTAAGCATAACCTGAATATCCCACAATGGCATCTTAGTGAACCACCAAATTTTGAGATCAGGGTAAGTAAAAGACAAGCTAGCCCAATCAAGAATCCAGCCTTAACCAAATTTAATCAACTTAACAGAAAGAATCAAATAAAATGGAATCCTTCAGAAAAAAATCCATAAAATCTCGCTCAGCAAAGAAAGAACCATATATGACGATATGAGATCAATGAAAAAAGTATTCCACTGAATAATTGTAAAGCATCCATGAAAACAGCAACAATCCAATTTCTGAAATCCACTCCCATAACTTATGGAGACATTTCAGAAAGTCCCGTATGAGGGCTCAAAGGAAAAAACCACCTCACTTGCATTGTTCCAATTGTCCCTTGATTCAACAGCTGAGATGTTTTTGCATGAAATGGTGAATTGCATGCAAAGTTCAGGATGCAAAACCTACTAGAACATGTGACACAGCAAATTAGGCTCCTTTGGTAAACCATAGGATTCATAAGAAGGTGAACCATGGTGGATTCCCATAAACACGATGAATTTAAAAATTCTTTAACAAAAGCAAAATGCAAATTTACATTTGCCAGCAAAAATAAATTCCTATAACAGATGGTAAATATATTTGTCCAAGATTGTAAACCAAATGGCATGTTTTAAAGGATTAACCTTCACGTTCTTTCTTTCTGTAGTACATAATGTACTTGAAACTTCCAAAAATACAGAATTTCATGAGTTTTGAAAGCTAACACATTTTGACTTGACATTTCATAGATACGCTCATGAGTTCAATTAGGATCATGAGCTCAGCTATAAATTTCTAATCCACCAACCATTCTGAAGCAAACAGACTTTAATTTCTAGCTTTAACCCATTCGATGATAAGAAGGATCAAATCATGTGCTAGTTGTTTGCCTCAGATTGAAAATTGCAAGAAAAGAATAATGTCCACTTTATATTACTGTAGAGTACTAATGCAATTTAACCACAGCAAACAAACTGCTTCTACCAATGGCAAATAGCTAAACAGCAATTTAATTCTAATTGTCAACACAGTATATAATTAGTTAACTTCTTGTCTAATCCTTACAAGTAAGATGAAAGGATATTTCTTCTCCATAACATTTAAAAACATTTCAGACCTCCGGTAATAAACTGCTCTGTTAGAAGGAGTGTCTTTGAGTGATACATCAAGCATGCTATTACTTTTACATGAAGGTTGAGATGGGATAATTCAAGACCTTCAATTACCCACAAATTAGGACGTAAATTGTTGTGCTATGCAATCCATACAACCACTTAACTGGACAAACATTTTTTGAAAGAACACCACCTTGTCACCTTAATAACAGTCCAGAACTAAGACATCACATACTGATGCAGACACTCCATGCAGCGAATATCTAAACAGCAATTTAATTCTAATTGTCAACACAGTACGTAATTAGTTAATTCACCCTCTCATCTAATCCTCCCAAGCTCCATAGGCACACAAGTAAGATGAAAGGACATTTCTTTTTCATAACATTTAAGAACATTTCAGACCTCTGGTAAAAAACTGCTCTATTAGAAGGAGCTTTTCTGAGTGATACAGCAAGCACATTAATAATTTTACATGGAGCTTGAGATGGGATAATTCAAGACCTTCGGTTACCCACAAATTAGGAGGGTTATGTATTGTGCTATGCAATGCATACAACCAGTGACACAAACATTTTTTTCAAAGAACAACACCTTTTCACCTTAATAACAGTCAAGAACTAATATATCACATACCGATGTAGACATATTCCTTGCATTCATATCGAAGCTACATCATTATGAGCAGATCCAAGTACGAGCCTAAAAGTCACCTAGATGGTTCAGATTTAGTTTGGTGACTTCAGCCTATAGCCATCTTTTCTGAGAGGAAACTCTAGGAAGTTTTAACTGTTTGGCACAGCCCATGCAACAGTATCTTAAACATCAACCAGCATTCAAAACCTTCCGTTCTTATTTCTTTTAGGAGACAGCTGGGTTAATAACTGGTTGATAGGTTATAGATTGCATTCCAATTGTGGCTCTGTAGTTGAAATCAAATAAGCAGGGTTGTTGCTGATTTCTCTGGAGACACTCCCCTGCAACGATATGTGTGTGTGTGTGTGTGTCATTGCAGGGAAGGGGGGGGGGGGGGTGCGATCATGAATGTTTTATAAAAATTCTTTAGCCAAGCTTGACCATATGCGTATGTGTGTGTCTAGAGAGAGAAAGCTCCTGACTTAGCCACACATGAGAGAGAATCTCCAGTCAGTTCTGGTCAGGCCTGCATTTGGATGGTAGGAGATCCCAACATCAATGATCCATGCAATTGGATGTAACCTATTATCTCTAAAATGCTTATACACAAAAAATTATATGATTAAAGACCCTTGCATTTAGAAACATTAGATCATATTCAACAACTCAGATCATTGATGTGAGATCCCCATCGTCTAAATCTAGACAAGACCAACTCTAATTGGAAATTCTCTCGAGTGGAGTCAAGTTAAGCTCTCATATGCACACACGTGTCCCTCCCATAATATTCAATCTCTACTAGAATTTATCCCCGCACACACCCCCCCCCCCCCCCCCCACTTTTTTTCTATTATGTTCCACCTGAATTTCTATGTTACCTTGTTTTGCTCTTTTCTAAAGTTTCTAAAGCTCACTTTTGCATTTCATGGAAACATCAACAATGTGATATGATTTTCTATTTTGAGACTGCTATGGACCATGTGACAATACTTATTTGAGAAACTTATTCTTTAAATCTATATCTCATATAAAAACCTAAGACCAAAATCTCTAGCCCTTTATATCAAGTTATAAATATCATGGGATAGAGATATCATGATTTTTCTACAGAATGAGACATCCTACATCGCGTCATGTTCCGTCTCGATCCCCGAACCAATCAGGCATTTCAGTACTTGGTTAGAATGCTTTTTTTTTCTTTAAAAAAATTATTTGTGAAGCTTTAGTATTTTATTAGATTTTAAACATATTTGAACTTTAAAATTTATATCTTTATGATAAATTAAATCTATTTAACATAGACAATATAATATATTGACAAGACGGTATGAGACAGTTGAGATCGACCCCTAAATATCTCTAAGACAAAATGACACGGCCATCTCGGCCCCCATCCTACCGAGTTTTGAATCACTACTTATAATAGCTAAAAGCATCATTTCTAATCTGGTATATGCAACAGGAGAACAAGATTTTTTTCTTGATTCAAATCCAAGTTCAGTCCTTTCCTTTTCTTGATCCAAACCCTTAGTCTATCCCCAATTGGTCCTAATCACTTAATTATAATCAAAAGCAGAGTTACGAATGAAAAACAGGCATGGATCTGGAGACTTCTCCGTTGCTTGAACGTCAGTTAGGATGCAAAAGATAGGATGCAAAAGATAGGGTCTACTTACGAGTGTACTGCAACATCCTGACATGGGAAATTAGAACCTCAAGAAACTAAAACTTAATTCCTGCAATTACATAGCAATTACATGTGATTTTTTAAAACCTTGATGTTTTGCCTTTGATCTTGTCACTTTGGAAACATCACCCGATCATGCATCAAAAATAGGGAACAAATTAGACTACTCAGTTTAACAAAAATTACAGCATCTGTCTGTCCAGAAAGAACACAAGAATATTAAGAGATCAAAATATAACCACATACATCATATGGAAGCAGAAAAACAGCAAAAGATCAGTGCATATCACAAAAACAAATAATAGTTGCTGAAATGACAAGAATAGCGATCTCTAATGCTTGTAACTAAAGTTAAATGTCTTCAATGCCCACTATTGAAGATTCCAGAGGTTCTGCATTCAAAATTAGTACAATAATAGAAATGTAAAATTCAGAAAGTGGTCTTTTGTGGACAGCACATTCATGCAGTAACCCGAAAGGATATTGTTAGCACAAAATTGTTAAATAAAAAAAAAAAGACAAAAGACTATCTTAGATAGCTAGCAGCAGCACTTTGGGACATCATTCATGCGCAAAGCCAAAAGCTAAATGAAGCATTACCTTGAGTAGAAGAATAACAATAAGGTACCTCCTGCTCATAGGGGGACAAACTTGGACCAAGATTTCTTTGTGAAGAAGCTATATAATCTTCATCTGCACTACTAGCTTCATCTCCAGCATTGTGATATGGACGCCCCTCTGTACCATAAAATGATGACCCAGAACTAAAGGATGTAGAACCATGCACATGACTAACTTGCTTCTGTTGATCCATCAAGTGGACTGGCAATTGTTGATTGCTCGATTGAGGATGTGATGGCAATTGATTATCTGCAGTAGGGCCAGCTGCATGTTGATACTGGTCATGATAAGCATAACCAAGCTCTTCTATTCTTCCAGTTGGCATAACCTGTGCCTTTCTATGATGATTCTCTGTTGCAGATTTAGCAGCAGCCCATGCTTTGGCCCTGGCAGCCCAATCTTCTTCATTATTGTAGGGAAGGTTCCTTTCTGCCAGTACATGGATCACAGAAAGAAAATTAAAAAAAGTAAGTTTCCCCCCACCAACTGAAGAGCATTGAAGTTATAACTGTGATAACACTCAGTCTAAATTCTGCCAGACAATAAGAATTACAACCACAAAGCACATGCATAATCATCAAACAGAAAATGCTTATCTACTACCTGCACATCTTCAGTGCTTTATGGCTTTGGACTGGTGGCTAAGAAATCCTACTGAGATTATCTTTGTTATCACGGTTATACATAACAGATCAAATGACAAGAAAGATGAAGATATACATAGTAGGTTAAAGGTAGATTGTATGATGTGAACAGGTAACAGTTGCCACTAAGACCTTTTCTTTTGAGATAACAATAACCACTGGCCATGTCTTAAGGATCAAAAGGTGGCAATTAAGAGTTTATGCTCACAAGACTTAGCAATGTCGTAAATAAGAATGCAGAGAACTTCTAATTTGGCTCTGAGCATGCAATTTCCAACTGAATCGATTTATTACTCCATACCAAAGCCCACTTTCTTACTATTTCTATAAGAAAATTGCGTTGTAGGGTTCCCTTCCACTGCATGATCCTAACCTTCATAATTTCCTACACACAAACTACCCTATAAAATTCCACAGTGTATCAAACATCAGCAAGGAAAAAGAAAGGTGAAAGAAATTATCTGCAGGAAAATAAATAATGGAAAAGAGTTGTAAGCAAAAAAGAGATGAGAGGAAGGTGATGTCGGTGAGAGAAATAAAATAAAGGATGTGATTGTGAGGGCCCACCTGAAGAGGCCTAGCCCTTTGAAGCTGGCCCAGACGAAACCCAAGCCAAGCCTAGTCCATTTGACCAGCCTAGGCCAATTCAAAAAAAATGCTGTTGAGTCAACTTACTGAGTTGACTCAAAGGCAGATCAAGCCTTGTCTTACATGGTCTCACCAATCCTAGCTGAAGTGGGACTCCAAGTCCCAATCAGAGTCCAAAGAGGAAGCCGAGCCTCCTCTACAAATAAACCTCCCTCCTTTCAATTGACCATCACCTATTAATAGGACATTGACAAGTTTGATGCAGTGATGCCATGGGAGCTCACCAGAAAGACAATGAAGAAGTTGTGCCTTCTTTTTGCCTTAGGTCTTATCATGCCATCCTCGACATTCTCAACCAAATTCTCCAAGGAATCGTCAAGATTTGGGTACTAAAAGGATCCCTTTTTCTGTTGAGACAGGATTTTTGTTGCTCTGCCACCTTGTCATTCACCAGCTCTCCTGGTAAGCAAGTGGTAGCTGTCTTGCCCTCTCTCTCTTATCTAATGGAAGTCTCAATGGTATTGCTAGCAAGATCCGCCATCTTGGTATCAAACCTCATACTAATACCATATAGGTATATAGTGTCGATGTGCCTAGTATGCGAATCGGTTCAGCATACCACCAAGTACCAAGACTCGGTACCCTCCAGTACTAAGTCTCAATTCAATATTGATATATTATGGTATGCCTTGCATAAGATGGAATACACCAGTTCAGCATATCATGATCACTGGTAACTGGAAATAGGACCAAACCTTGTTACTCCCCTATTCTAAGGTTTCTTGGTAGCAACTAGTTGATCGCCAACTTTAGTCTAAGTCAGCAACCAGCCTTGTCGTCAACATTCATGCCAATCATCCATTAGGTTCTCTTGACTAGCAAGATGCCTTGGCATGGTGTTGGCTAAATCTAGATTTGTGTAATGCTACGAGTTTTGGCTCCAACATACTACACTTCCAATTTTGCAAATTTGGTATACCATACCGGTGCATATCATTCCACACCAAACGTGCTCTACTATATTATATCAATACCAAATTGAGATTTGATACCATTGTGTACCGAGTCTTGGTACGCTAAGTCAATCTGCATACCAGGCATACCAACACTATACTAATGTGATAACGGTAAATGGTCTAGTACTGAGACAACAAACCGGATTGTAAGTGACATGCCAAATTCGTGCCAGGACAGCAGCACCCCCAGGATAGCATTGGCACCAACCATCAATTATTAGGCAGCCAATGCCCATTCAAACTGATTCGTATTAATTTGTCACAAGTAATTCATGCTAGTTTACCACTCAACAGCAAGCCGAAAAGGGCGCTTGATCCCTTTTCTTTTTTGGCTCAAACTTTGAAGAGAGTTGGAGGGCAGCTGATTGGACTGCATCTTATGTGGCTCACCATTCAGGCAGCACCGTCTAGGATTCCCTCGATTCTGCTTCTTTGCCTCTCCAGAATATTCTCTTTTTTGATTCCACAAGATGTATTTATTCTAGACATATCCAAATATATCTTCCTTATAAAGAGAAAGAGAGTCATAGGGCTAAAGAAGAGTCCCAAGCTAGCAGTAAGGTGGATTTTGCCATTCCAAAACATATGTTATGAATGATCATTTCCATTTTAATCAAGAATTAGCATCAAATTAATGTAGCTCATTGTTATGCGAGGGTTGAAAATATTGTTTTTATAGACGAAACATATATTAACAGGACTAGAAAAAAATTCAAAGCATCAAATTGTTAAAAAGAAACTATGAAACATCATACCCATGCTAGTTGCTCATACCCACAACATGGTGACAGGTACCAAATCAGCCAATAGTCAACGCGCACTGTGCAAACAACACTTGCATCTTTGCACATTTAGGGCAGGCAATTCACGACCTGACTCACCAACCCCATATAGAACTGATGCAAGATAGTCATGTTTGGGTTTGGCACAAATAAGTTCTAATCATGAATGGATCAACCTGACTAACCTGTTTATTTGAATGGATTGGGTTCAAGTTTACAGTCTAACCTATTTAACCCAATTCAACAAGTTTAATAATCAGGTCAAGTCAACGCAATGATGAAGCAAGTCCCTATTGTCAACCTACATGAGGAAGGGTTCTGATTTTTAAAGTAAAAGATGAAACACAAACTTTAGAAATACGGAAGGAACTAAGGAAAAAGCTGAAAGAGAGAGGAGATATGACAAAATAAGGAAGTGGGAAATTAAATAACCTAGGAATCACAACTAGGGCTACTAGGAATCAAAACTACTAAAGATGGAATCACTTCATAATCTTGGCATCCCACCAAATTCAAGCAAAATTTTATTTAGAACACAACATTATATGCCTTTAAAATGGATATCTACCCTCCTTCAGGAGGTTTGTAATTAAAACATTACAAAATAATGAAGTCAAAGTGGTCAATGAGTTGGCTTTAAGTTGCCATACAAAGGTACCAACTAGCACTTAGTTGGCCATAGCTACGCAATCATTGTCGATGGCTGGCAATGAGTTGTCAACTAGTTGCCAGACTCTTCTAACTAATGGGCTTGGGCCTTGGCTAGGCCCAACAGGCTCTGCTGTCGATGTCTTGGGCCAATAAAGCTCCCAATTCAGACCTGTTCCAATTTCTTGAGATATAAGTGCATTTTTTTTCCTCATATAAACTTTCATATGATGCGAAGCATCACCATCATGAGACCACATAGCTATTCACTTCCAGACCATCATCAAATCTTCATTGCTATTTCTTTTGTCTTGCTGGCATTGCTTTATTATCTTTGATTTCATGCTTGGTATTGTTATTATCAAAGCCTGCCATACCGATCTGTACCGACCATACTATACCGTACTAATACTGAGGTTTGATTTAGTATGAACTAAATCGGTCTGAACCAGATTGAACCATCTTGTACCATTCGGTACCAATAGTACTGCTCAACACCAAGTAGTATTATAGTTAAAACTGAGAAAAGTATTGGTATTCTATCTCGGTATAGGATGCATATGCATACCGTACCATACCGAACCGATAATGTACAAGTATAGTTCTCGATACTGGTTTTATAGACCTTGATGATTATTATGCCAAAAATTCATGTCTCAATGCATGTATTAATTCTATTAGTTAGTATTGTCTCAGAAGTGGTCTGCAACCTCCATTAGTCTGATTAAGTTTTTTTTTTTTGGCTTATTTGCTTATCTGAGCAGCAATATGCCAACAGTTACTTTTTAAATGTGATTCATGCAGCCTGATGCATGCCCATGTATGTGTTGGTGGCCTAGGATGCATAGTTAGCCATCAGGGACCTAAATAAGCCCTAGTGGCTCGCATAAACAGCTTGGGAAGGGAACCTAATGAGAATGAAAGTTGAGGCCTAAAGAGGAAAACTGAATTTAAGTTTATTTTTGAAATTAGTAACATAAAAGCTACAATTTCTTGCTTATTAGCTACATACTAAAAACTTGATTATAAGTCATGAAAGCAGGTTGTTTTTAGGTCATTCATCATTTGGTAATTCCTAAATCTGATCATTGCATCAGTGTACCTGAACTTGAGCATGGTTCTTAGGAATTTATTGGTATTCATTTAGGTCAACACGTCATGTTGTATGAGAATAGGCTCTCAGATAAGTGTGAAAGTGTATACTAATTTTTCTTTGACCACCAAAATTTTATTTATGGATTTTAACCTATATATAAATAAATTTATTATTAAATATTTCTAGATATCAACTGCACAAGTGCCTCTATATACCGCATATGTGCTATGAACTACCTCAACTACCTGCATATGATGGTCACTTATTAAAATTTTTCTAACAATAACCCTTAACTTATTCTCAAAACATATTTTGAGAAATGTGCAACTCTAAGAGTAAACCAGAAGTTCAAAGTCCAAACTGACAACAAATCACTTTATGCCAAAGGGTAGCATCATATGCTACCAACAAAACATTGTAGAATACAAGGTCATACACAGTATGTCTCTTTTTTCATACACTCCTAGTATCAAACTTCTTCACTTTATTTCACAAATTATTCTAAAATTTTTCAAGAAAACATCTTGGCCGGGAAATTATTAACTTAACAACAAACAGACTACCTCACCAAAAATCTATAATGGTGCATGACTTTTAAGTAACATTTCACAAATAATTCTGAAGTGCATTTAAATATCTCTCATTTGCTAACATGTTTCTGATGGTCTATATCCTCATTATTCCACTTTTTAATCTCTGACATATTCTCAGATTTTACTAGATTATGAAGATTTCCCTCAGCAAGATAATTCTGTATTCTCACCAATGCATGGTGGTAGATGCAATGCAGACTAGATGTCATATTATGGTAAAGACAAATACTTAAAACCTTCTAAAGTCCTATCCTAAAAGTGTATGCCACTCAATAAAGGAGTCCTCAGGATACTTTATTGCTGGAGTCTTGCTCATCATAGAAAACAAATGCAAGCCTACGGGCATTAAAGACATGGCAGATATTGTGAACTAGTTTGGTTATCATGATAGTTCTAAAAATATGAAAAAGAAAAAAAAAATGCTATTTTGAAGTTATTCACACCTTGAATAATGTTATCCTGCACAAGGATTTCAACTGAATCTATATTATAAGCAATCAGAATTCAAATGGAGCAAATTCCTTGTACTCAACACGTCCATAGTCTATATAGCCAATAACATGATACAATACATCTAATATCATCATCTCATGGCTTCATAGTTTAAATTATAAAGCATTACTGTTCTAAACATTTATAGAAACAACATTGTTGTAAACTCAACTAAATAGAAAGAACTTTGAACTTAGAACTTCCAGGAGAAGAAAGTATGGAAAGCAAAAGTTTAGCACCATATGATAGCCAGCTAGATATTCAAATATCCATGATATTAATAATTCAGGGACTACAAAAGGTTCAGGAGAAGTATGAAGAGTAAAGACTGCTTCTTTGTTTGCTTTGTGAAGCAGAAAAGTAAATGGACAAGATAAACTCATATGCTATAAAGTGATGTTAAATCATAATTCTGCTGTATATAATGGATGATTGATGAGAGAATTTCTCACAAAATTAAAAGTTATCAATGAAGTGGATATGCAATTGAGATATCACTGTCACATGCTTAAGGAAGGAAATGAGAATGTTACAAAATATAATAACATTAAGAACATGATACAAATCAGAAAAGGGATCCCTAACAAGAAGAAGCATGCATGTAACTAAAGCCTAGCAGGAATAAGCACGCTGACATGGATAGAAATGTGGTAAAACTAGAAAAAGAAAATTTTGGAAAATAATGCATTAAAGAAACAAGGGAGCTGTACTAATAAAGTCCAAAGATAGAAATCAAATAGGACGATACTTTGCTGTAAGAAACTGCCAAAGCCAATAGGCATAAAGCCTAACCAGAACAAATGACAAAACAAGATTGAAACATTCAACTCCAAGGAAATCATAATGGAAACATTGATAATGAATAAATTATGCTTAGCGAATCTAGTTGGTGTAACAAGGAAATTTTTATGTATAAGCACTATGCATTTTACATGGAGATAGTAAAACAATGAAATTGTAAAGAATGTCGTGACATTTATACATTACAGTGAACACTTACCTGGGTATTCCCATGCTTGATGTTGAGTCCAAGATGGATTTCCCCATCCCTGCATTCATCCATTGCCAAGTAGATTAGATCATACAAAATAAACATAAAGAAATCAATGCTACATGTATTTGCATTGCACATTTGTTCATGTGTGAATCATTGTCCAAAACATAGCATTGAACCAACAAAGGTAATACCATCCCAAGAAATGAAAGGTAAAAAAGAAAATAACCTCATGCATTAAAACTGCCAGATAATAAAAGTAATACGAAACATGTAATCAAAATCACTTGAGAAAACCAATTTGTCCATGAGCGAAGTTAACCTACTAATTGATTTTATGGGAAAAAAAATGTACTAGTGGCCACCATATGAAGTCAAATTCTGAGTAGATTCAAAGTATAAATCTGAAGCAGATGTCCAAATTCCTTCAGAAAATAGTAAAGCTAATTACTAGCATGCCAGAAGCTCAAGCATAAATCTGAATTGAAAAGGAAAATGGAAATGATAGAATGGTGGGATGGAGGGAAAATGAAATGATAGAATGGTGGGATGGAGGGGACTAGAGAACTAAAGCTGCCCTGTGCACATAAATTCAAAACATAGGTTGCATTTGGTTTTCAAAAATGTTTTCTGCTATCATTTTCTGTTTTTATTTTTCTGAAAACAGTTTTCATTTTTTTTCGCTTTTTGATTTCTAGAAAATACATTTGGCAAGTGAAAGCAAAGACTATTTTCTTAAAAGGAGAGATACAAAAAAGAAATATACAAATCAGGTACTATTCACTCTCATATTTTTAAGTTATCTGGCTTTTGTTTTTTACTATCTTCTTTGTTTTAATGGAAAATAGTGAAAACATCCTTAACCCATTTTCAGTTTTCTCTTATCATTTTTCACCATATATATATATATATATATCACTAAACATGCTTTCAAAAGAGTTTCCTGCTTTCTATGAAATGAAAATAAAAAATAGAGCTATTCCCAAAAACCAAACACACCCTTAGTATCAGTAAAAAATGCTTTAGCTGATCATATAAAAACCACCAGGAACATTAGAAATGCTTAAAGAACTATAGGCCATTTGAACCTAAAAGAATACACAAATAACTTTTAAAAGTAAACATATGCTGCTATTTCCAACAGTAAAAATCTGTAATAACACTTTAGCTGAAGCATGGTTTACCAATGTGAATCTGCAAGATCCTTTTTTCTTGTACAAAATTTGCAAGATCCTTTAGGGGCTGTTTGTCATGGGGTGAGCCATCCATAATCACCAATGATCTAGGTAGATAGGAATGAGATTACCGTACTTGTTGCATTCCAGTAATCCTACTTGGTAGTGATTCCAAATCACCTCACTTCTAAAATCACTACCCAATCTAGTAATCTTAGATCCATTCTTGTGGATAGCTATTCAAGATTACCCCAGATGGTGATCTTGAACTGAGATTTGAAGACCAAAATGCCTTTTGTATATAAAAAATTATGCCCAACAAAAAAATTAATATTATAATATCTTATTTATAATATTATTTTAATAAAAATAATAGTATAATTATTATATTATAATGATTATTATAATATAATTTTGATCACAATTAATACAAAATATATTATAGCATTATGATAATTTAATGTAACAATTATAACATTATGATAATAATTATAATGTAATATAATATTATTGCAATATTATGCAATATTATGATATTACTCAACTCAACTTAAGCCTTTACCCAACTATAATATTACATGAATCTGCTATTATAATATTATTGTAATATTACGATATTTTGCTATTATAATATAATTTAATGTTATTATAATAAATAATATGAAATAATGATAAAGTATCTTGATAATTGCAAGATATATTAAGGATAGTTTAGATATTACATGACCAATGATCTTGAATTCCTTTCGCATACCAAATAGATTAATCATAAATATCTGAGAAATTTTAATTACTAGGACATAGCATACCAAATGCAGTGGTCTTAAATTACTAGGGATCAGATCACCAAGGATAAACAACACAACAAATACTAACCAAACAATACCATGCTAGAAAGTATTGGTAATAGTATATGCCTAAATACTCGTCTGCACTAATGCATGGTACATCACCTTATTTTGAGGTGCCAAAACCAAAAACATGGTGTCTTTAGTATGGTGTCATACCATATCAGTAAGGTACTACTACTATCCTTGCATTTAGGGTGCTTTCTTAACTTTTTTCACTTTCATACAGACTCTTTTCTTTATTCCACCTTTCAAGATCAATCATGCAGGCTCCAACCACTCTATTTATTGGTAATCCAATTAGATGTCTATATATCCCCCACAAACAACCCAGTGTATAAAAGATCCAACATAACCTGGCAGAGGTACAACTTGTAAAGAAATCTAAACTTCTTCACCTTATGAGATGACGAACAACAAGTCAACCAAATAACTTAAGAAAAGCCATATAAATATGTGACTTTACTTCACCAAAACCAGCAATAATTTCAGATATTACTATCAGAGTATTACCTCCTTATATCCAACATTGGAAGTATAGAAATACCATTATGCCAGACAAAGATGCACACCAATTTGTTGTTGTTGTAGTGTATCTGTTTGCGTACTATAGTCATTATCATCTGTTACTAAGTCAACATATCAGACGAATCTTTAAATAAAAAGACCAAAAATGCAGAATCTTAATCTTTTTCTCCCATACCCTAACTAATGTCTAACAACAACACACGTTGTTGTTTCTAAATGTAACTAAGTATGTCTGCTCCTCTGCAGAATCTGCACTCAGTGAAAATGGTAAATTCAAGAATTGCATTGCCCTCAATGTCTCCGATTTTCAGGAATTAGTCATTTCAACAATCTATGAACAAAAAGACATGGTGAAAAGAGAGAAAGAGAGGAAATAAAAATTCTATAAGGATAGTTTCCTAATTTTTCTAGTGACTAGGTAATGAAATGAAAGAACAAAAAAAAATGTTAAAGATGTGAATAATGTTTTCAAACCAAGATCCTTTACTATAATTTCATTACCAAAGCCTTTTAAATGTTTAGTGGCAACCCTTGTGCGTATGAAATTGACCGATGGAAGGGAAAAGAAAAAAAGAAAATACACCAGATTATAAGAATTTTTTCCTTCAACTGGTTGTCAAGTTGGGAACAACCCTCTCTCACCTAATCAATTTGACATAAGCCCCGAAACCAGTTGTTCACGAAGAATCCAACTTGATTACTTCACACAACCAGAGGAATATCACACAAAGATTTGCTCAATCTTGAAAAGTTCCTATATGAAAATGAACGAAGCAAAATTTGGCACAACCGGAAAAGATTGGGCGGACAGGAGGAAGGAACTGACCTGATTGGGCGGAGGGTAAGATGAGGTAGTAGGAGGAGGCGAAGGATGATGATGCGCCGGCGGCGGCGGCGGCATGGCATGGGGGCCACGCGGAGGATGAACAGGACGAGCAGGAGAGGGGTACTGGTGAGCGGGTGGCGGCATCGGCGCTGGATATCCAGGTGGGGGAAATCCAGGTGGGACGGGGGGATGCACGTGGTAGGGTGGAACGGGCGGGTGGGTTGGAAAAGGGGGCATGGCCACCGAAGACGGCGGCGGCTGCTGAAGGTGGTGGCGGCCGTCGGGATGAAGCCACTGCTGCGGCGGCGGCGGCTGCTGAGGAAGAGGGGGTGCGTGGTGGGGATGGAGGGGATAGGCCGGCTGGTGAGGAGGGAGGGAGGTGGGAGGCGAGGGCCGGCGGGCGAGGTGCGGGTCCTGATGAAGATGATAGCCCCCAAGGGGCGAGGAAGAGGAAGAAGAGGAGGAGGAAGGAGGGAACCAAAAAGAGCTCGGTGGCTGCTGCGGATCCCCTCCCACAGGTCGTCGAGCTTGGAAGGCGTCCATGCCGCTGTGGCTCCTCGCCTCTTCGTCCGCAGGTAGCTGAGAGCTAGGGATTTCAACGATCCAAGAACTACTGGCGGACGGGTATAGGGGGGCTCTCAAGGGCAGCAAATAACCGGCCCAGGTGTCAAGCCGGTGGCAATGGCTCGCGTGGGGTTCGATTTTGGGTCGGTCGCCGACCATTTCACGTCCGTGCGTAGCCCGTCTCAGTATGGAACGCATTCGATCTACATTCTGATTTAAATTTAATCCTACTTTCAACGATTAGGATGTATGTGGCCTGGCATCGCTTCCGGTTACTAATCTATCAATTTATTTTTTTCTAAATCTTGATGATTCATTTCTTTAATAAACAAATAAGTATTAAAAAAAGACAAAAATATATATATCAAGCCCTATCCAATCTTGTTGCCGCGAAATTCATTCTCTAACTCGGATGCACTCGGGCTCTGGATCCGACGCTGATCTCTCGCCGAGATGGAAATGCAAGACAGTCCGCATGCAGAGGATGTTTCGGGGGTGGCCCTCTACGAGGACCCTCCGACGCTCAAGTCAGTGGAGATTCATGCTCTTGCAGAAGAGTTCCTCTATATGGGTGTTCTTCCGAGAACTCAGAGCTCTGATGGAGCTTTAATGGAGCTTTTTTAGTATGAGAGTTAGTGAATGCGTACCTGAGAGGTTTTGGGACTGTGGTATTTATAGGCGATCACCTGATTCCTTGGGCGCGTCATATGGGTCTGAAAGCTGTTAGGATTTGAAACGGGTTCGAATCAAGTTTGTTACGAGGCCGGTATGATCCGTATCTTGTTAGTTAAAGGATCGACGGCTAGGAGAGTTGGTTGATGCCTTGAGATTCAGCGATTACGTAGGCCCTAGGCCACTTCTGGTATCATAAGCATGATTTTTCGTTTGGAATCTTGTTCAGTTATTATGAATTTGAACTCTTCCGTGCTTGATTTCGCAGAGGTGCTCGAGTGCCTCGGTCCGACTGAGGTATGAGATGGCTGGGTCTTCCGAGGTATAGGATGGCTTGGTCTGCTGAGGCATAGAATGGCTCAGTCTGCCGAGGCATAGGATGGCTGGTTTACCGAGGTATAGGAATGGTTCGATTCGTCGGGGCGACTCGACTCTGCTGAAGGCGGTTCGGCTTCGCCGTCTTGCGGATGTGACAGCTGGCATACAGGGTATTGGAATTGGTCTCGACCCAATTGTCGATGTGCACATGTATTAATGTGGTGATAATTTTATCCCTCATCATATGCCCCCCACTCCTTAGTCTGAAGTGTATATTCGAATGTAGGGAGTAGAGTTTTGGGATAATCTCATTCGGGGGAATCCATCATTTTTTCCACAACCCAAGGAAACGCCTCGTTTCCAGCAGCAGCGACTGTGGGAGTCCCACGTGGCGAGGCTCCTATATTTATGGCGCCTATATCGGAAGTTTTAGCGTCTCAGGCTTTCCTTCTGGAGTGCTATTTAAAGAGGGAAAGGGGCCAAGGTGGTGTTCCTTCTGCAACACCTTCTCGTTTCTTTCTCAGAGACTTTTCCCTTCCTTCCCAAAAACTCTTGTGAACTTGTCTGTGCTTCGTCCCTCAATTTGACAATATGAAGGGCCCGAGCGACGTTGCTTCAGAGATAACTCTCGAAGATCTGGACAGAATCCACCGCCATTTCAGGGTTCCTCGGGATGTTGCCCTGTGGCTTCCGAGGGCTGAGCATAGGGTTTCGATGGAGCTGAGCCATGGAGTATTCTTTTATGCGGAAAGCTTGAGGGCAGGCCTTCGATTTCCTCTTCACCCACTAGTGCAGGAGGTAATGAGGTTCTACAACATATGCCTGACAATGGTGGCTCCGAAGCATAACCTCATCGGGTTCATCTCGATGTGCAGCCGTGTTTGGGTGACTGCGACCCTCCCCATATTCTGAGTCTGCTACAACCTGGTTTCCAGGAGGAACTCGAGCGGCCTTATATTGGTCCCCGGAAGTCATTTAAAATGATTTCAGATAATCCATCATTGATAAAGGAGTGGAAGTCCCGATTTTTCATTATCGAATGGAACATTGGCGCGGATTTCTCTTGGGCATGGGCGAGCTATGTGAAAGACCTAGAAGCGTGCCCAGAGTTATCCGAGTAGGAGAAGAAGGACTTGGTAACCCTTCGCAGTAGTCGGGTGCTATCGGCTAGTGCCCTGTTATCAGAGGACGCCCTTTTTGCTGTCGGGCTTAGTTCTATTGACCCTCAAGGCAAGTTTCTTCCTTTTCTCTGGTGGTCGATATACTTAGGCAATTTTACCACGGTTTAATTTACTGTTTGCTGTGCTTTCAGTTGAGAGGTCGGCATTCATGGGTCAAATGAAGAAGGAGCTAGGCAAGCGCCATAGGGGCTCCAGCTCCGGTAACAAGCATAAGTCTGAAAAAATGTCTTGTCTTTCCACCCCCCATTCAAAGGAGCCTAGGAAGGACAGCGCCGGCCACCATTCCTCCACTCCGAAGAAGGGGAAAGTGGGTGTGCCGGCCGCGGTGGATAAGCCCTCCCTGCCGGAGGGAGGCATGGTAGCGGAGGAGGAAAGAGCCATTGGGGGAAGCTTGGAAAGAGCTATTGAAGCTTCCCTCCTTCAAATAGTAGTCGTGTCAGACGACGCTGAGGGGATGTCGCCAGTTCATCTAGCAATCCTCTCGCTCGAAGCTAATCAGCCTCATTTGTTAGAGGTTGGTAGTCCTTTAGCGTTGCGCGCGGATGAGGAAGAGGCCCCTGCTTTGGTTGAGGGGGCAAAAGAGGTAGTCGCTGTCGCTGAAGCTCAAGTGGAGCTACCCGAGGGGGAACCGATGGAGGTTGAAGGGCTTTCCGTCGGAGGGCTTTCTCCCGAGGTATTGGGGGAAGCCGAGGAGGAAGCCGAGGCTTGGACGGAGCCTGCTGGGGACGAAGCAGTGCTTGAGGAAGAGGAGAAAGAAGAAGAACCGCCGAGCGGAGGGGATGCTCGGACCGAAGTTCCTCTAGCCGAAGCTGAAGCATCCGAGGCTTCTCAGGTTAGAGTCCTGATGGAGGAGGCTAAATGGGTGGCGGTTCCTCAGGCCGAAGCTCCTCAGGTCGATTATTCGGCCGTGAATTTCCTTACTCACCACCCGGAGGTTGAGGACATGTTTGCCACTTTGATGTGGTCCATGTTGCGCACAGGAGAAGGTTCCTCGGTGGACGAGCCCGCCGTGGAGGATATTGTCGAAGAGGCCTTTGGACGGCTTGGGGTGCCGAAGGATGTTTATCTCCTTCCCGAGATCAATAGCCCCGTCCTTATGAAGATCGCCACAAATTACGCCTCTCGAGTAAGCTGCTACATCGAGGTAACAAGTTTAGTCACTTAGCTCAGTCATGTTTTCTTACATGTATCTTTCCTACAGAATGCCTTAATCATGAGGGCGCTGAGTTGGCGCTTAAACTTCAGGCCAGGAGGGAGGCCGCCAATCTTCGAAAAAGGGTGGATTCAACCGCCAAACTTTCCAAGGCTTTAGCATCCGTCTAGGAGGATCTAGAAAAGGTGGGCAAGTCTTAGAAGGCTACTGCCGAGAGAGCCTCTCAGCTCAAGGCCCAAGTTAAAGAGCTCAATGGCTTTCGCAAGCAATCTGATAAGGCCTGCATGGAGCTGTCACAGATCAAGTCTAAGCATGCCGAAGAAATAGTTTCGCCGAGGAGAAAAATAATTGGAATAAGAAGCTTGACGAAGAGGAGCATAGGCATCGGCGATAACAAGATCAGCTTGTCACCCTGAATAGGAAGCTTGCTGATAGGGAGGACCAACTGAAATGGCAGCACGATCAAATTGCCAAACTCACCGCTGACCTTGATCAGTCTCGGGGGAGGTCGAAGAAAAACAGTCCAGGATTAACGATCTTAAGGAGGGCCCAGCAGAATAAAGCGGCTAAAATAAAAGCTCTTGAAAAGGTTCATGAGCTGAACGAAAAAATGGCTCGGCGAGAAGAAGAGGTATAATGTCCCCTTACTTATTTTTAGTGTCTTTTCTTTCGGCCATAGCTTCACGTGACTCTGTGCTTGCAGATAGGCAGAATCGGGCTTGAGGTTCAGGAACAATTCAATGCTTTGAGAGGGGAGTTGGCTTTGAGCCGCCAAATAAACTCTGAATTGGGGAGCCAATTGGCTGAAGCTAACAGACGAGTCTCCTCGGCCGTGGAAGAGTATAAGAGTTCTGCCCAGTTCACCAATGAGCACAAAGTGGCTTGTGCCAATGCATTTCGGTTCGGTGAAGAGGAGACACGAGCGAAGATCTCTCGGGTATACCATGAGCTAGATCTATCTTTTCTAGATGTCAAGTTTTATGATACTCGTACCCTGGGAACCGAAGAAGTTGAGTATGAGGATATTTCGGATGTCGATCTTGAGACCATCCTAAGCACTAATGAGGCCGCGGCTCTGGAGGAATGTCCTCAGCCCGATGTCAAGGAACCTAAGGTCCCCCCTCCTAATGTATTCGAAGTGGTGAACCAAGTCAAATTCCTCCATATATTACCAAGAGGGCCCCTGGAACCGATTTGAATCCTGACCCTTGAGGGTTATTCATGTATTTTTGCTTTGTTCACTTGTAATTCGATCAAAACTTAATAAATGAATCTTTTGTCTTCTTTTGTGTGCCTTTCGCTTTGGTCGTCATTTTTTGAATGATCTTTTTGTTTGTCAGAAGTTTTTTCCTGCTCGTAGCTTATCGTAGATGAACTGTACTTCAAGATGAGATGGCTTTTAGCAGTTCTGAGCTGAATGCTCTGCTTAATCGAAGCCGAGTTGGCCAAGTTTCCCGATGTATGAAACTGTTCGATTTTGCCAAGGAATATTATCCTGACTTCGTCCGAAGTAAGACAAATAGCACGAAATGGCCGAAACAGGAGAAATACTTCGGTTGGGGCCGAGGTAAAGCAGATAGTTCGGTTTATCTGAAGCAAGAATTTGGTTCACTTCCTGCGAGTAGATGAGATGGCTTGCGATTTGTCGAAGGATACCTCATTTTCTTCTCTGGGCATTTATTTCATTGGCTGTTTCGATGTAAGCTCATTTTGCGTATGCGCTAAGAAATCAATTGCTAGTGGATGACGTCATTTTTGAAGGGAGATCTTCCAGGTCGGTCCATATCTCAAGGACCTACTGATGGTTTTTTGCATTTAAGGCTCTCAATTCGAAATCAGAAGGAGATCTTCTGCCTTTTGTCATGGCCTGGGAGGCCTGCTCGGTGCACCTTGGGATGCGCCCTTTCCCTTAGTGCGCCATGTGGCAGTGTGACCATGGTGTTTCGAATTTGGGGTCCTCTTCCTTAATGGTTGCTCCCGGTTTGTTACTATAAAAAGGGGATAGCAAACTGTGTCTGAGCACTCCTCAAAGTTTTCTCTCCTTGTATCTAGAGGTATTTTCATGGTTTTTGCTCTGTCAAAGTCGAGAGCGGAGATGCCAAGCCACTTTCCTTTTGAGAGCTGGTTCGATCCGGATAGCTGAGGTAATGGAGGAGCTACTGAAGAGCAAGTAGTCCTCAAGGAGGAGTCTCGGAGGTCATATGGAGAGCGCAGGGACGCACACAGAGGTCATATGGAGAGCGCACGTATGCGCTCTCTGTATTGCCTTTGTCACTTGCCATGGGGATCACAGAAAATGCAAAGCATATACAACCCCCATGATTTACATGAACTTCGCCTCCTTCCTCAATTGGATCCCTCAGTTCATCCACCCGAAGGGTCCTTCTCAACGAGGAGGGAGGTAAGTAGTGCTGGTCTCCTATCTATTCTTGAGTAGGGGCTAGCAACCCAGCACACACTCAGGGAGGGGGAATCCTCAACATCGGCATCCACAGGTCTTCAGCCCAGTTTGGATCCCTTATTTCATCCATCCAAGGGATCCGTGGATGGCCTGCTTTGCTATTAACCGGCGACTCAACGGAGCCGTCTGATTTCTCTAATTTCTTGGGTCGAATGCAGAAACAATGTCATCGACCGAAGCTACCTGCTCGAGCTTTCAGAGCAACATCATCGGCCGAAGTTGCTCGCCCAAGATTTTATTTTATTTGTCTTTATTTCCTGTGCTATGACGCACTTGTAATGCCTCTCAGAAGGTTGTAATTTTTATTAATAAAGAAAGCTCTTACTCTTTCTTCTTCAAATACTTGTTTCCAATGTGATTGTGTTGTTCAGTCATGAGGGTCGTTCTATTTGTGTTGCGCTTTTCGAATCGTAGTGTAGCTCACAATCACCAGCAGTGCTTTAGTTACCTTGCCTTCGTTAGGCATTTCGGTAATGCTTAGTCCTCTATGGAGGAGGCATTCATCTCCGTTTAGATTAGAGGAAGGCTTGGGCGGCCTTACTAGTTGGCAATGTAGACATGGCCTTACTCGAGGGATGAAGTAAGCTTTTCCTTGAAGAGAAACGACTCGCTTAATCTTGCTAGTGTGCAGAAAAAGAGGTTACTTACCTCCACCGAAGCATGATAGGACGTTTCAACCACGCTAGAGTGTTTAAGAAATCAACCGGCTTTGCTGCCACTCTGAAGGAGTCATCCATTCATGTCAGAATTCGAGATATTGTTTGAAGATATCACTCGGCCTTGCCGAGGCTTGAGAAATTATTCGGAGATATCACTCGGCAAGAAGTCGGAGATATCACTCGATCTTGCTGAGGCTTGAGATATTATTCTGAGATATCACTCGGCCTTATCGAGGCTTGAGGTATTAGTCAGAGATATCACTCGGCCTTGCCGAGGCTTGAGATATTATTCTGAGATATCACTCGGCCTTACCGAGGCTTGAGATATTATTCTAAGATATCACTCGGCTTTGCCAAGGCTTGAGATGTTATTCTGAGATATCACTCAGCCTTGCGGAGGCTTGAGATGTTATTCTGAGATATCACTCGGCCTTGTCGAGGCTTGAGATGTTATTCTGAGATATCACTTGGCCTTGCCGAGGCTTGAGATATTATTCTGAGATATCACTCTGCCTTGCCGAGGCTTCAAAGATTATATTTTACTTGGCACGGCCAAGGTACGGAGACATCACTCAGCTTGGCCGAGGCTTTAAAAAGATTATATTTTACTTGGTGCGGCTAAGGTACGGAGATCACTCGGCCCTGCCGAAGATTTAAAAAGATTATATTTTACTCGGCATGACCAAGGTACATAGACATCACTCGGCTTGGCCGAGGCTTCAAAGATTATATTTTACTTGGCACGACCAAGGTACAGAGACATCACTCAGCTTGACCGAGGCTTCAAAAAGATTATATTTTACTTGGCATGGCCAAGGTACGGAGATCACTCAACCCTATCGAGGATTTAAAAAGATTATATTTTACTTGGCATGGCCAAGGTACAGAGACATCACTCGGCTTGGCCGAGGCTTCAAAGATTATATTTTACTTGGCACGACCAAGGTACGGAGATCACTCGGCCCTGCCAAAGATTTAAAAAGATTATATTTTACTTGGCGTGACCAAGGTACGAAGATCACTTGGCCCTGTCGAGGATTTAAAAAAGATTATATTTTACTTGGCACGGTCAAGGTACGGAGATCACTCGGCCTTGCCAAGGCTTGAAAAGATTATATAGCAAGACCTACCTCTCATTGCAGTTTTTAGGGAAAAGTAATCGAAATAGAAACTTTGTGAACCTTTGAAAGTTAAATTTAACGCAATGAACAGAGTATGTTTAGTGAGGACGTACTCTTACTGATGATAGATATGGAGATTATCCGAGTTCCACGTCCGAGGGATAGATTTTTCATTCAGATCTTGGAGTTTGTAGGTGTCGAGCCTGATTACCTTCGTAACTTGATAGGGGCCCTCCTAATTTGGGGACAATTTCCCTTGCTCCAGTGGCTTTGACACGGATGCCTTCCGAAGTACTAGATTGCCCGGGAGGAAAGACTTCCCTTTGACTCTAGTAGAGTGATAGCGGGCTACCCTTTGCTGATAGGCGGCCATTCGGATTCGGGCCTTCTCACTGACTTCTTCTATTAAATCAAGATTAGTTCGGAGTTGCTTGTCATTGGATTCCTCCGAATAGCTTTCCACACGAGAGGAGGGGAGCCCGACCTCCACAGGGATGACAGCTTCCATACCAAAAGCTATCTTAAATGGAGTTTGGACTGTGGGTATCCTTTCAGAAGTTCGATAGGCCCATAACACGTGGTGGAGCTCTTCCGCCCACCTGCCTCGTGCCGGTTGAGACGAGCTTTAATTCCTTGCAGAAGAGTTCGGTTGGTTACCTCGGCCTCCCCATTAGCTTGAGGATGTCCAGCCGATGTCAGGCGATGAAGAATGTCGTGATCCTTGCAGAATTCTCAAAATTTTGGATTATCAAATTGTTTCCCATTGTCCGTGATGATGGTGTGGGGAAGGCCGAAACAAATGATAGACCTCCATACGAAGTCCTTAGCCCGAGCTTGGTTATCTGGGCGACTGCCTTGGCTTTGACCCACTTGGTGAAATAGTTGATCACGACAAATAAGAACTTCCGTTGTCCCGTTGCGAGAGGGAAAGGACCGAGAATATCCATTCCCCATTTGGCGAAAGGCCAGAAGGATGATACAGGAGTTAGGTGAGCAGAGGGGAGCCTTTGGACATTTGAGTATCGCTGGCATGAATCGCAGGCTTGGACAAGGTCATCAGCATCTCTCTGCATTGTTGACCAATAATACCCTTGGTGTAGTACCTTGTGGCACAAAGCTCGGCCACCAAGATGGTTACCACAGATGCCCTCATGAACCTCTCGAAGAGCATAATCAGCCTCTGACGATTGGAGGCATTTGAGTAACGGCATAGAGAAGGATCGCTTATACAACCAATCATCAAGTAAAACATAATAAGATGATTGCATTTTTAGTTTTCTTGCTTCTCTTCTGTCAGTGGGTAGTAGCCCTTCCTTGAGATATTTGTGTATGGGATCTGTCCAAGATGGTTCGATGTCGATCTGCATCATCTGATCGGCATAGGCAATGCTGGATTTCTTTAGGACTTGCAAGTAGAACCTCCGCTCAAGGTCCATCGAGTCCATAGTCGCCAGGCGGGACAAAAGGTTGGCGTGCGCATTTTCAGCCCTTGGGACCTGAATAATCTGAAATTCAGCAAAATAGGATGATAGATTGCGTACCTTTTGTAGATACCGAATCATGTTCGACTCTCAAGCCTTGAATTCTCCTTGCACCTGGCTTGCCACTAACTGAGAGTTAGTGTAGGCATTTAGCTTTTCGACTTTAAGCTCGCAGGCGATGCGGAGTCCGGCGAGCAGGGCTTCATACTCTGCTTCATTGTTTGAGGCGGAAAGGAGAAGCATATGCCATATTCGAAAGTTGCCCTTTCGGACTAGTGAGGCTAGACCGGCGCCAGAACCACTCGCGCTGAGGATCCATCAGCATGGAGTAACCATGGGGCACTGGGCTTTGGTTGTTCAGGGACGTCCGAGGTAGAGCCATCTTCGGGTATGGTGCATTCAAGGAGGAAATCCATTAGGACTTGGGCTTTAATGGCTGGACGAGACTGATACTGAATGTCATGTTCACTCAGTTCAACAGCCCATTTGGTCATTCTTCCCGATGCTTCTAGATGATGGATAATTGACTTGATGGGTTGGTCGGTCAAGACTGCGACTGTGTGCGCTTAAAAATACGGTCGTAGCTTTCGGATCGATGTTACCAGAGCTAGAAGCATCTTTTCAACTCAAGTATACCTCGTTTCGGCATCTCTAAGTAATTTGCTACATAATAGATTGGCTTTTGGACTTTATCTTCCTCTCTAATCAGCACAGAGCCAATAGCGTTCTCAGAGACCATCAAGTATAAACTCAGCGTTTCTCTGGCTTCGGACTGCTGAGGAGAGGTGGCGAGCAGAGGTATTTTTTGAGATCTTCAAAGGACTTCTAGCAGTCTTGGGTCCATTGGAAATTTTGGCTGACTAAAGTGCTTTGAAGAAGGGAAGGCACTTTTTGACTTGATGGGTTTAGCATGGAGGAATCCAAGAAGGGATTCCTACCGGTATTGCATGGGATACATCTCTCCAAGGGCATGAGCCCTAAGACCCAAATGGAAAGAGAGCACATGAATAGGATTCCATATGCCTCAGTAATCAGATCCATCATGTATGCAATGCTATGTACGAGACCTGATTTTCTTATGCATTGAGTATTACTAGTAGATACCAGGCAAACCCTGGTGAGAAATATTGGATGGCCGTCAAGAGTATCCTTAAGTACTTAGGACTAAGGATATGTTCTTCTTGGTTTATGCAGGACCCGAACTCATAGTTCAGGGTTATATGGATTCTAGTTTTCAGTCTGATAAAGATGATTATAAATCTCAATCAGGCTATATCTTTACACTCAATGGCAGTGCAATCAGCTGGAAGAGTTCTCAGCAGGAGACGATTGCCGACTCTACGATCAAAGCTGAGTACATCGTAGCATTAGATGCAGCCAAAGAAGCAGTTTGGATCAAAAAGTTCATCACTGAACTTGGTGTGGTTCCAAGCATTGCTGATCCAGTACACTTGTATTATGATTACAATGGAGCTATTGTGCAAGCTAAGGAGCCAAGGTCTCATCAGAGGTCCAAACATGTACTCAGGAGATACCATGTAATTAAAGAGATTATTGGTAGAAATGATGTAAAAATAGAACAAGTCCCCACTGAGGATAATGTAGCTGATCCGCTCACTAAAGCCCTGCCACAGCAGAAGCTTAATAATCATGTTAAGTCACTCGGTATTAAATACATGGGTGAATGGCTCTAGTGCAAGTGGGAGATTGTTAGTGTATGCCCTATATCCAATTGGATTGAATGTTGTATACATTCTATGAATACAAATCAAATAAAATGGTTTCTTTATCTATCCAGATGTCTTTTATTTGATATATTTGTCTGAGATAAAGTTCAAAAGAATGTGAACCATGCATATGAAATTTATAATACAGATTACAAATTGTGAGATCCAAATTGCACGTTATAGTTCGATTCTTTAAACTTCCCTAGTCGATGTGTAGATGGGACTGGACACCATGAACACCATGAGACTAGCACACATTGCATATTCTCACCCTTGCGGTGAGCAGCTGATTTCATAAGCTAAAGTATGAAGATACTTGGATAATTGTGTCGATGCTCGTTATTGTAACGATGCATTGGATGACCCGTACAGAGATCCCATATGGATATTCTATATAGTGTCGATGGTTGATCTTTAATGATGATGGTGTGAGTGATCCTTTGACTTGAGATCTTCATTGCATCTCATGTATGGAATGTTATGCTTTGACGACATCCAAATGTCGCTCTAGCCACGGGTGGCAAATATGTGTCGGTTGGGTATGACATGAAGCACATGAAGATGGTGTTTGATCAGGACAGGATTCGTCTCCCTGGATAGAAAGGGTTATATCACACGACCACTTGATGGATTAAATTGATTGTTAAATCCTTGCAAGGTTGAGTTGGAATTCGAAATGGTTTCAAAGTTCTAATTCATATGAGTCAATTTTTCCTGAAATCAAGTAAACAAAAGATCAATTACAGGGTTGATACATTCCATACCACTGATTGATCTGGGATATGTGACGGAAGGATTTGATCATATGGTAACCATTCATGGACAGGTGTTGTTGATGGTCACGTCAATAAAACCTTTAGCAGTTGGGTGGTCATGATGCTTTGCGAGAGGTCTCTCATGATCTATAATCATGTTGTTGACTTGGACAAATAGTTGTCCAATCATTCCTAGGGTCTATGATTAGGACATGATTATTGCCAATATGTTAAAGGGCCTAATGGGTCACATGCATTAAGAAGAATTTTGATGAATAAAATGAGAATTAAATTAGATTTAATTCAGATAAGATGATCAATTAAATAATTGGGTAAGACCCAATTTAAAGAAGATAAAATAATAATGGATATGTTCTATTATAGTAGAAGGAATGTTAGGGAGAAATTATTTGTGCATATGATGAACAAATAATTGGATACCCAAATATGACTTGATCCATGTGATAGATGGCTCTGATTATTCGGATATGGATGGAAAATCTCAGTCATGTGAAGATGGAATCATGCCCATGGGATGAGGCATGATGAATCTCTATGGTTTGATGATGAACATGTACAAATTGGGGCATGTAGTTATGAGATAACTAACTCTTAATTTCAAAGGCTAAGATTGTGACATTTGGATTAACGTTACCATGAGAATGGGAGTTTCTTCCGTTTCCTTGGATTAAGGTTACCATGAAGTTACCATGAAAAGATGTCTCTTCTTCTCCCTTGGAACATTTCTTTCTCTCCTTATAATTATGGTTCCTTCCTTCTAGGAAGTGTGAGTGTGAGAAGAAAAAGATTAGATCTTTTAGATCGTTGGAGATATCTTCTATTTTGAATATTTCTATAAAGGGATTTAAGAGGTGCTAGCACCCCTCTCTCGCTAAGTGTCATCTTCATACCTTAAAGGTCTTCATCCACTCTTCTCCGCATGGATCACCGTTAGAGGCCGGACACATGGACGGCTAGTGGCAGAGGATTCACCAGCTTCATCTTTTTCTACATCGATAAAGGACTCAGGTATGAATAAATATAATATTTTAGATTTTATTTGTAATTTAATAAATCTGTTCCTAAGGATCCTAGACATCTGGGAATTTTGTATTATATCTTCTGCTATGTTTTCATGAATTTGATTCATATCTAGAATACATAATTCTCAACAAAATAAGCACGACAAACACAAAGGATTTATAGCGGTTCGGTGTTAGCTACACCTACATCCACTCCCAAGCAACTCTTGGGCGCACACTATAATCACCCTGATTACAGTCGAGTTGTTTTACAAGATTACAACCCAAACTTATTGTTTTAACATGAGATCACAACGAACCCAACTGGTTTTCACAGGTTCACCCACACAACCTAACTCAAGCTAATCTTAGCTTGCCCAAGGCCAACTGCCTCACCTAATTCAATCTCTTGATTGAATCAAAAAATAATTGTATAAAGTAAATGATTAGAAGAATATAAAAGCTCCTCAAATGAGCAAATGAACAATATAAATAAAAATAAAGATAGAAAAGCCTGATTAGAAGATGTTTGATGTTGAGCTTTTCTTCTTATCTTCTTATCTTCTGTTCCTCTTCTCTTTCTGGATGAACTTCCTCAAGATAAGACTGAAGCTTTGGAAGGAATGTTGATGTAGAGAAGGATGAAGAAGTAGGGTTCTTGCTTTTGTTCTTCTAATCGATGAAAATCCTTCGAATTTGACTCTAGAATGCTTTTGGATTTCTCTTCTATCTTTTTTGAACAGTTGAGCCTTGAATATGAGTTTTTTCTCTTTGATATTTCTCTTCTCTTCTTGATTTTTCCTCTTTTTCTTCTCTCTTATTTTTAAACGGTCGGAATGCTCCTTTATAATATCTTTTAAGCCACTTTTTGATGCAAAATAGCTGTTGAAACTACTTGTGAATGAGTTAATAATCATAAAAAGGGAAAGAGATATTAAAGATTACTAGAGAAAATATGACCATTGGAACCTTTTCTGACAAATCTGCAAGTCACCTCTAACAGATTAGAGTCGGCTCTAATCTATCTTGGTGTCGACTCTAAGTCGGGTTGCCCAAAATATAAAGAAATATCCATCATGGAGTCGGCTCTAGATTTTCGTGAGGTCGACACACCTCGTGCTGTAGTCGGCTCTAACTTCCTTGGGGTCGACTCTAACTATGTCTAAAAAATGTAGTCTCTGTTCTCATATTAGAGTTGGCTCTAACTTTGCTGAAGTCGGCTCTAAATTCTGACGTAGAAAGATAGTTCTCTGTATCTCAGGTTAGAGTCGGCTCTAAATCGTGCCGAATAAGCCAAATAGTTCCGATATGCTCTAGAGTCGGCTCTAATATTTCTGAAGTCAACTCTAAAGTCTAAACTTGACACATACCACTAAAAATGGATTCAAACTCATTTTTGTTTGAGTTATGAATACTTAATCATTATAAATTCCTGAAACACTTTGTCAATCTCATTAGTAACATAGGAAATATACTCATGGCTTTTGTTAATCATCAAAATCAATAAATGGGTCAACAATCTCTCCCTTTTTGATGATGACAAAAACTTTGAGTATATGCATAATCAATTAATGCATAAGTATCAAAATAAATAATTTCATTATTTAGTTAAAATGATAATAACAATTTATGCTAGAATCTTAACAATTTCATTTCAACCAAGGTTTATGCTTTAAAAAGACTTCATTGATTCAAGTAATTTCTTATGTATCATACAAATAAGATTTGATGAATAATGACTTAATTAAGCTCCCCCTGAGTAGGATAGCCCCCCCTATGCATGTGCATACAATATATCCATTTAAAATCCATTTAAGTCCATATGCATATACACTATTTCTTTCCCCTTTTTTGTTATCAACAAAAAGGTTAAGAAGATATAGGGTAGTCATTGCTCAAATTGGAATCAAAATCAATCAATACAGGAATTGAATATTACAGAGTTCAAAATGCAAGTATCAAGGCTGAAAAAAAATATCATATATTTCATTGAGTCATTAAGTACAAAGCATCAAGTACATAACATGCGAAAACGAGATAATCATATAAAGGTACATTGATCCTCATTACATGCTAGGTAAAACGATATAGTTCTAAGTTTGTCCTAGATACAAACTAGCTTCCATATGCTAAACCTAAAGATAACTTAAGATAAGTTGATTGGATTGAAGTAGAAATGGCTAGGCTTGGCTTGGCTTGGAGAAAACATCATCTCAGAATCTTCTTTAGTTCTGCCAGAATCTGTCCCATTCCACTTTCTTGAACTTTCATGAAATCATTAAGCAGTTTCTCAACCAAGGAAGCAGCGGTCATAACTTTTTCTTGAAGCTCCACATTACCTTTGGAATAAATATCTAAGTCACCTCCAATGTCTTTGATCTTATCAAAAATTAATTTCAGTTCAGTCTTCAAGACCTCAGAAGAGGCATTGAATGATGACTCAATCTTATTAACTTTCTCTTTCAAAGTGTAACAAAGCTGCCTAACTCTCAAAAGCTAATCTCTGACATCTTCTTTAATTCTTATCTCATGCTCTGTCAATAAGACTTTGAGCTACTCAAGTTGCTTGTCAAAAAAATCAAACGAACTGGGAATGAAAGAAGTAGCTGCTGGTGCTGCTAGGGGTGCCGAAGTGCTTGGTCCAAGTGAAGAATGTCTTGCAGATGGTCCAGCTTCCAAAGGACTAGGGACCTCAATATTAGCCTCAGCTGCCCTTTCTTCTCCAATAGATTCAGTCATTCCAACTTGTCCTTTCCTTAGCCATTGACCATTTACCTTCTTAAAACCCATACGGTGAAGTGTAGCAACATTGTAATAGTCCGTATGCCTTAATTTTTTCTGTAGCTCATTTTCCAATATACTTACTCCTTGACTTTGAAAGGCTAAAGTCAGAATCATCCCATATGGCAAGGATGGATCTTTCTTGCTTACAACCTCCGCCATATAACTAATTATCATTCCAGCTAAGTTGATGGGCTGTCCCATTACAATACAGTCCATAATAACTATATCTCTTTCTAAACATACTCAAATCTACTAGTTTTTGGAAATAAAATCATGCTGCAGATATTATGCAGTAGCCTTAACTCCAAAGATAACTGATTTGCACTAATCTCTTCAAAATCTATCGCATCTTTTCTTAACATTCTTGACAATGTTTCTCCTCTATTACTGTGTGAGGTGGCAGTTATGCCAACCATCGGAATTTTCAACAGATTTCCCAAAATTTCAGAAGTTAAATGTATTCGAGTTCCTCTAACTGAGCTGACTAGCCCACCATCTCCTTTACTCAAATTATGGTACAATTCCTTCGCTAATCCATGATAGGTAGGACATCAAGGGAGCAAACTTTTTTCCATCCCATTTCCTTTAATTGCCTTGCAAGAGAAACCTTCAGAATCAAAAAAATTGAAATCTACATTTCTTCTAGTTGTGATAGCTTTTTTGGCCAAGAGATCAATTTGCGGTGAAGGTGGAGTAGGAATGGCGGTAGGAGTTGAGAAGGAAGAGGTTGAAGACGAGCTCGGAGAGGGTTGCCTCGTCGAACGTCAGACGGACCTCCTCCCGGTGGTGACAGTGACACCAATGGTAGATGCACGTCACTTGGGAGCCATTTGAGGTCAAGAGTGGTTGAATTCAAAAGATTTTGGTGTTTGAGACAAGTAGAGAAAAAATTTGGTGTGGATTGGATTGGGATTGAAATGAAGAAGTGTCGACTCTGCCCTAGATAAAACAAAAGGGGACTACTTAGAGTCGGCTCCCGCAAAGCGAGGTGTCGGCTCTAAATTGCCAACACAGTTAGTGCCCGAAATAGAGTCAGCTCTGCAATAGTAGGTGTCGGCTCTAAAAACTCAAACAGAGAGCACAATAAATTAGAGTCGACTCCAACATAAATAGAGTCGGCTCCAAGACAGTTTCAGTGAAAAATAAGAGTTTCAAAGAATTTGAAACTTGTCAAGATGATCATCAAACTCTAGATAAATCTTCCTTAGAATGTAGTGAATCAAGAAGTTCAAATGTCTAGATAAATTTTCCTTAGAATCATAAGAAGATTTTCAAGAAAATGATTGAATTCTAGATAGTCATTCTTAGGAAATCTAAAATCATTCCAATGGATCACAAACTCCTAATTCTCCTCTAAGATAGCAAAATCACTCTTCACTTAAAGGTTTTGTAAATATGTCCGCTAATTGTTCATCAGTACCTACATAATCAAGATAAACATCATTGTTAGCAACATGTTCTCTAATGAAATGGTGTCTTATCTCTATGTATTTAGTTCTTGAATGTTGAATGAGATTTTTAGTCAAATTTATTGCACTAGTGTTGTCACACTTAATTGAAGTTTTATCAAGTGTTATACCATAATCCTTAAGTTGTCGCTTAATTCAAAGAATTTGAGCACAACAGCTTTCAGCTGCAACATATTCAGCTTCAGCAGTTGATAATGCAACTGAATTTTGCTTTTTGCTAAACCAAGAGATTAAGTTACTGCCTAAGAATTGGCATGCACCACTTGTGCTTTTTCTATCTAATTTACAACCAGCAAAATCAGAATCAGAATATGCAATCAGATTTAGTGTTGAATCTTTAGAGTACCATAATCCTACATTTTAGTTTCACTTAAATATCTAAAAATTCTTTTTATAGCAATTAAGTGAGATTCTTTAGGATCAGATTGATATCTAGTCCATAAACATACAACAAACATAATATCGGGTCTACTAGCTGCTAAATAAAGTAGAGAACCAATCATACCTCTATAATATTTTTGATCTACTTGCTTACCATCTTCATCTTTATCGAGTTTGCATGAATAACTCATTGGTGTGCCAAGAGATTTAACGGATTCTATACCAAACTTTTTGAGAATCTCTCTAGTGTACTTTGTTTGGTTAATGAAAATTCCTTCTCTTTCTTGTTTGATTTGAAGTTCAAGGAAGAAGTTAAGTTCTCCCATCATGCTCATTTCAAATTTTCCTTACATTAACTTTGCAAAATCTTGACAAAGAAGATTGTTAGTAGCACCAAATACTATATCATCTACATAAATTTGTACTACTAATAAGTCTTTTTCTTTTCTTTTTAAAAACAGGGTTTTATCAATATTTTCTCTAGAAATATCGTTTTCAATCAGAAATTTACTTAACCTATCATACCAAGCTCTAGGTGCTTGCTTTAAACCATAAAGTGCTTTGTGTAGTTTAAAAACATGATTTAAAAATTTATGATCTTCAAAACCAGTGGTTGTTCAACATAAACTTTCTCATTTATAAAACCATTTAAGAATGCACTTTTTACATTCATTTGAAATAGATTAATGTTCATGCAACATGCAAATGCAAGTAATAATCTTATGGCTTCTAATCTAGCAATAGGTTTAAAAGTTTCATCAAAATCAATTCCTTCTTCTTGATTATATCCTTTTGCAACTAATCTAGCTTTATTTCTAATGACAATACCATTTTCATCTAATTTATTTCTAAATACCCATTTGGATCCTATAACTGGATGATCTTTGGGTCTATCAACTAGGGTCCATACCTTATTCCTAGTAAATTGATTCAATTCTTCTTGCATGGCTAACATCCAATTATCCTTTTCGGCTTCCTCAATTGTCTTAGGTTCTATATGAGATACAAATATAAGATGATTATTGATATTTCTCATGGATAATCTAGTTCTTACACCTTGAGATGGATCGCCTATGATTAAGTTTCTTGGATGACCATAAGCATATCTCTAATCTCTAGGTACATCCGTATCATTATAAGTTATATCAATACCATCATCTTTATGTGAGTCATCATCTTTAACTTCAGGTTCATGATCTGAAGATACATCAACATTTAATTTTTCAAGATTTCTTTCAAGTAAGTTAGTATCTTCCTCATTATCTATCTTTTCAGAACTTGATGCTAAAGACTCATCAAACACTACATGAATAGACTCTTCTACAATCAGATACTTCTTATTGAATACTCTATATGCCTTGCTAGAAGTGGAATATCCTAAGAATATACCTTCATCTGCTTTAGCGTCAAACTTTTTAAGATTGTCTTTACCATTATTATGAATGAAACATCGACAACCAAATGTAAAAATAACTAATGTTGGGTTTCCTATTATGCCATAATTCGTAGGGAGTTTTCTTTAGGATTGATCTAATTAAGGCTCTATTTAGGATGTAACATGCTGGGTTTATAGCTTCCGTCCATAAATATTTTGGGAGTTGGCTTTCGCATAGCATGGTACGGGCCATGTCTTCTAGAGTCATATTTTTTCTTTCTACAACTCCATTCTGTTGAGGTGTTCTAGGTGCTGAGAAATTATGATGAATGACATTTTTAATGCAAAATTTTTTAAATAGATGATTTTCAAATTCAGTCTCATGATCACTTTTAAGAGACATTATGGTGGTGTTTTTCTCATTCATGACTTTCTTGAAGAATTTCAGAAATATCAAGAAAGTCTCGTCTTTATAAGCTAAAAATAATACCCAAGTGAATCTAGAGTAATCATCTACTATCACAAGACCATATTTCTTTCCTTCTAGACTAGTGGTTCTAGTAGGTTCAAAAAGGTCCATGTATAGTAGCTCGAGTGGCCTACAAGTGGAAATAATATTTTTAGATTTGAAAGAATTCCTAGTTTGTTTTTCAAATTGACATGTATCACAAATTCTATTATTTTCAAAATCTAATTTTGGAAGACCTTTAACTAAATCTATTCTAAGCAATTTTGAAATCAAGTGTGTGCTTGCATGACCTAATCTATGATGCCATAGCCATCCAATCTCATTTACCTTAGCATTATCAGTAATTAGACAATGGTTGCTTGTAGACAGATTGTTCAGATCAATTAAGTATACATTGCCATTTCTATTTCCAACAAATATAATGCTATTATCAATGGGATTTGATACGATGCAGATAGATGCTTCAAAGAAAACTTTTAAACCTTTATCATATAGTTGGCTAATGCTAATTAAGTTATTTTTAATACATCTACATATAAGATAATTTCAATAAAGTGGATGGAGTGATCTGAATTTTACCAAAGCCCATGATGTGGCCTTTACCATTATCTCCAAATGTTACGACTCCTCATTTAGCTTCAAGGGTAATGAATTGCTCTTTGTCACCCGTCATGTGTCTTGAGTAGCCGCTATCAAGATACCATTTTCTTTTTGATTCTTTGGCTGCAAGACACTCCTACAAAGCAATCATATCTTTTATTTAGGTACCCAAGCTTTCTTGGGTCCCATGATTAGTAGTAGTAAATATAGTTCCTTTTGGAACCCAAATCACCTTACTTTTATGATTCATATAAGGCATTTTATGATTGCAAATATGAGATTTATGTCCTTTTATGCCACAATGAAAACAGAAAATATTATTTTTAATTGGTTTCTTTATAAAGAAATTGTTAACAACTTTCTGCTTCTTGTGTGGTCTGTAACCCAAACCAGCTTTATCAAAAATAGCTATTTGATAGTTTAAAAGTAAGTTAAGCTTTTTCGAGCTATTAGTAAACTTGTCAACAATGTTTTTATATTTTTTAGTTTCTTTCTTTAAATTTAGATTTTCAGTAGAGATCAATTCTTTTTTCCTTTAGCATATCTTGCTTTTTAGATTTTATATTTTTAATTTCAAGAACAAGTTCATCTTTCTTTTTAAGAAGATCTAGATTTTCAGTTTTCAAAATTTTTTTTTTGTTCTTAAAACCTTGAAATTACTAAGCAATTCATTGAAAACATCATATAGTTCATCAAATGTGAAATCATAATTGGGAGTTTCAGAATTTATCTCATCTTCATTATTTGCCATGAGACATATATTGGCAACCTCTTGTTGATCATCTTCGGATGAAGATTCCTCGTTATCGCTCCAAGTTGCAACATACACCTTTTTTCTTTTTTTTGTATCCCTTCTTAAGTTGAGGATATTCGGATCTGAAGTGTCTCGGCTTTTGCATTTATAGCATATCAAGGGATCTTTCTCTTTATCCTTATCTTTCTCCTTTTCTCCTTCCATCTTAATACCAATTTTTCTTTTGTGGAACGGTCTCCTTCTTTGCATAAACTTCTTGAATTTCTTTGCAAGGAGAGCAGTTTCATCATCTTTTTCATCTTCTTCACTGCTGCTCTTTTCATTTTTTGCAGCTTTAAGTGCGACGGTCCACTTCTTCACATCATCTTCTTGATGTTGCTTCATTGTAAGCTCATGGTTCATAAGAGATCCAAGTAGCTCCTCCAAAGGTAGATTGATCATATCTTTGGCTTCTTGGATTGCTGTTACTTTAGCTTCCCATGCTCTTGGAAGAGACCTAAGAATTTTTTGAACCAATTCAGAGTTAGTATAGGTCTTACCAAGACTTTTCAGTCCATTTACTATATCAGTGAATCTAGTATACATGCATGTGATAGATTTATTTTGATCCATGCTAAAGAGTTCATATTTATGCACAAGAATATTAATCTTGGATTCCTTAACTTGGTTGGTACCCTCATGAGTTACTTCCAATCTATCCCATATCTCCTTAGCTGAGATGCAAGTGGATATTCTATTGAACTCGTTTGCATCCAAGGAGCAGTATAGGACATTCATGGCCTTGGCATTGAGCTGGGCCATTTTTTTTATCATTTTTATTCCAATCCCTTTCGGGCTTAGAAACAATGGATTCATCAACTACGTGTATGGGAGTGCTAGGACCATTTATAATGACACTCTATAACTCATTGTCTAAAGCTTGAATAAAAATCCTCATTCTAGCTTTCCAATATGAATAGTTTGTGCCACTAAATAAGGGTGGACAGTTTATGGATTGCCCCTCAGAAAAAAAAGAACCAGCTTGAGCTGCTATTTGGATCTTTAGCTCTTAATTGTTAGATCAAGTAAGGATAAGCACTAGCTCTGATACCAATTGTTGGCCCAAATGGCAACCCAAGAGGGAGGGTGAATTGGGTTCTTAAAAATTTGACAATTAAAATTAACTTTTCAAGGTGAGAGTGCACAAAGAGAGTGTATTAAGTGTGATGTTAAGAATGCAAAGCACAATGTAAAAATAGAGTGAAGGGAAGAAGAACTAAGCATGACAAACACAAAGGATTTATAGTGGTTCGGTGTTAGCTACACCTACATCCACTCCCAAGCAACTCTTGGGCATACACTATAATCATCCTGATTACAGTCGAGTTATTTTACAAGATCACAACCCAAACTTGTTGTTTTAACGCAGGATCACAACGAACTCAACTGGTTTTCACAGGTTCATCAGCACACAACCTAACTCAAGCTAATCTTAGTTTGCCCAAGGCCAACTGCCTTACCTGATTCAATCTCCTGATTGAATCAAAAATAAATGTATCAAGTAAATGATTACAAGAATATAAAAGCTCCTCAAATGAGCAAATGAACAATATAAATAAAAATAGAGATAGAAAAGCCCGATTAGAATATGTTTGATGTTGAGCTTTTCTTCTTTTCTTCTGTTCCTTTTCTCTTTCTGGATGAACTTCATCAAGATAAGACTGAAGCTTTGGAAGGAATGTTGATACAGAGAAGGATGAAGAACTAGGGCTCTTGCTTTTCTTCTTCTAATCGATGAAAATCCTTCGAATTTGACTCTAGAATGCTTTTGGATTTCTCTTCTATCTTTTTTGAACAGTTGAGCCTTGAATCTGAGTTTTCTCTCTTTGATATTTCTCTTCTATTCTTGATTTTTCCTCTTTTTCTTCTCTCTTGTTTTTAAACGATCGGAATACTCCTTTTATAATATATCTTAATCCACTTTTGATGCAAAATAGCTGTTGAAAGTACTTGTGGATGAGTTAATCATGAAAAGGAAAAGAACCATTGAAGATTATCAGAGAAAATATGACCGTTGAAACCTTTTCTGACAAATCTGAAAATCGCCTCTGACAGATTAGAGTCGGTTCTAATATGGCTTGGTATCGACTCTAAGTCAGGTTGCCCAAAATAGAAAGAAATATCCGTCGTGGAGTTGGCTCTAGATTTTCATGGGGTCAACACAACTCGTGCTGGAGTCGGCTCTAACTTCCTTGGGGTTAACTCTAACTATATCTCGAAAAACGTAGTCTATGTTCTCAGGTTAAAGTTGGCTCTAACTTTGCTGGAGTCAGCTCTAAATTTTGATGCAGAAAGATAGTTCTCTGTATCTTAGGTTAGAGTCGGCTTTAACTTTCTAGAGTCGGCTCTAAACCGTGCCGAACATGCCAAATAGTTCCGATACGCTCTGGAGTCGGCTCTAAAGTCTGAACTTTGACACATACCACTAAAAATTGATCCAAACTCATTTTGTTCGAGTTATGAATACTTAATCATTATAAATTCCTAAAACACTTTGTTAATCTCATTAGTAACATAGGAAATATACTCATGGCTTTTGTTAATCATCAAAATCAATAAATGAGTCAACACATACAAGAGGAGGTCCAGCGAGAACGCTTCTTTCTTGCGTTTCCAGTGTGACCTCTATGACCTCCTCCCTTCCTCTTCTTCATACTTGTATGTTGAAAAAAACTTTGGGGATGTCTCCGATTACACCTCATTTTTGGCTTCATGAGATCCGGCAGAGTCACTCTTTGGCGCCCCTTAGACAATTTGCTTTTCAGCAACTTCTTCATCTAAATCCTCAAGCCCAAGCTGAATCTTAAAAAGAAAGACCAACTCTTCTGTCTTTGACAACGTCATGGATAAACTCTTCCAGACTCACTCTCAATGGAAGGAAACTTCTCGTTGGGCTATAGGCAGTACTATCCCTTTCCCCTTTTTATAGCCGTCGAATGGGGAGTAGAAGCCATTAATTGAGAAAAAACTTGGGAGTCAAAGCTGACCCCGATTGGGCCACATGTCACCCATCTAGTTTTCTTTAAGTGAAAAACTGAAGAGTTTCACCTCGCCTAAGGAGATGGATGTCTTTCGATCCTTAGATCTACCACGTGTCGCCCTCACAGCCACCCTCGCTGGGTATACGAGGAGTCTTTTCTTAAGCCACAAAGTTAAGTAAAGGTACCCTTCCCCAATCTTAGCCTTCGCAGTTTAATTCAAGCAGCCATTCTCAATTTCCAAAGTATGGATCAAAGCAGAATATTGACCATAGGACGACATGTGACATAAGGAACGTAACTCTTCGATAGGTTGATTGACATAATCGAATGACAAATTCACATCAGAAACAAAGCTTATTGATTGATTAGTCGAAGCCTCAGTGTACCCAAATAACCCCAATTGTTGTTGTTAACAAAGAACAAAGCCATCTTGGGATTCTACTCCTTATGTCCGAACCTACGTTTCGGACTAAAGAGTGGGGGGCATGTGATGCGAGATAAAATCATCACTACATCAATAAGCGTACATAGCAAAGAGGGCCGAGTTCACTCTGATGTGGCCGATCAAGCCACATTCAAATTGATGGACAAGATTGACTAACGAAGCTATAGTCCAACAGACAATGAAAGTCACCTGCCGAAGGTTGACGTGTCCTATCCAGCATCGGCATTGACGCCAGAGTTGGTCTCGGCACCGACGCCGGTATCATTCTCAGCCTCTAGAGTCGATCTCGGCACTGACGTTAGTGTCAGCCTCAGCCTTTAGAGTCAGTCTTGGCACCGACGCCAGTGTCAGCCTCAGCACTACAGAGTCGATCTTAGCACCAATGCTAGAGTTGGCCTTGGCACTGACACTAGAGTCGGCCTAAGCACTCTAGAGTCGGTCTTGGCGTCGATGCCAGAGTTGGCCTCAGCACCAATAACAATGTTGGCCTCGGCCTCTAGCATTGGCACTGACCTTAGAATCGGCCTTCCTCGATGGGATCTTTAGTAGGTGCAGCCCCTGTGGCCACTACATTTAACAAGACCTGGCTCACCACTCATTCAGGGCTAAATGATCCACTCGCTATCTCTGTACCTTGGTAGGATCGAGCTATCCCAAACCTCAGTAGGACCGAGCTATCCCGAACCTCGATAGGGCCACGCTATCTCCGAACCTTGGCAAGGTCGAGCTATCATAGTACCTCGGAGGGGCCGAGCTATCTTCGAACCTTTGCAAGGTCAAGCTATCTCCATACCTTGGCAGGATCGATCCTTATCCCCTCAATGTAAGAGCCATTGCTGCTTCAAACCATGCCGAATATCTCAGAGGATGAACCATCACGATCGCAAAGATTGCGGAGTGAGCTTTCCTAAACAGAAATGAGAGCCAATACAACACTCCATCCATGATCAACGGGATTTTAAATTATCGATAAAGCGCCCGCTAGCCTTATCAACTATCGATCCCCGTAACCGACGGGATTTCAACCTTATCGGATGCTAACTCCCTAAATGCATCCAAAAAATCAAGTAATGACTTACCACCTTAATGGCACATAAACACCACATCCCATGACCCCTAGGTAGGTGCTCATATTCTTATAACTCTAACAAAGGAAAAGCTCTAAAGAATTCCTCAGAGAGTGGAGATCCTTCTGCTGGAGCCTTCTCCTCTCATTTGATTGTTGAAGATTTTCACTGACTTGGGCATCAGAAGGTCTTTCGCTGGGACCACCCCCCGTGCTTCCTGCGTAAAGACTACCTTGCAAGTCCATCTGGATGAAAGAGTGCTATCCGAATCCTGACGTGCGCCATCCCTAAGCCGGAGAACTGATTTCAGCAGCATCCGTTACCAATTAATTTAAGCAGCTCAGCGAGGCTTGAATATAAGATCAAGATTGCTTTAGAGTTACACTACAAGAAAGTATGGTATTTGTGGCGAACCTATTATGGCGAAATATTTTCGTCGTTATAGGTTTATTTATAACGGCGAAATAAAAATTAAATTCGTCATAATAATTATTTATTATGGTGAAATACTTTTTCGCCGTAATTAAAAGACTTATTACGATGAATTTTATAATTCGTCGTAATAAGTCCACATTTGAATTTACGATTTTAATTTTTTTAATTTTTCTTTCTTTTTATTACGGCAAAATACCCTTTCGCCGTAATTAAAAGACTTATTACGACGAATTTTATAATTCATCGTAATAAATCCACATTTGAATTTACGATTTTAATTTTTTTAATTTTTCTTTCTTTTTATTACGGCGAAATACTTTTCGCCGTAATTAAAAGACTTATTACGATGAATATTATAATTCGTCGTAATAAGTCCACATTTTTATTTTATGATTTTAATCTTTTTTAATTTTCTTTCTTTTTATTACGGCGAAATACTTTTTCGCCGTAATTAAAAGACTTATTACGATGAATTTTATAATTCATCATAATAAGTCCATTTTATTTTATGATTTTAATTTTTTTTAATTTTTCTTTCTTTTTATTACGGCGAAATACTTTTTCACCGTAATTAAAAGACTTATTACGACGAATATTATAATTCATCGTAATAAGTCCACATTTTTATTTTACGATTTTAATCTTTTTTTAATTTTTCTTTCTTTTTATTACGGCGAAATACTTTTTCGCCGTAATTAAAAGACTTATTACGATGAATTATAAATTTTGTCGTAATAAGTCCACATTATATTTTAGATTTTAATTTTTTTTTAATTTTTTTTTCTTTTTATTATGGCGAAAAACTTTTTCGCCGTAATTAAAAGAATTATTACGATGAATTTTATAATTCGTCGTAATAAGTCCACATTATATTTTATGATTTTAATTTTTCTTTCTTTTTATTACGGCGAAAAACTTTTTCGCCGTAATTAAAAGACTTATTACGACGACTTTAAAAAGTCGTCGTAATATAGTGAAAAAATCTTCTTTCTTGGACCTTATTACGACGAAAGTTAATTTCGCCGTAATAAGGTCCCCTAAAACTTCACCAGAAACCCTCGCGCGATTTTATTTTGTGAAACCCTTCCTCTCCACCGTCTTCCCCCCCGAGCTCCTCTCCGCCGTCAGCCCCCGAGCTCCTCTCCGCCTGCGGAGGCCGAGCTCCTCTCCGATTCATTGTGCACAGGTGGATACATTCCGGACCAAAGCAGATCGGTCTTCCTAACTCACTATTTGAGGTAATACTCCGAACATCTCTTTTGTTTAATTTGATTATTAAGTTATGCCATAGAAAACACAGGACTGGAGTTGGGATTGATGATAGCTTATTTAAATTAGTGAGGATGCCAATTTTTATATTTTATTATGCCAAGTATTGATTTTAAATTAATCAGGTGCAGTAGGTATATTTGTAGATTGAGTTGGCATATTAAATCAGATTTTGCTTCCAGTAGATCAAGCTGTTGTTGTTGCTCCATTCCTTTTTCTACAATTTTGTTATCTGCGGGTTCTACAATTTTGTTATGTGCCCTTCTGGTTGCATTCTTTTTAAATATAATTATTACTTACTTTTGCTTAAAAGAAGTATCCTCTTGCTGGCAATATTGTTATATGAATCGTGTGAAGGGGGAGGAATTTCTGTCAACAGTCAGCATTGCTATATGTTAATACAATTACGAGCAAACATGGTGGTAAGGATACATTGCATTTTGCTTGCATTTTTAAATCGATGACCTGGATCTGAGACATGTTCAGGAGTTAAGCACAAGGTTATAACTCTACAAAAGCCTCAAGTTGAGCTGGCAGATGGTATAGATATTACTCATATGGGATGTCAGTAAAGCATATTTGCACACTTAGAGAGTCCATTATAATCTAACTGTTTGGGTAGCTTCAAATTAGGTGCAGAGTATCTTTCCTCTCCCTTGCTACTCTCCATTAGAGTGCTGTTTTGATGAGGCTAGTCATAAATTAAATGATATCATGATCCATGAAGCTAATCTATTCTGATAGGATAGGTTTTGTTGCTTAAGATTCAGAATCAGAGCAGATCCTATACTCAGTGAAGATATTGTGGGAACAGAAGATTAATGAAGTCATGGATGCATGATTATTGCAAATCATTTTTTAGCACAAATCTATGAGAGAGGAAGTGAAACATCCCAAATATTGAATTACTGTTGACAAATTCTGGCATTTTGCTTGCCAAACATGCTGCTGTTTCAAGCTTTGAGACTATTAGGAGGATGGCTCAAGTACCTATTGGAATTTTATTTAAAGAGGAAAATTCTAATATTCATTTAGAATTTGTCTTTGCATTTTGTTTCAGGAAAACAGAGAGAGATAGATGACATATATTTGAGGATGGATGCGTAAGCAGAGAGGTGTTTATAATTATAAATTACTTATTGCCACAAAGCTTTCCAAAAGCCAGAAAAGATATATTAGAATTAAAAGCATAGACTAATTTTTGACTGAGTAGAAAATAATCCTCACTGCAGTTTTACATATATTCAGAAATTGAGGACCATAAGCAGACATAAAAAAACACAACATCTGCAGCAGGCATGGCCGCATGGGAGAATCCTCAATTAGGAAACCCTTGCCACTCCCCACTAAAATTCACAAAGAAAAAGCTCCTAGAAAAGGTAAAGACACCTAAAGCAGAGAGAGGCAGGGTACAGGTGGATTAGTTAATAAAGCAAGATGAAACATCTGGCTTACCTCCACCACCATTCATGATCTTCAGCAGCCAACTGAAAGTAGGTCAGTGCTATGGTGATGAAAGCTGTGACAATGAGAACAATAATGAAAACCACAAAGAGAATGCTGTATATGGTGTAAATCCTGTGGCCCCACACACTGGCAAATATGTAGTAAAGTTCAACGTAGATGGCACTGAAAGGCAGAAACCCAGCCATTGCCATCTGTGGAACAATTCCTCGATACCAGGGCAAAAATGGAATCTCTCTAGGAAACTTGGTAGTACGACAGGGAGCTTGGAACTGTGTCTTGCTGTTTTTACCAGCAATTCCACCCAAAACAAGCAAAGGAGCAGTTACCAGTGTCCATATGAGAGCAATAACAATGATGGTGCCTGTTGCCGCCAGGATCCGTCCTCCGACTCGGGCACGGTCGATCTCCAGGAAGAGGGGGGCGGACCTGCACAAGAAGTCCACACGCGGGGGGAGTGGCCCTCCGCGGAAGACCCTCCGACGCTCAAGTCAGTGGAGAAGAAATCGACGATCAACCAGACAATGGGGAGGTGGATCTCTCCGGGAAGCCTCTCCAGAGACGGCCAATCGGTAGCTCCAGAGGGCAGGAGCACCGACGAACTTGCCAGAGAGAGAGAGAGAGAGCAGTAGGGGTGCCCGTGCAAGAGGATGTGTGTATAGAGAGAGACACCCGCGTAAGGAGATGCGTACCTGAGGGAATCTGGGGGTGTCTAATTTATAGACTGTCACCTGAACCTTGAGCGTCTTCTGGAAGGTTCAGAGGTTGTTGGAACACGGAGGTGGATAGAATCAGGCCGTTGTGGGGCCATGGAATCCGTATCCTGTTTGTTAGGGAATCGACGGCTGGGAGAGCACCTTGATGTTTCGAGATCCGATCGAGTAGACCTGGGGCGGTTACGATAGGTTTTAGGCCACGCCTCGACATGATCCCTTGCCTAGGGTGCTGTTTGGGTAAGCCTGGGCTCTCCCGCGCCAGGTTCCGCGGAGGTATGTATTAGGTCGCTCGATGAAGCCGAGCTACGGAGGCTCGGAAAGGCCGAGCTATGGAAGCCCGGAAGGGGCCGAGCTACGGAAGCCCAGAAAGGCCGAGCTACGGAGGCTCGGAAGGGCCGAGCCACGGAAGCCCGGAAGGGCCGAGCCACGGAAGCCCGGAAAGGCCGAGCTATGGAAGCCCGGAAGGGCCGAGCTATGGAAGCCCGGAAAGGCCGAGCCACGGAAGCCCGGAAGGGCCGAGCCACGGAAGCCCGGAATGGCCGAGCCACGGAAGCTCGGAAGGGCCGAGCCACGGAAGCCCGGAAAGGCCGAGCCACGGAAGCCCGGAATGGCCGAGCTATGGAAGCCCAGAAGGACCGAGCTACAGGAGCCCGGGGAAGACGGAGGGAGGGGGTTAGCCTTAGCCGTCTCACACGAATATTAGTGTAATGACGATTTTACCCCCCAACACATGCCCTCCACTCCTTAGTTCGAAGCGTAGGTTCGGGCATAGGGAGTACAAGTCCGAATGGCGTGTCCCGGATGGGACGTCTTGGTTTAGATAGCTCGTGCAATGATGCCCTAATTAATGCTACAGGGCCGTGCTGCCCTCGGGGCTAAGGCTCTGTCGAAAGTGACGGTTGGGATTACGCCACGTCGTGAATCCCGATCGATCGGGCGTTTGTCGAGGTGATTTCGGACGCCTCGGGTGAGACGCCCTATCTCCTCAAGGCGGCTTCCTTGGTGGGGAAGCGAAGTCACAGCCGCATTGTATATATATATATGCGCGCATGCTCTCGGCGTCCTCTCGTCTTACTTTCAGAAGAGTTCTGGCCTTTCATCTTCTTCGGCGCTCATCGTTTTCGTTTGGTACTTCTTTCAATCGAGATGGCGATGAGCCCCGACGACGTGGCCTCAGAAATCGTTGCCGAGGATTTGGAGAGGATTCACCAGTGGTATGGCATGCCCCCGGATGTCGTTCTGCGGGCGCCGAATCCGGAGATAGAGTTACTCAGGATTTAGAGTCTGGGGTTTTTTTTATGAAGATAGCTTGAAGGCGGGTTTCCATTTTCCTCTCCACCCCTTGGTGAAGGAAATCATGACCCACTATAATATCTGCCCGTCAATGGTGGCTCCAAACAGCTGGCGGAACATTGTCGGATTCATCTCGATGTGCCACCAGATTCAAATCGTCGCTACTCTCCCCCTTTTCCGCATCTGCTACCATTTGATTCCTGGGAGGAAATCTGAGTGGCCCTACATCGGACCCCGGAGATCTTTCAATGTCATTGCGGATAAGCCATCTTCCATCAAGGGGTGGAAGAGTCGGTTCGTTATCGCAGAGAGGAATATCGGTTCCGGCTTCCCTCAGAGATGGGGGGATTTCGTGAGGGATGCGGAGACGCATCCGGTTTTGTCGGCGTGGAGGAGAGGGACTTGGATGTCCTTCGTAATGGACAGGTATTTTCGGCCAACGACTTGCTATCGGAGGGGGCCCTTTTCGCAGCAGGACTCAGCCCCCTGGACCCGCAAGGTGAATCTTCTCTTTTAAATTTTTCGCTGTACGTTTTCTCGATGAATGTGCTTGGATCTGATCGTGTATGTTTTGTTCCTTCAGCCCAGAGATCGGCTTTGACGAGCCTCTCCAAGAGGAAGAGAGGAAAGCGCCCCGGGGAGAGCAGTGGCGCGGATAGTGGCAGGCCCGAGAAAAGGGCTCACATCTCCGCAGGAAGCCCGCCAGGCGCCGGTGCAGTCATGGCAGAAGTGCCGGGGGCGAAGGAGGATCCGAGGAGAGCGGTTGTGGCCCCCGGCCCTTCCGTGTTGGAAATATCAGACAGCTCGGACGAGGCTCCGTTGGCTCGTTCGACCGCGTCCCCCTCGAAAGAGGAACCGCGACGGATTTGGTGGAGGTGGTCGTCGCCGAGGAGCCTACTGTCCCCGCGGGATCGCCATCGGCTCCGGCAGGAGAGGGAGAGGCGGCAGCCGCAGCCGGGGAGGTTCAGGGGGAGCCCTCTCTCGGTCTCTGTGGCGGAGTCCGGTAGTAGTGAGGTAGGTCAAACCGAGGCTTTAGGGGAGCATGCAGAGGAGGTGCAAGTGGTAGGACGGGCCGAGACCCCGGGGGCCCAGTGGCGGAGACACAGATGGTGGTAATCGGGGAAGGTGCGTCAAAGGAGGAGACGCGGCAAGGCGGGAGCTCTGCGTTGGGAGCTCCCTCGAAAAAGGTTTTGGGGAGGCTGGCGCTTGGGCTAGCCGAATTATCCGAAGAAGTCCAAGCCAGGGCCTTGACAGAGGAGGCTGGGAAATTGGGGGCCTCTCAGGCGGAGGTTGCCCAGGTCGGTCCCTCAGGCGGGGACGGTCAGCCCAGCAGTTCAAGCGTTGGTGTTGAGGAGGCGTTTTCTGCCTTAATGAGGTCGGCCTTGCATCCAGGTGCAGACCCTTCGGCGGACAAGTTCGCGACTTGGAGCTGGTCGATGCTGCGTTCGGTCAGCAAGGCATGGCCGAGAGTATCCATCTCCTTCCCGACATCGATAATACGACCCTGATGAGGATGACTCGGGCCTATGCCTCGCGGGTAAGTTATTTCTTTTGTGCGGTAGATGTCTCTTGAGTGACCCCATCGTGGGTTTTTATTCATCTTTTGTCTCGTAGAGCGTTTTGCTTTCTCGGGCGATGTGCTGGCGTCTGAGTTTGGCGACGGGGGCCAGCATTCAGGCCAGGAAGGATAATGCCGAGCTTCGATCACGACTGAAAGTGTCTGAGAAATTCGAGAGCTTATGGATATGACAGATAGGAGCCTGAAGGGAATAAGGGCGGCACACCAGGTCGCTCTGGCCGAGGTGTCCAAGCAGAAGCGTAGGGTGGAGGAGTTGCAGGAACTCCTGGCGAAGAATGACAACGCGTGCTTGGAGCTAGCCAGAATCGAGTCGAAACATTCCGCGGAGGTGAAGGCGATGCGGAGAGAACACAGCGAGAGTATGGATCGGCTGGGGAAGGAAGCTGCCGACGAGAGGAAGCGTTTGGTTAGGATGCTCGGGAGGTGGAGGATCGACTGAAGCGCCGCGACAGCGAAATTGCTCATTTGAAGGAGGGCGCTAAATGGCAACAAGGGGTGATAGCTCGAGTGAACGAACGAGCTGTCCCAAGCCCAGGAGGTAATCGGAGCCAAGCAGTTGAGGATCATCAATCTGCAAGAGAGAGTCGAGCTGGTCGGGGCTGATAGGACAAGAGCCAGGGGCGAGGCTGAGGAGTTGGCCAAGAGGTTGGCCAGACGAGAGGAGGAGGTACGATCTCATTTCCTCCCCCTTTTTTTAGCTTTTTCTACTGGTTCTCGTGACGCCGACTTACTTTGGCTTTCTCAGATGGTGAAGTTGGAGTTAGAGGTTCGGGCTCTTCAAGGCGAGCTTGTGTCCAGCCGCAACAAGAGCTCAGAATTCGAGACGCGGGCCGGCGAGTTCGAGGAGCAAAATATCATTCTGCGGGCCCAAGTCGCGGAGGCTGAGAAACAGGCTGCTGAGGCCAACATGCAGCTCGCCATACTCAAGGGGAGGCAGGATGCTATCAGTGTTGGCGCCTTCCAACATGGGCAGCAGGAATGCAAAGAGAAGATATCCAGCGAGCATCCGGAATGGGATATCTCTTTCCTGGATGCTGAAACTCCCGATGAGGGTGAGTCCGAGGGGGAAGAAGAGGACGAATATGTCGACGTCTCGATACTGACCCTGGTGTGTCCCGGGTTCCAGCGAAGCCGCAATTTCTGGGGGACGGTCGCAAACTTCCGCTGAGGGGGCAAAAGCATTAGAGAAGGGCGAGTCTAGTCACGCTTCTGCAGATGTAACCGAAAGTCCGGCCAGAGCCGATGTGGTTCCTGACCTTAGGGGCCACTCTTGTATTCGCTTTTAGAAGTCTGTCTGACGTTTCTTAATGAATGAATTTCCCGTTTTCACTTAAGTGTTTTCCTTGCGTGACCTTGTTGTCGTTTCCGCCTTGATTGTGAGCGACCTATGGCTCACTGACGCTCTTAGGTCATCCTTATCTCGGGATTGAAGGAAACGTACTGGCTAGGGCCGATGGGCAAAACAGGTCGGCTTGGGCCGACGAAGAAGGTAGTCGGCTGGGGCCGACAAGAAAAGGTCGGCTGGGGCCGACGAATAGAATAGGTCGGCAGGGGCCGACAAGCGAAATAGGTCGGCTGGGGCCGACAGGCAAAGTAGGTCGGCTGGGGCCGACGTAGGTCGGCTGGGCCGACAGACGAAATAGGTCGGCTGGGGCCGACGGGCAAAGTAGGTCGGCTGGGGCCGACAGGCGAAGTAGGTCGGCTCCGACTGGGCCGACAAGGAAGATAGGCCTTCGCGCTTTCTGCTATTCTGCCAACCCTGCTGTCCCGCAGGTGATTCGGTTTTTATTTCACCAGAATTGATGATACGGCGTAGTGGGGAACATAAAGCTGTAGCAGAGCTTTCCGGAAGGTGCTCTTTTCCCATGCAGGTCACTTTGTCGTGCCGTGCACGCAACCGTCTACCATTGGAGACGTTATTTTCGAAGGACGATATTCTGAACCTGCCAGTTTCGAATGCCAGTGGTCGATCCTTCGCATTTAAAGGTCGCGATTCGGGATCAGAGGGGAAATCATCGCGCGTCTCGATTCAAGCGGTGGGCTTGGCGCGCAACGGGTCGCGCCTATACTGAGGGGCCACGTGGAGGTATGGGCCAAATGTTTGAATCTCGGGACTTTCAGCTTGGGTAGCTTTTCCCGGCTCTTTTCTGCCTATAAAAAGGGGAGAAAGGGGTCATGTTTGGTTATCCCCAAAGTGTCTTTCCATTAGAGCTTCCATTATGCTCATTTTTCTGCTGTTACGAGTGGGAGGACCGAGCTTTCCTCTCATGGGCTCCTTGCCGCCGGATAGCTGGGGCGACGGGGAGCTGCCGAAGAATGGCTCACCCTTAGGGGATGAGTCCCGGAGATCACATGGAGAGCGCACATGGGGGCGCAGAGATCACACGGGGAGCGCACATATACTCTTCCCGTGTGACCTTTGTGGCCTGTTACGGGGGGCTTACGGTAGGAAGTGTATCGACACCCCCGTAGCACGCACAGACTCTCCCTCTTTCGCTGGCCTGGATTCCCATCCCTTCTCTGAGGGGAATCCTTGCCACGGGACGGAGAAAATGGGAGCAACCGGGTCTGATGGTCCCCGAGCCTCTCGGTCGGGCGGCGGCCTGCGATCCAGCACCCCCTCCTAGGGGAGCGGGCTGGTTCGTCCGAATCCTCAGAATCAGCATCCACGGGCCGTGCCACCTTCTGAATCTCTTCATTCGGCGGGAGCCGTGGAGGGTCAGCTTTATCGACCGTCCAGGCGGGCTGACCGTTTCGTGGTTTGCCTGATTTGTCGATCCGGACGTCGGAGCATCACAGTTGCCTAGGTCTGCTTTGGAGCAGTTGCCCGAGTTTTGTATTTGCCTTTATTTTATGCATTTCAATGCTCTTGTAACGCCTGTGAGGCATTTGTAACTGATCTTGATCGGCAATAAAGAGAGTTATGTTCTGTTTTCAATCTCTATCTTTTTGTGCCGAGTTTGCTGTATTGTTGTTTGTGGGGTACAAAGGCGTCCCGCTCGTCCTTAGACGAGGATCCCACGCTGTCCGAACTAATCGAGGTTCGCGCGGTTCAGGGATCATTCGGCGAAATATGCTCCCTATTCTGGTCAGAAGCCTGATATTTTTGCTTCGCTTTTACCGGAGCTCGAATTATCGTGGGTCGGCTTTGGCCGAGTTCGATATTGACTTGGCCCTGCCAAGGTTCGGAGATTCAGTCACTCGGCCCAGCCGAGGTTCGGAGATAATTGACTTGGCCCTGCCAAGGTTCGGAGATTCAGTCACTCGGCCCAGCCGAGGTTCGGAGATAATTGACTTGGCCCTGCCAAGGTTCGGAGATTCAGTCACTCGGCCCAGCCGA
>UESW01001920.1:187204-198629 GCA_900491605.1 Calamus simplicifolius | reverse complement strand
CGCATAATAAAGAACTTGTTTCAGCTTGGCCGAAGAATGGTTTTCATCTTGCGAATGGGTTAAGTAGGCTCGTGCATTCTACTTCCATTCCACCAATGATGAAATACAATCATAGGAAAAAAAAAAATCCCCTGCGACTAACTTTTTACTTTCCATTGACTTTTTAATTTAAAAAAAAAAAAAGAATAGCCAGTTTTATCTTTTGTGATAAATTCTAAATTTATTCCACTTACCGAACGCGAAGTGAACGTTAACTCTGTGATCATGCCACAAGGAGGTTCGAGGGTTCAAGTCCAGCGTTCTCCCCTTCAGATACATGGTATACTGGTAAGAGACTCCCTCCCATTCTCCGAACAAAGAAAAAACAAAAAAGATGGATCATAAAAACAAAGGAAATTCATTATTAAATCTTATCGTTCCTGGATCATAAACAAAGCAGAAGGAATTGGTGGATACCGTCTACTACAATTTCCTAACCTTACATACAAAAAGACATGGAACAAATCAAATTGCAGGGTACCAGCTTCATGGGTTCTGAGTAGGAAACGAGAGAGTCGATTTAAAAGCTGGCAGCCCAATACAGACAATGAATTTCGAGGTAGTAGTACTTCAATATCTACTAACACCAAAAAATAATATGCCAGAGAAACTTAGATGCTGTTAAAAGGATTATCACACGTCAACCACCCAGGAGATGGGGATGCATGGCTCGGAAGTAAGCTCTCGACATCCGATCCAAAGTGCACCGATCTTAACTGGCCGCAACAGGTTTTGCAATTACCCTTTTGATGGCTTCTGCGTATGTTCGATGCTGGTATGTCAACGTCGACTCCAACAGATCCCACAGTGGGGTCTTCGGGTTCCAACCTGCACACAGACATGGGCCATTCATTGTATTTCTCAAACTATTTTTATTTTTATTTATTTTTTATAAACTAGGGCAAAATCATGCAGCGAAAGCGCAGTTGGGGGCGGGCTGTGACTTACCAAGTTGCTTGTTGATTATGGTCATATCTGGAATCCGCTTATCACTGTCATCATATCCTTCACCATAAAATTCCTTGGAGCTTACATCAATCGTCGGCTGCTCAAGCGTTGGCTCTCCTGACACTTTGGCATACACCTGCAAGAGCAAACATAAAATCAGGAAAAAAGGAACAATATCCTCCACATCGTTAGGAATAGTAGAAGAAAAAAAGCTTGCTAAGTACCTGTGTCATCATTTCAGCAAGTTGCCTCACCGTAACCTCATTATTAGGATTTCCCACGTTAAATATCTGACCATTTGCTCGATTAGGATTTTCCTGAAAGACCACACACTGTCGTCGGTCATGTCGCTCATTTCAGAATATAAATACAGGGCAGAAAGAGAAGGATGACGAAAATAACTTACAATCATTAAGAGAACAGCTTCGATGGCATCTTTGATGTACACAAAAGTTCTTTGGGACTGGCCACCATCAACAAGCTTAAGTGGCTCACGACGTAAAAGGTTCTGCATAATTTATTAAATAAGTATATTTGATAGCAAAAATGCTACAAAACTCATTTTCACTAGGGACCGCGGTACATACGTTACTAAAGCATGCTAGAACCCTGGGAACACCCTCGCTTGGACCATCAATTCCAGGTATAAAATCCATCCTTGGTCCAATCCAATTGAAAGGTCGTACAATGGAAAACTCAAGTCCGTTTTCTGCACCTTCAGCTACAGACATTCAAATATAACAAGAACCAGTAAGAAGAAGAATGGGACACTTGCATATATGCAACTACAATCCATAAAAATATGCTTACCGTATATTAGCCTTTCAATGAGTTGCTTCGCACATGCATATGACCATCTTTGTTTCTCAATAGGACCAAAAATGCATGGGGAGGCATCTTCTTTGAGAACATAAAAGCTTGGATCCTATCGCAGCAACATATGGCATTTTTAGAAAGTAAACGAAATGAAACAAGCAGCAAGAAGATAAAAGAAAAAAATCAACCAAAAATACAGTGTACTGAGAAATAACAGAGTACAAGAAAAAATCAACACAAAAACCTAGTTAACATTCCATAACTCTCAGCAGATAACACAAGAAAAAATCAACACAAAATCAGGATTGCATTTACATTAGACCGCTTCCATAACTTTAATCGGCAGATAACATTCCATTAGTTGAAAGTTCCCAAAGGTTTATATTTTCATTCTAGTTTTGTTGCTGATCTTCCTTAATTCTTAAACTAAATTTGGAAGAATAAATTTGTGAACAAGGATAATGAAGAACATTGGTTGATAAGTTGCATATCAGGATCAGATCAATAATGCCAAAAAAAAGAGAGACACAAATGAAACAACTAGAAGACTCAGCTCTGACCTATTTTGACCAGAACATATAACCAACAAAAATGCTAGAACCACTACCATTCACCATATAATTAAATGAATATATCCAACTATGAATGAATATAATTAATTGCAGAGTACATGTGACCGTTTCCTATATCGAACATCATATTGTCCATAAGAAAATAAAGACAAATGCAATCATTAAGCATGAATATTCTTCACCATCTAGATCCAGCATATCACAAGGATATGAAATTGTAAATAAAACATATAACTTTCTTGAAACATTCAACCATCTCTTTTTTTGGAAAATAGTTTACTATTTATAAAAGAATGAATAAAAAGCCATACTGAAATAAGCAAGAATTGGAAATGAAAATTAGTTGCGATGTTAATTGGACTTCATGATCATGGAATGCAGAACTGGCTCCACACCACACCTTTAAAATGTGCGAAATGATCTGCACATGGCATGCCCTATTGGACATCTCACATTTCTAGGTTTGATGGATGGCTGGCTGGTGCTATATAATATATGATCGAATTGTCAAATAATTAACATCAAATCTAGTCCCTTTCTCTTCAAAAGACTTATTTATTTGAGTCATGCCATGATGAATACCCAAGGCAACAACTGTTTAAGAAGGTTTAATGACAAGAAAGAAAATCAATATGACATAAAGAATCATGATAATATGATTGAAATTACAAGCACAAATAGTATGGTGAAAGTATCACTTACCCCTTGGCCATAATCAAGAGCCAATGTGGTTGTGAATGTAGAGAAGTAATATGTTAAAAATACTTTCAAGCTAGAAAGCATTTAGGAATTGATAGTGGGATGGAGTTTCCAGGAAGTTTCTGAAGGACTTACATAATTCCAAGCAGTTCCTTATTACTGAGGTTTGGCTGATCGAAAAGTCCTGGCCAAGGATTAACTCAGATTGGCAAGTTCTAAGTGCATCTGAATGCTTACAAGCTCTAAGTGCAGCTAGACTTCAAAGGATAAAGCAACAGAGTTGGATAAGTCTGATGAAAACTAGAAGGGGCTCTGAGTGCGAATGAGTAGGTAGGATAGAACTGAAAAGGTGGTCATCCAACATAAATATCTCTCAGGTTCAATACAAGAGACCTATGTTCTCTATTATGGGTTTGGCCTAAAATGGGTCCAGACTTATTAAGTTGGGAGAAAAAAGTAGTTTCATCCCTTTTATTCAAGCCTTCACAGTCGTCTTGGACACTATGACCTGGATAAAATAACATAGCCCACTTTCAGTTAAACTTGTCTAAACCGTAATTGTTAGACCTAAATCTAACTATGGGCCAGCCCACTTCAGAATGAGAAGTCTACTTTCAACAAAATTAATTTTGTGAATGTTTGAATCCAACCAATGAGTCAATGCAATTGCAAACCTATGAGAGAAACACCCTAAATTGAATCATTGGTTACCAAAATGCCCTGAAGAAAACTAGCAATCTCCATGTTTCTAAACAATCTTTGGAGAAGTTTGTTGCATAATGCAGATTTTCAAAAGGATTTGAATCAGCACAAGATATAGTGCCCCTGAACTAAAGAATAAGGAGCAAACAAAGGCTTGATTTCTTCTTAAGTAAAGCTTGTAAAGTTGCAGATTCTTACAAGGCCGTGCATCTGTTGTTTTGATTTCTAATTCTCTTGTTTCAACTAATATCATAGAGATGCTTGAGATTCCCATTGGAGATGGCCAATTCCATATTCACATAAGTGATTTTGTTTGAGATGCAACACCTGAACTTGACCTAGAATTCATTAAGAATATTTCCTAACCATTATCCTCATATTTTCTGAAACACTGAACTATTCTTGAGAAAGCATCTTACTAGCCCTGCCAATACAGTGTAGAAAGACAAAATACGGTGCTTTTGCATATCATCAGATAATTAGTTCCAGAAGACAGTTTAATTTTTGTGTTCATGTTTTTGTGTCAAAGTTTTATGCAGTAAAAAATTAATTTTAATTGGGAAATAAATATCATGTATTAGATACTTTTTAAGAATGTTTTGAGCAAAAATTGCCACCAAACTTTTGTAGAAACCTACCCATTTTATTTCTCTTATGTATTCAATGGATGCTTGCCAAAACAAAATGCTAAAATTTCCTTTTTTATTTCCCTTTATTTCATGGTTTTAAAAGATGGCCACCCCAGCATCATGTTTGACATGTAGAATAACAACAAACTGTAAATTAGTATTGCATGTTGTCAAGCATGTTGTCAAGCGAAAGTTTCTGTTTACTTGCTACATCTACTTTCATAATCTGTGATTGGAATATATTATTAGGTATTATTCATTATTTATTTTTAATCTGTGATTTTCAGACCACCTTAATCTCTACATCCACCTAAACGCTCGTTCATAGGCACCAGTCTAGCACCTAGGTGCCAGTCAGTCCCCTGGCCACACATTTGCCTCTTAACAGTTTTCTGAAACTTAATTAGATGTGGACCAGGGTATGAGTACTCCTAGAATGACTTGAGGCTTCGCCATCTCTATATTTTGTTGACCTAGCAGCTTTCTTATATATACAACTGCCTGCCACACCATAAAACTCTTCAGCAGATATTCACCTCTAGTCAACAAAATGATAACCACCTAATCTGCCATTGTTTTACCAATCTTAACCAACCTTCTTTGAGATTCATAAACTCTACCAGACAAGCCCTCACTCTTATTTTCATCCTTAAAGTGCAGTGTTCAGACCTATCTCTAATCAGTTCCAGAACCTTCTCTGAACTTGAATGTTAACTGTACTGTCCTTTTTTCTTAAACCCAAAATGAGGTTGCTGTTTAGCATTTATGAGGCCCTTCCTTCCAGCTGCCACTCAAGAAGGTCTCAAAGCATCATTATATTGTTGTTTTTAAGGACATGTACTGATACAGTTGGTCATCTCCACTACTAACTGAACTCCTTAACTACTTGGCTTACAATGTTTATTAGCAGAAAGACTGAAGTAGCATATTAGTTTAGCTTTCTTAATTAACTTAAATTGATTTGGTGCTCAAACTTAGACAGAAGACTGGTTTACTTCTTTAATTGCATTACCCAGTATCATTGGAAATGGATCAAGCTAACACCTCTAGATCTGTCTTGCACTGTACTCTTTCCAAGCAGGAGCTGCAGCAGCAGAACCTTTGTACTCATTGTATCCAACATATGATGTACCCTACCTTACCATACGGTGAGGTTCACTTCAGCATATGAGCCAAACCAGACTCTGTCAGTATGAACCAATTAGAATCACCCTGTACTACTCGATTTTGAGCGGTAAAAAAGTGTTAGGAACAAAGTCCATAAAACTGGTACTAAGAATCATACTGGTGCATTACCGATTTGGTATAATACAACCCCCCAACATAAGCTCCCAAAACTTTTTTGACACTCCTAGCCATAGTACTTCCTGAAACTAGATTGTATCAGTTGTATCAAGCCATACAAGGCGGTTCCACTCGGTTCAAATTAGTACACACTAGTTTGACTCATATATCAAACTGAACCTCAGTAATGTACCTGTACAATACAATCTAGGTGAACCAACAATGTACTAGTAGAATTCTCAATACCAGTTTTATAGACCTTGATTACATGTAATTTAGATACATTTTCCTTATAGTATAAGGAATTAGAGGGTTCAATAAAAGCCTATGATTATGTAATTCACTTCAAATTGGGTTTGTCTGATCGATAAACTTACTCTTGGCAAATAACATAACATGATACTTGCCACCTAATGTTCGACCATTTCCAAGTGAAGGAATTTAACTGAAAATGTTGTGGCTAGGGAATTGGCATGCTCCTTCAACTTATTCAATTTGGTTCAAACCTTGCCAAGCATTCCATATACAAAAGACATCTTTACACCTTATTTACACATATTGCTCATTCATATAAAATGTAAGCATGATATTTACAAGCAAAAACTTTGGCAAGTGAAATCACCATAATTAGATTTATAACTACACTGTTAAGGTAAATAGTAAGGAAAAAATGGGAAGTGACAAGTAATAAGGATCGGATTTTGTGAAGCAAAGAAGATTCAAGGGAAAAAAAGTTGTCACTAAGCCTTTAAAGATGACAATCATCATACAAGGAACATTTAGAAAAGAAAATCAAGCAAGTCGTTAAGGGCCAAAACAAGTCCTCATACAGATCAAGGATATGTCCAGACTTTTGGGCAGCATATCTAGGGGGGGTTTCAGAGAATAGTTTGGAAGGGCCCGGTTAATTTGTAATTGATAGCAATTTTTTATTTTTTTCACTTCTTTTTTCCTTACATGGAATATGTGTCTGCTTTAGTTTCTTCCCTCAACTGTAGAGCACTGAATCAAATCAGCTTAGGGAGAAGACATACCAGGTTAAGCCAATAAGGAGTGATCTGGCTAAGAAAGAAAGTACAGGTTTCATAAATTTTGACATAGATTTCTTGCAACTACATTCTGACAAGTGGAACAGCAAAAGAACAGGCCATTTCCAGAAAATGATTTTTCTCTATTTCCATCCCCATTTCTCTTCTCTTTTCACCTCCATTCCTCCCCATCCTTCCCCCCCCCCCCCCCCAAAAAAAAAAAAAAAAAAACCCGAAATCCATCTTTGTGCTTTTCAAATCTATTCCAATCTGATTCAACTCATATTTAACAAACTACCTTTCTAATCAGAATAGGCAAATAAACAATCACTACCTTAGGCTCTATTTCAATTTTTGTTGAACCCTTAGAAATTCAAAATTCCGATATTCTCTTTCTTGGAGATTTTTCAATAATCTGCCTACAGTGCATAGACTGTCTCTTGGCCCAGAAAATCAACTAATACGTATAAACTCCTTGAACCCCTTCCTAAACCAACCAAATGCTAACATGCAGACCTTAGCTACACTGACAACCCAAAAAAACCACCTTAAAGTTGTTTCACATCCTCCAAAAATTGAAATACTGTTCCAATCTGTCTTGACTTGGTCTGGTTGTTTAAATAGCAGAACAGAGAACAATATTTTATTTCAAATTCCTGGTTAACCTAAGAACTTATTTAACACTTGTACAAGATCCCAATCAAGTTTTAGGACAGGGGTTTCCCAACCATCTTGTCCCAGGATGGGGTTAGGACTTTGGCATATATCCAAGCATGGAAAGAAGAAAGAGGAAAGAAAGAATGGGAGGAAAGAAAACTCAACTCGACTCAACTCATCTAAGCCTTTTCCCAACTACATGGGGTCGACAATGGGAGGAAAGAAGAAAAGAGAAAAAAAAAGAAAATAAATAAATAAAGAAAAGAAAGAAGAAGAAAAAAAGAAGATAACTAAAGAAGAAAAAGAAAGAAGGAAGAAAAAAAAAAAAAAGAATAAACAAAGTAATAAAAAATAAAGGAGAAACCAAGATGCTCTACTGAGATGACCGTTGAGATAAGGCGTGATAGTGGGCATTCTATTTTGTGGAGAAAGCAAGACACCACCATTCGACAAGATTCCCAATTAAATTGGCTTGCAATTTATAAGATTTTTCCAATTTATTAAAAGAATTATGAAAGACACAAATTAATACTAAAAGCAAAAAGCATGATAATCGTAACTTAAGAAATAATAAATAAAAGTGATTAATAGGACATAAGAAATTCACTTCATAAGCTCACATATGTCATGTCCAAGAAACAAGCACCATTTTTAAACATTCAATTTATTATATGCTAGAACATAAGTCAATAGGATATCCTAATTTGACAACACAAAAAAAATGCAGAAATGGACCCATGGAAGAGAAATAAAGATATGAAGATGCCATCATCATTATCATAATAACCTTTATCAGAGTTGATATACAAAATTGCCTCCTTTTCTATTGCTTGTTGATTTTACAAAGTTTATTATTAATTTACTTTTTGAACATTATGCAGCATGTTCATTACAATTTTCCTCTATTATACATATAAAATTATCCAAATATTGGTTATAATTAAGAATTTGCTACACAAAATACACCTCAATTCTTATTTATGTTAGAAGGTTGTAGGAAAAAAGGAACTAAATTTTTATAATGGCTGAGTGGCTGGAAACCTGAAGGAGATGCTAATTTTATGCTTTGGAAGCTTATTAATGATAAACTGGTCAAATCAAAATTGAAGAAATTAATCAATCTCGGTAGATGTTCTAATTGCTTTTATAGGTAATAATATGCTCCAGATCTGGATCCTGTGATCCAAACCAAAATCCCTAACTGAACCTGATTCAAGGATCCAATTCAGATCACTAAAAATCCAACTTTTTTTTTTGATCACGTTCCAGATCATGAATCATAAGATCATGCAAACAATGGGGTTTAGATCATATTGGGACCATGATCAGCAAATCACTTCTTGACCATCTCCAATTTTAGGCATAATTGCCATAATTGCAACACTTGGCATGTCAAAAGACTTTAGCAACACCAAGTAATTACATTTTTCATCCACTTTCAATTGGCCCTTTCTCTTTTAAGCACTGAACTAATGCCCACAAAAGAATAAAAGCTAATGGAAATATTATCAAAAAATCAACATCAATTTCATTAATCACGAAAGAAGCAGAGATCATCTGACTCATGGCACACATCAGAAAGTAGTCTTTGAGCATGCATAATTAGTGACACAAAAATGACGATACACTGGTTCAATGGACACACAAACAGACAGCTCCCATTATGCAATCATCAAAAGCGTATGCTGCATTAACTCAAGTATATATATGACAAATAATTACGGAGAAGTGAAGGTGTCATACATTATGAATCCATGAAAGCTCAACATTTACTGGATCCATAAGAATTCAAATGCAGAAATTTTGGTTGGATGAAACAAACCACTAAATACATAATTAACAATTGAATTGCACGTTTTTCCGATTATATGCGAGAGGGAAGGACATCGGATGCATTTAATTACAAGGAGAAAACAAATGAATGGAAATTCTGATGATCCCTCATACACCAGATTAAGAGACAGAACAGAGGCTCTGAGTCTAGGATACAAAACAGGGATCAATGCCATGCCACCAAAAGAAGTATTTATTTAAAGATGACAGTTGAAAGCGACCACGATGCCCTCAGAGAGAGAGAGAGAGAGAGAGAGAGAGAGAGAGAGAGAGAGATCACCTGTCGCAGTGGATGGTCCTTTGGGAGGAAGGACCCAATCGTCTTCCCATACACTTCACAAGTGGAAAAGTGAATGAGACGCTTGCCATTCTCCGAGCAATACTTAACCTGCATCAATTCCATTGCCAGATCCACATTAAGATCCATGTTCCAAACAAAGAAAATCGATGGACCGTGAAGCTTGAAATGATCAAACATACCACCGGAAGGGCGTCGATAAAGTTGCTGTATATGGTATCGAGAGGACGGGTGTTGTAGTCCGCCGGCGTGCAGATTGCCGCCAAATTGATAGTCTACACAGAAAAAACCGGGGGGGGGGGGGGGGGTGTGGTGGTGTGGGTGGGGTGGAATCCATATAAGACGCTAAATTCTGAAAACAGAACCCAAGATCCAGATCCAAAACAGCATTGACGTGCAGAAGCAAAATAAGGGTAAAGAAAAGAGAGGGAGAGGCGTTCGAACCAGATCGGACATCTTGATGAGGCCTTCGAGGCGGGAGTCGTTCTTGATGTTGAGGCGGTGGAACTGGATCCGGCCGTCCCAGTGGTGGCGGCCAACGTGCTGCTCCGGTGGCGGGGGGTCGAGGAGGTGTTTGATCTTGTCGTTGTAGACGTCGACGGCGAACACGGTGTGCGGTGTCTCGGCCATGAGCTTCTCGCAGAGGTGGGAGCCGATGAACCCCCGGCCCCAATCATGCAGATCGACATCGCCTGAATGGGGTTCCCGTCCAGATTCACCCTCGCCGCCATCGCTCTCTCACCCAATCTAATTCAAATCCCTCCTCCTCTACTACTACGACCACTACTGCTAGTTGTGGTTGTTGGCTGGCACTATATATAAATCAGACCTACACAGCGAGAAGGAGAGGGAGCAGGTTGACGCGGATCTCGGAGGAGAGAGAGAGAGAGATATGAGCGGTGAGCGGGCACGTGCGGAGATGCCAAGTTGGGAAAGACGTTGTCTTCGCATGAACCGAGTGCGGTTGGTTCCGCTGCCAGGAAGGCGTCCACCATGTGGCCGAGGCCCGAACGGCAGTCGGCGCGGTGGTACCGGTCCCGAACGGAGGATGGAGACACGTGCGAATCGTGGGAAAAATTATTGCTTCAGATTATTAGCCGGAAGTTTCGCATCCATTGCAGCATATTACCATGAAGCTCGTGGCTGCCAGCAAGCCATAAGCAAGCAAGCATTTAAGGTTAGAGGAAGCCGTGTTTGACAAGCGACAGATTGCTTGTGCCTTGAAGGGTTGGCATCCATCAATAATATGGTCTCATTAAATAAATTTCATTTTTTTATACGTAAATTTCTTTTTTTTAAAAAAAAATCTTGTGAAACGTTGCTCATCTATTCTACACACACATACAAGTGTACCAAAAAAAAAAAAAAAATAAACCTTAGAAACATGCAAATATAGCTAACCTTGAGATTGAAGCATTCATTTTAATTTTAAAATCATACGGATCTTTTAGTCTTTTTTTTTTTTTTACTTTTAAAATTCATGATCTATATAAATCCATGAATAAAAAGAACTAGTACATCTATACTTGACTATATGTAAGTGTAGCCAAGTATAATTCCTATATACATATACATACTACATACATACAATCATATACACACACATACTATGCATCTCTCTCTCTCTCTCTCACACACCCACACATATATATTTGTGTGTACATACGTACTTATATATATATATGCATGCATACATAAATATACATAAATATATATGTGTGCGCGCACGCATATATACATATATGTGTATGTATATATATATATATATATATAATATATATATATATATATATATATATATATATATATATATCTATATATGAATGTATATATGTATGTAGATGTACATATATGTTGTATGTATGTAGATGTACATATATGTATATATACTATATGTATGTATATATATGTGTGGTATAG
>UESW01001920.1:22954-185768 GCA_900491605.1 Calamus simplicifolius | reverse complement strand
TTTTCTAGGTACTCTATAATATGCTTTCTCCAAATTAATAAAGACCATATGAAGGTCTTTTTCTTTTTCCTATACCTATTTATTAATCTTCTTAATAAATAAATAGCTTCCATGATCGATATTCTAGGCATAAATCTAAATTGATTATGTGACATCAAAGTTTTAGCTCTTATTCAATTTTCTATTATCCCTTCCATAATTTTATTATATGACTCATCAGCTTAATCCCTCTATAATTTGCATAGTTTTGAATATCTTCTTTATTTTTATATGGGTATTAACATGTTTTTCCTTCAATTATCAAGTGTTCTTTTAATTGCTACAATCCTATTAAATAAATTAGTTAACCACATAACTTTAATTTCTTTTAAGCCTTTCCAAACCTCAATAGGGATCACATCCGGCCCTAATGCTTTTGCATTTTTTATTTTAATCAAAACATTTTAACCTCAAGCATGCTAAATTTATGAAAAAATTTATGTTCATTTATTACTTCTAGATTATCACATCATTCTACCCTTAAATTTACTAAATTATTTTATTTAATAATTTATACACACACATATATATATATATATGGGATAGAGTTGGCTTCATTCAAATATAGCCAAACCTACATTTAGTCGCCTTTCTCACTTTTGAATCCACATAGTTTATAAATTTCAACTCAACTCAACTCAACTCATCTAAGCCTTTTTCCAACTACATGGGGTCGGCTACATGAATCTGCTTCCTCCACTCTGTTCTATTCAGAACCAAATCAATTTAAATTATAAATAGTTATATATTTTTAAATTATTTCTGCCCATATTAGTTTATAAATTCTAAAGATGAAAAAGTGAAAAAGATAAAGTAGCTTCAGGATCCATATATTCAAGGGTGAAGAAGGTGATTGAATCCTTAGTTTGATTATATTCGAATATAATCAAATCTATATATATATATATATATATAAAGAGAGATAGATTTGGCTACATTCAAATGCAGTTAAGCCTATATTCAATCAATTTTCTTACTCTTAAATCTACATAATTCATGGATCCCAAAGATTGAAAAGTGCAAATAATGGGGTAGCTTTCGGATCTGTGTAGATCCAAGGATAGGAGATATGATCGGATCCTATATATATATATATATATATATATATATATATATATGTGTGTGTGTGTGTACGCGCGCATGCTCGTATGTATATATGCATATGTATATTGTATTAATACATTCATACATAGATACATGCATATGTATATATATAGTATGTATATATAGATATGTACATATACATATGTATATAGATACACATATGTATGTATGTATATATTGAGAGAGAAAGAATTGAAATTGGCTAAAATTGCATATAGTCAAGCTCTAGATCCGGTTGCCCTTTCCACCCTTAAATTCATGGATCACAAATCTAGACTTGGCTACACACAAGGATAGCCAAGTCCAACTGTGTGTGTATAATGGATGCCTTTTGTGTAGTACACACCAAGTTACCATGTGGTAAGCAAATATTAATACTCTCACATTATACTTCTTTTTTCGTTCGCTTTAAGCTGCGAAGTAGCAAAAATTAATGTTTTTACCATATGCTTTCTTCCATGCTTGCTTTCTTTCTAAAAAATATTAATACTTTATGGAGATGGAAAAGCTATTGCCCATTATAGTATGCTTCTTTTCTATGCACTCTTCCTTCCTCTCATATCTTAATTTTCACTCGATTATACCTTCTCTCCTCTTTTGTTCGAGGCACTTTAGACGATTTCATCAAGCTTGATCTCACTCCCTCTCAAATTTATGGATCCACTTTTCTGCATCATCTTTTTTGTTGTTCTTCCTTTATTGAATGGCAGCAAAACACCACTAATCGTATTATCTCTATGTTATTCTCCCATTTTGACCACCACAGCTCCATTTGTTGTTTACTTGTAGTGGCACTAGCTCGGAGTTCCATCCCTTTTGGTGTCGGGCAGCTCAAACACCATACCAATAGTTTGGCATTCCAGAGGTAGGATATGTATTTGATCTCCCATGAATGAAAGGGAGAAGGAACCCCTTCTCTCGCTCTCTTCAAGAGAAAAAGTAAGATGGCATGGCATTGCATCGAAGGTGATTGAATTAAGGAAAATATTAATGCTTTTATAGTATGCTTCTTTTTATGCCCCACTTTCTTTCTATAAGATTGTAATACTTTATGGAGATGGAAAAACTGTTCTCAATTGCAGTATGCTTCTTTTTTTTTTCTCTGCTGCTTCTCATCCTCTCTTAATTCCCTTTTCCATTAAACCTCCTTTCCTTTTTGTTCGAGGTGTTTTGGATAACTTCACCAAGCTTGATCTTGCTCCCACTCAAATTTATAGATCCACTAATTTTTTATATTCTCCCATTATTGAATGACAACAAAACACCACGACTTCCATACCTCTATGAGCCTCATAACTCTGTCTACTATTGTTCACCACTGGTTACAACACTCGCTTGGAGGTTTGTCCCTTCTAGCGCCTAACAATTTTAGTACCATGCCGATGGTTCAACGTTCCAAGGCTAGGAGATGCACTTGAACTCTAATAAACGAAAGGGAGAAGGAACCCATTCCAAGCCTTATAACTCCGTCTTTGGAGAGTGAGTGGCATCGTTACACAGAGGCAAATAAATCAAGGAGAATATTAATGCTTTTATTGTATGCTTCTTTTCTTGCCTGCTTTAAGCTGCCATATAGCAAAAAGTTAATACTTTTGTAGTATGCTTCTTTTCATGCCTACTTTCTTCCTAAAAAATGCTAATACTTTATGGGGATGGGAAAGCTATTCTCTATTGCAGAGTGCTTCTTTTCCCTCCACTCCTTTCCCTTCATTTAATTCTTATTCCATTATACCTCCTCTTCTTTTTTGTTCGAGGTGCTCTACATGACTTCACCAAGCTTGATCTTGCTCCTTCTCAAATTTATAGATCCACTTCTCTATATCTTCTTATTTTGATGTTCTTCTATTAATGAATGGCAGTAAAACACCATTGTTCCCATGCCTCCACATATTTGTTCTCCTATTTGACCACCATAACTTTGTCTACTATTCATTAGCTATGACATTCGCTTGGAGATCCATCCCTTCTGGTGCCTAGTAGCTCCAATACCATGCCAATAGTTCAGCATTCTAGGGTTAGGGAATTCGCTTGATCACCTATACATTAAAGGAAGAAGGCAATTGAATCAAAGAGAATATTAATGCTTTTACAATATATTCTTTTCCTCGTTGCTTTAAGCTACTAAGTTGCAAAAAATTAATGCTTACGTAGTACATGCTTGTTTCCATGCCTCCTTTCTTCCTAAAAAATGCTAATACTTTATGAATATGGGAAAGTTGTTCTTCATTATAGTATACTTCTTTTTCCTCTGCACATTCCCCTTCTCTCTCAATTTCTGCTCCACTATATCGCTTCTCTCCTTTTGTTCGAGGTGCACTAAATGGCTTCACCAAACTTGATCTCGCTTTTCTCAAATTTATAGATCCACTTCTCTACATCTTCTCATTTTAGATGTTCTCTCGCATTATAAAATTGCAGCAAAACACTACTACTTCCATACCTCAATGTGGGAAATTTCTATTCGGCCGTTGTTTTTACTCAGTAGCCCCTCCATTTTTAATTTTTTTTTACTCAGTAGCCCCTCTAATTCCTAAACTACCCCTTCCCTCATTGCCCCCCTCACCCCCCTCGCCCGACAGCATAACCGCCCACCTCCTTTTGCTCATCCCCTCACTCTCTTCTCCTTCCCTAGCACCGGCATCGACAGGCAGCCTCCTCGGCGAGCTCCTTCCTCGGCACCGGCGGGTAGCATCATCCCCGGCACCGGCGCTTATCTTTCCCGAATCCAATGAGTCCCTGTCTCCACCTCCGACTCCCTCCCTCGCCTCTGCCTCCCTCAGTCGACCTCCGCCTCCTTCCCTCCTTCCCTCCCTCCCTCCCTCCCTCCATCGACCTCCTTTGCCTCTTCCTGAGCACTCTGTTGGGCCCTGGTGGGCCGAACAGAGAGGCTCTGTTCAGCCCGAACAGAGAGGGTTCTGTTTGGCTTGCTGGGCTGAACAGATAGTCTCTGTTCGGCCCAAAAGGTCGAACAGAGCTCTCTCTGTTCGGCCCTCTAGGCCGAACATAGAGCTTGTCTGTTTGGCCCACTAGGGTTGAACAGAGTTAATTTAATAGTAAATATATATTAGTAATATATTTTAATAAAAAAGACTTATTATTAAAGAGAGTTATTTTAATAATAAAGAGTTATTAAAATTTTTTTATATCATTTAAAATCTTTTTATCAAATGAGTAATCCGCTTCCATTTAGTGTACACATTTATTTTGATCTGAATAAATAATCCACTTCTTTGAGTGGGAGAAATGAAATCTTTATCGGATCCTGCCATGATTTAAATGAAAAAAGGGAAAATATTAGATGGTTGGCCTTCCGATGTTTTTTTTGTGTGTTTTGTTATTCATATTAAATAGTTTATATATTTTTTATATGTGTGGTGCGTTCATCTATGAATCTTGTCCATATCTTCTCATGTTGACGATGTTAATTATATTGTATAATGTTGTGTATAATATGATTGTTAGTTATGTCATGGGATCATTTTTGCTTCACTAAATTTTTGTACTATTTGGTGCAATTCTAAATATTATTATTAAGGTGACAGTGATGGTTATTTCGCTGAGATAAGGATGGCCTTATCTAAGGCTAGTTTAGTGGTTTCTTTTAGCTAATTTTAGAATGACCAAAGGAAAAGTTAAAATGTTTAATGCCATCAGTTAAGTCTCTTGATGATGTGGTGAAGTAGTCTTAGTATTGTGAGGGTAAGCACAACATGGATTAGATTATATTTTGTAGTCCTTTTGTGAAGTAGCATGGTCAATTATTGTTATTCATGTGGCATAATTAGTCTTTCTCTATTTAATGGACATTACTGCCCATATCATTAGCTCATCCATTATTTGTAATTTGCATATAAAATGCTACAAGTGGCTTGAGTTGTTCTTTCCTAATTGTGCATGCATGCTCAAGTAGTTATTAAAGTTGCAGTCTTTCGTTATTCAAGTAGTTAAGTTATTCATAAATTTAAAAGAGGATATTTTAAAAATATAAGATCAAAACATAATTTGGCAGATCTTTTAACCAAAGGCTTTTCGAAGGCTGAGGTATTTAAGACATCGAGGGGGATGAGACTTAAGCATATATATTAGTCACCAGAGTGGACCCCTACCGTCATGGTAACCCATGGTTAAGGTTCAAAGGAAAATGATCTCTGAGGTGATATATGGAAGCACCGCTTTAGGAGTTTGTCTCCATCCCATCCCTATGGTGTAGTGCTTTATTGTGACGGTTAGGTTGAGTATAGCTCTTAATAGATCCAAGGCTGTAAATTCAGTGAGGTATGATTCCGTTGCATGTAGCCTTGGAAGATCTACCTTATTGAGCATAGCTCTTAATAGATCCAAGGCTGTAAATTCAGCGATGTATGATTCTGTTGCACGTACCCTTGGAGGATTTATCTTAGTGAAAGTAGTCATAAGGCCGAGACTATGAGACCGAGGTGAATCCCTAGTAACTCTCATGAAAATCAAGGCAAACGCATGGCCTAGATAGCGTTGACCTGCATTATTATTAGCTTATCTTTATACTGTATGTATTTTATACTAAATGCAAGTTCAAACCTAGAAGGTACTTGCACTAAGCACAGTAAAATTTTAAAGTTTTGAAATTGCTTATTAAATTTAACAATTTTTATTTATTTGGTTATTATTCTTTTATTTTTATTTTTTTTATAGGGAATTGTTAACGCCCGACTGTTTTTTAAAAAAACTAAATGCTGGCCATTTTTAAAAAATAAAATGTCGGCCATTTTTTTTTTACAAAAAACAAATGCTCGCCAGTTTTGAGAAAAAAAACTCATGCCTATTAAAAAGAAAAAAAAATCTATAAATAGGGAGCCTTTCATAGAAGAAAAAAAATGAAAGTAACAATAACTCTGTATTTTTCTTATTAAATTTTTTTGAAGATCACTAATCTGCGTCTTGTTGAGATCGTGCCACCAACGGACGTTGGAGTTTTGGCTTTCGGATTGTACCTTGAAGGATAGCGTGGGGACCAAATCTCCTTTAGGGCAGTGGTTTAATCCGCCTCCCAGGCCTGACTCTTTAACTTGCTTCTATTTTGAAATAATTTTTCTTTTCACTGAATATAATCTGCCACACACCAAAATATATTTTCTAAAATATATATTTAATATATATATGAATACTTATATATTCCTAGTTGGATGCACATAGAAATCATTTTCAATAACAGTCCTTAGTAGTTTCAAAACACATATAGCAACCTCCATCTGGAGGCAACATGTATTATTTGTTTGTTATTCTATTGTATTTTCTTTAATGTATTATTATAATGTTGTTATATAATTTATTCATGTTATCCATTTATATTTTACAAGAATGGACCCCACTGAAGTGCATGAACCATGCTACCAAAGTAGGTGAGTGGCAGTGATGGGCATCAGGGCAATCAAATAGGAGATTTAGAGAAATAGTTCAGCAGTCGGGCCTGGTTGAACTAGTGCACTGCTCTTATTGGTTCATCGATAAGATTTTTGTTTCGGGCTTCGTAGAGAGATGACAGCCCGAGACGAACACCTTCCATCTTTTCTTTGGCAAGATGACGATCACATTGGATGTCGTTGTCGCCATATTAGGGATTAATGTCATAGGTGCCTCAATGTCACTGTCATATGATAGGATGAGTGATCGGAATGCTGAGGACCTACTAGGTGTGTCACAAGTAGACACGCGTCAGGAGGTGCTATCAGTATGTGGTCAGTCTGTGAGGTTAGAGTGGCTGAAGAGTAATTTTTATGCTGTATCTGATAGAGATAGCCATCATAGGATAGAGTGTGTAGCATGAGGGTATTGCTATTTTTGTTAGGATGCACAATCTTTGTTGATAAGAGCGAGATGGGGGTGCCTATAGCTTATCTTTTTTTACTTCGGGATCTGGATATGGTAAGTACATATGCCTGGGGTGCTAGTGCCTTGGCTCATTTATATCGGTAGTTGGGAATTGCGTCTAGAGCATTGTTAAACAGATTAGTGGATATATGACGCTGCTCCAGGAATGGATTTATGAGCATTTTTCATTACTCACTCCTTACCCAGCCCTGAATTATACTGATGCTAGGCTCTGCATGCACTGATGGATTCCCGGTAGTCCATCACGTACCATGATATACCATTTAGTGATTCTACGCAAGTCATTGGACATTTTGAGGGCTGATGAGGTATGTACCATAGGACCATGCACTTGTATATTTCTATGATTTGCCATATAATATCAAATTGAATAGGATTTATCTGTTGCAAGTAGTTTGGGATCCCCATGTCATATTCGAGAGGATTGTCCATTCCAAGATATTGCATTCTTTAGTGGATGCCTGAAGTGCATGGATGTCATAAAACCCTATCATCCTAAAAGGGTTCTACGATAGTTCGACAGGATATCCCATGCATGCCACTAGCCCCTGAGCGAGCCAGCAGAAGATCGACAGCAGCATCGTACTGCATTCGGTACATCTCCTATGATCAGATGTGGGAGAGGTGGAAGGATCACCTGCTTAGCCGAGCGAGCAGAAGCCATCCGGTGACTTGACCATTAGATTGCGTACTAGGATATATACTGATATTCTCATATCACGCACTTGGCAGTTCACCCCCTAGAGAGCCGATCCAGCATCTATTCTCGATCACGTCCCGATGATGTTGATGTTGACGCGTAAGGGCGATGCATTGCAGATGCCATTAGCATTAGCATCAGCATTCTACATATGGGTCGAAAAGAGGTTGTGTCATAGGGGATCGACTTGTATGACGTTATTTCTCAGATCTCATAGGCATTGCAGGGTCAGCATATCTCAGCAATTGAGCCTGATGTACCTAACCCTAGTCATGCATCACCACAACAGTACAGGCATCGATGATAGTGAGGTGGGGATTGATGATGTATCTTATGTATTTGTAGCTTTTTAGCACATATTTTTGTAAAATACATTGAATTTTGATTGAAATTTGAGTTTTCTTTAAAAATTAAAATTTGAATGATAATTTGAATTTATTTATTTTGTAAAATATATTGAATTTTGAATGAAAGTTTGAATTTAGGACCCTAGCATGCTTCGGCATGGGCTGGCTGGCATGCTCCGACACTCATCAGCACGTGCCAGCACTGGCCAGCACTCACCGGCTTGGGCCAACCAGCATGCCCCAACTCGTGCCGGAACTCATCGGCATAGGTCGGCATGGGCCGGTACTCACCGGCACGAGCCGACCGGCTTGTTCCAACTCGTACCGGCGCATTCCAACTGCTGACTATCATTTATGGGCTCAGAACGACACCTCCTGAAATACTTTCTATTGAAGGACTCAGCATGCTCTGGGAAGATTTCCTTGACAATTTTCTTAACATATGCAATTGAGAAGCCCCATCCAACTGCTTGAATTTTTGAGTAATAATATCCAACTCCAGTTTATAGCTCAGCTTCATACTTTGCACATTTGAAGCATGCACCATATCAAGTTTTCTCCAATGAGGATCTATGCAGTCGAGGGGAATAGGCCGACCTTCCATCCTGTACTGCATAATATCATGAGTGCATGGTAAACCATATGTGCATTGAATAGCGCATCCACAAACTGATTCATCAATCCCAACTGAATTGGCTCAGTTCGCTTGAGCAAGGATACGGTTTAATGCACTTATAGATATGAAACCTTGCAGTTCTTTGAATTCAGCAGGCTTAAAGTTGTATTGCAAGATCGTCAACTGTTCTCAAATGAGGCTTTAATGTCACTGTGCTGCAACTCAATCAAACTATGAATTATTATCTAAGATAACTCGAAAGTCCTTTGGCTTGATCCAAGCTATCTTTTACTGCATGTACACTTTCAGCCCTAGTAAAGTAAATAAAATTAAATAAAAGTTAGATAACAAATACATAATTAAATTATAAAGTTCTAAAGTGAATCAATTTCTTATGATATCTATTACTTGTCCCATTCCCGTAGTGCCTACGTGCGTCTGTCCACGTTACGACAAATCTTTCCTTGTATTTGCTCGGTCAAGTATCTGATACATACCGTAAAGCATCTGATTGGTACTAAACTCTCTCTGGAGTGCACTCCAGTGATCGTTGTACTCATTTTTTGTACTGGACAACACTACTATATTCCAACTCATTATAAACTTATCCCATTTCTCCTTCATTTCAAATAATCTTTTGCACTAGACTAAAACATTCCTACTAATATGCCATCTACATAACAAATGTGTTATCGTAGGAAATACCCTATGAATTACATTCAATAGAGCCAAGTCTCTATCTGTAACTATCATCTTAGGTAGACCATCAGCGTCCATGACACTGCGCAATCTCTTTAATGCCCATGTATAGTTATCTTCCTGCTTAGACTTCATGTATACAAAAGCAATAGAAAATGTCAGGTCAGTTGATGTCACCCCCACAATCTCTAAGAGAGGAAGACGATATCTATTCGTCTTGTAAGTGCAATCTATTATCAAAACATAAGGAAATGAACGTAACAAATCTATGCTGCCAGGGTGTGCCCAAAATAAGTCACGCACAACATCAGACTTAATACAATTTCTATGCCACTCAATGTATTTACCCCCAGATAATTTATCCAGAAGATATTGTATCTGAGATCTCCCAACTTTCTCTACAACCTTACACCTATGCCATGCATTGTAGATTATCTTCATTGTCGTAACATTGAGGGCATCCCTTTGCTTCAATGTAGATAATATATCCTTATGCCGAACCAAACTCTTCGATATATCCACTAACATTATAGTCTCCTGCTTAGATAATTGTTCAGCATATGAGTGCCCCTTGAGATGCTTTGCAGCCGGATGATTGTGCACACCATAAATGACCATTAACATCCAATCATCTGCAGCGTCCAATTTCTTCCCTCTTAAGGCAAAAGGGCATCCATACTTCTTAGTGCCACTGGCCCTAGTCTTTAATCCCTTTTTCCTTATGCATTTACTTTTGCAGGTACCACTCCTCTCGCAAGTAAAAATAATTCTTGGTTTCTTAACATTGCTACCCAAATCAGATTTTTTTTATAGTAACGACAAATCCATTCCTCCTCCCAGCTTCCCGATACCAATCACACATTTCTTCTCTACTCTTGAATATCTACAAAATAAATAGTTTAATGTGAGTAGATAATTTTACACGTTGCTCAGTCAACTAATAAAATAATTGCAATCAAAATTATCTTATCTCGTAAGTTGTAAATTCATTTGTGTAACCATCACACATTCAGAGCCAATCACGCTGCATTCGGTTGAAGCATCGCCCTACATGATCAAAAATTTATTTTAAACCCTAACCCTAATTTATCCTAAACCACTGGAAGGTTCGGCCCACTGTGGCCGCACAGAAGGGCTTTATTCGGCTCTGGTGGACCAAACAAAACCCTTCTGTTTGGCTCACCAGGGTCGAATAGATGCCCTCTGTTCGACCACAGTGGGCCAAATAGAAAGGCTCTGTTCGGCCCATTAGGGTTGAACAAATGCCCTTTGTTCGACCCTGTGTGACCGACAGAGTTGATTTGTTCGATTATACAGGGCCGAACAACACATGAACCATGAAAAAAAATCGAAACAAGTTTAAAAATCAACCTTTGCGACTGTAGAACCTTTCCAAATCGCTTGTTGCTTGTCCATTGCTTAATTAAGGGTTGAAATAACTTCAACCAAGCTTCGAAATAGATTGAGGGGTTTTGTTTTTACAAAACATGGGAGTGGGAAGGGAGGAGGGGTGGGTGAGGTATCAGGAGGGCTACTGGGCAAAGGGGGGCATTTTTGTCATATTTTTGAGGGGCAAATTGATCCTTTTATTTGTTGGATTGGGGGGCGGGGGGAGGCTGCTGAGCAAAAGTTGCGGGCCAAATAGAGCCACTCCTCAATGTGCCGACAGAGTGCCGTTCTGTCGTTCTGACCCCCATAACTTCGTTTGCTATTTATTGGTAGCGGCACTTGCTTAGACCTTCATCCTTTCTAATGCCGGGTAGCTCTAACACTATACCAATAGTTTAACATTTTGGAGTTAAAAAATGCTTTTGATCTTCCATGAAGGAAGAAGGAACCCTCTCTCTCTCTCTCTCTCTCTCTCTCTCTCTCTCTCTCTAAGAGGGAGAGCGAGATGACGTCACGATAGAGGCAATTGAAACAAGGAGAGTATTAATGCTTTTATGGTATGCTTCTCTTTTTACTTACTTCAAATTGCTATGTGATAAAAAATTAATGCTTTTATTGCGTGCTTCTTTTCCTGTCTATTTTCTTTCTAAAGAATGTCAATACTTTATGGAAATGAAAATTTTATTTTCCATTGCTTAGTACTTTTTTTTTCTTTTACTTTGCTTTTAATTCTCACTTCGTTATACGTTCTCTTTTCTTGTTTTTGAGGTACTTTGTATGGCTTCACCAAGCTTGATTTAGTTTCCTCTCAAAATTTATAAATCCGCTTCTCTTGTTGAATGGTAGTTGATGGAGCCAGTTGACCCCATGGAGAATAAAAAATTTTTTGGACGGCCCAAAAGGCTGACGGTTCCAAGACCAACGGCCCCAAAGGACGACACCTCGAAGACCGACGGCTCCAAAGCCGACACCTCAAAGACCGACGACCCCAAAGGCCGACATCTCCAAGACCGATGGCCCCAAAGGCCGACGACTCCAAGACAGTCGGCCCCAAAGGCCGACACCTCCAAGACCGGCACCTCCAAGGCCGGCACCTCCAAGACCGACGGCCCCAAAGGCCGACGGCCCCAAAGACCGACGGCTCCATGACCGACGGCCCCAAAGGCCGACATCTCCAAGACTGACGACCGATGGCCCCAAAGGCCGACATCTCTAAGACCGACGACTGATGGACCCAAAGGCCGACACCCGACGGCCCCAAAGGCCGACATCTCCAAGACCGACGGTCCAAAAGGCCGACACCCGACGGCCCCAAAGGCCGACATCTCTAAGACCGACGACCCCAAAGGCCGACGGCCCCAAAGACCGACACCTCCAAAGTCGGTGGGCCCGGCACTTTCCAGGCGGCCCCGGCACTCCAAGCTAGCCGGCCCCGGCACTTCCCAGCTGGCCACGGCGTATCCAAGCTAGGTGGCCCGGCACCTCCTAGGCGGCCCCGGCACCTTCCTAGCCGGCCCCCTACGTCTCCAAGCTAGTCGGCCCCGACACCTTCCAAGCTAGTCGGCCCCGGCACTTTCCAGCCGGCCACGGCACGTCCAAGTTAGGCGGCCCGACACCTCCCAGGCGGCCCTAGCATCTTCCCAGACGACGCCTACTTCTCCAAGCAAGTCGGCCCCGATACTTTCCAGCCGGCCACGGCATGTCCAAGCTAGACGGCCCGGCACCTCCCAGGCGGCCCCGGCACCTTCCAAGCTAGGCGGCCCCGGCACTTCCCAGCCGGCCACGGCGTGTCCAAGCTAGGCGGCCCAGCACCTCCCAGGCGGCCCCAACATCTTCCCAGGCGGCCCCTACTTCTCCAAGCAAGTCGGCCCCGGCATCTTCCCAGCCGGCCCCTACTTCTCCAAGCAGGTCGGCCCCGACACTTCCTCCGCGTCTCCAGTCCCACCGAGTCGGCCAAGGCCATCCCCGGCCAGCCCGACTCGGCCCCGGCATCTCCAGTTTCGCCGAGTCGGCCTAGGCCATCCCCGTCCGGCCCGACTCGGCCCCGGCATCTTCAGTCCCGCCGAGTCGGCCAAGGCCATTCCCAGCCAGCCCGACTCGGCCCCGGCCATTCCCAGCCAGCCCGACTCGGCCCCGGCGTCTCCAGTCCCGCCGAGTCGGCCTAGGCCATCCCCGGCCGGCCCGACTCGGCCCGGCGTCTCCAGTCCTACCGAGTCGGCCAAGGCCATCCCCGGCTAGCCCGACTCGGCCTCGGCATCTCCAATCCTGCCGAGTCAGCCAAGGCCACCCCAGGCCGGCCCGACTCGGCCCCGGCGTCTCCTGTTCCGCCGAGTCGGCCAAGGCCATCCCCGACCGGCCCGACTCGGCCCCGGCGTCTCCAGCTCCGCCGAGTCGGCCAAGGCCATCCCCGACCGGCCCGACTCGGCCCCGGCATCTCCGAGTCTGTCGAGTCGGCCCCACCCCGGCACTGCCTTGCCAGCGGGACGGGCCCCAGCCATCTCGGGTCGACCCAGCTCGGCCATGATGAGACGGGATTCCCCAGTTCCCGCTAGATCAGCTCCAGCGGTTCAAGAAACCGCCTCTCTGATGCGCGCCGCCCGACAATACCAGACGCGCGCTGCCCGACAGCACCGCCCGACAGCCCCACCGGCTGATGGGACGTAGCTCGCTAACTAGCCCAAATTCACGCAAGGGCTCAGTAGATCTTCTGACTCACGCAATCCCCCGTGATCATGCCAGGATCAACCCCTATAAAAAGGTGAATCCACTCACCAAACAGGTATGCGCGATAACCCCCAAAAATCGCCATCTCAACTCTCAGAAAGGGATTCCTCCTCTCGGAGATCCCCTTTTCCACACAAAACAGGGCTCATTCGAGCCCTTCTTCAGCTGTGACCTCAATCACTAACTTGGCCATCAGAGGGTCCCGCCGAAAACCCCCTCCGGTCCCGGGACTTCTTTGTAGGCACCCCAGCGAAGCAAGGATTCGAGAAGCACCTCCGTTCCTGACGTCCAGGAGAGGTGATCGAGCGTCATCAGATTGACGCGCCAGGAAGGGGATAAGAAAACGTAGCGAACGTTCTTCCTGAGCTATATCTTTCGTCCCCTCTCTTCTTTCAGAAACCATGGTGGTGACACGAGCTCAGGACGCCTCCATCAGCTGCCCAGCGGGGTTTCCCCCCCCAACTAGACAGCAGGAGGCCAATCCCCCTGCTGCCGACCCTTCGGTCGCCTGCCCGTCGCCGGACGCCGCTGTCCAAACAGCGGAGCAGCTGGCAACCCTCTTCCAGCAAGTCCAGAATCTCACCGCCATGGTCCACGGGCTCCAGCAGCAGCAGTTCATGGCCACCCAGCACCAGACCGCTCCCCCGCCAGCCAGCAGTCGGTGAGGGAAGGTTCTCCTCGGCGGGAGGCCGATCGGCGAGGTACCGGCCGACGTCAAGTTTCCCCTGGGAAGCCTCGACGCGAGCCCTCCAAGCGGCCATGGTCCCCTGACCACGGCCCCAACGAGTTTACTCGCAAGCTGCATCATCACGAGAAACCCAGGCGAAAGTCCCGACTTCCGTCTCCATCTCCTTCTACCTCCTCTTCTTCTTCTTCCTCTGAGCCGTCTCGGAAGGCCCCGACGATCAACCGCCAGGCGAAGGAACGCCTGGAAGAGTACAACAGGCGCCTCGACGAGCTCACCAAGAAGATCAACCATCAGTCGAAGGAAGAGTCCGACACTCGTCCTCCTTACACTCGCCGCATACTGGAGGAACCGGTTCCCTCCAGGTTTCGCTTCCCCTAGGTGGACCCGTACGACGGTACGACTGACCCCCTCGACCACCTCGAGAGTTACAAAGCTATGATGCAAGTCCAGGGCGCCTCAGACGCCCTCCTCTGCAAGGCCTTCCCCGCAACCCTGTGGAAGGGCGCCCGTGCATGGCATTCACACCTGTCCCCCCACAGCATAGACTCCTTCCAGGAGTTGGAGAGGGAATTTTGGCCCACTTCGACGCCTGCCGGCGAATCCTGAGGGTAGCCGACAGTCTCTTCTCCGTCCGTCAGAAGGAAGGAGAGTCACTGCGGGACTTTGTGTCCCGATTTAGGACCGCCACCCTAGAGGTCTACTATCTCGACGATGCGGTGGCCACCCTGGTGCTGAAGCGGGGACTCCTTTCGTCCCGCTTTACCTTTTCTCTGGACAAAAAGCCTCCCAGCTCCTATGCCGAGTTGCTAAGTCGGGTACAGAAGTACATCCGCACCAACGAGGCTGACTCATCCAGAAGGGAAGCCGACAGGAGTTCCAATAAGAAGCCGACACCCACGGAACCAGCTAAGGGACGATCCAGGCAGCCCGAACCACCCCATCGCTTTGACCACCGGCCCTAGGCGCTGGTTCCTAAGGGGAGGTTTACTCCTCTCACGGCTCCGATCTCCCACATCCTGCTAGAGATTGAGGAGGAGCCTTACTTTCAATGCCCATGTCCCCTAAAGTCAGTAAACCCTCACAACAAAGAGCTTTACTGCCGGTATCACCAAGACTATGGACATGACACCGAAGATTGCCGCAATTTGAAGAAGGCCATTGAAAAGTTTATCCAGCAGGGCCACTTGGGCAAGTTCGTTCGAGGAAACCTCACGGCCCCAGGTGCGTCGGCACCTCCAGCGCCTCAGATTTGCATCAACAATGCCCCAACAGAAGGAAGCAAGCTGGCATCAAAATGGAAAGCTTCTCCCCCACATTCAGAATTCGGACGGTATTATCAGTAGCTTGCTGATTCTTTAATAAAGTATTATTCAGAATATCCTTGTTTTATCACGCTCTTGGGATGAGTATATTTCTTAAACAGAGACCGGCTCTGCGTCGGCACCAAAGATCAACTCCGCGTCGGCAACAAAGACCGGCTCCACGTCGGCAACAAAGACTGGCTTCGCGTCGGCACCAAAGACCGGCTCCGCATCGGCAACAAAGACCGAATCCGCATCGGCAACAAAGACCGACTCCGCATCGGCAACAAAGACCGACTCCGCGTCGGCGATAAAGACCGACTCCGCATCGGCAACAAAGACCGACTCCGCGTTGGCACCAAAGACCGACTTCGCATCGGCAACAAAGACCGACTCAGCATCGGCACCAAAGACCAACTCTGCATCATCACCAAAGACCGACTCCGCATCGGCACCAAAGACCCGCGAAGGCAAACAGCTACAAAAAAGCTAAGTATACTACACTGAAAAAAAAGTTTCTTTTCATTTAGTATCTGAATGCGTTACAGGAAAACCACCAAAGACCGACTCCGCATCGGCAACAAAGACCGACTCCGCGTCGGCACCAAAGACCGGCCTCCGCGTCGGCACCCTCAAGCTCAAGACATGCAGATTCCAATCAACAGAGTTTCCTGGGGGGCAGATCAACCCTGCAGAAGGAGAGCAATTTCTTTAAAGAAAAGGCACCTGAGCCTGGCCCAAGCACCCTCTGGTCACCCTCCGGGGTTCAAAAGGTTCTCGACGGCCTCAACTTTGCCTCATCGGCTTCATCTTTGCCTCAACGGCTAACTGACGAGCGTCTCCCCAAAAGTTAGCGTACGCTGCTTTCAGTGGTGGGCGTGAGATAATCAATTTGCCTCCAAAAAATTTCTTGAAGTTCTACACTCCTTTCGCTTAGCTAATGCGGGGCGCGCAAGCTCAAGGAGTGTGGGGGGCATTTGATGGAGCCAGTTGACCCCATGGAGAATAAAATTTTTTTGGACGGCCCCAAAGGCCGACAGCTCCAAGACCGACGGCCCCAAAGGCCGACACCTCGAAGACCGACGGCCTCTAAGGCCGACATCTCGAAGACCGATGGCCCCAAAGCCAATACCTCGAAGACCGACGGCCCCAAAGGCTGACATCTCCAAGGCCGACGGCCCCAAAGGCCGACGACTCCAAGACAGTCGGCCCCAAAGGCTGACACCTCCAAGACTGGCACCTCCAAGGCCGGCACCTCCAAGACCGACGGCCCCAAAGACCGACGGCTCCATGACCGATGGCCCCAAAGGCCGACATCTCCAAGACCGACGACCGACAGCCCCAAAGGCCGACACCCAACACCCGACGGCCCCAAAGGCCAACACCCGACGGCCCCAAAGGCCGACATCTCCAAGACCGACGACCAACGGCCCCAAAGGCCAACACCCGACGGCCCCAAAGGCCGACATCTCCAAGACCGACGGCCCCAAAGGCCGACATCTCTAAGACCGACGGCCCCAAAGGCCGACAGCCCCAAAGACCGACACCTCCAAAGTCGGCGGGCCCGACACTTCCCAGGCGGCCCCGACACTCCAAGCTAGCCGGCCCCGGCACTTCCCAGCCGGCCACGGCGTGTCCAAGCTAGGCGGCCCGGCACCTCCCAGGCGGCCTCGGCACCTTCCTAGCCGGCCCCCTACGTCTCCAAGCTAGTCGGCCCTGGCACCTTCCAAGCTAGTCGGCCCCGGCACTTCCCAGCCGGCCATGGCGTGTCCAAGTTAGGCGGCCCGGCACCTCCCAGGCGGCCCCATCATCTTCTCAGGTGGCGCCTACTTCTCCAAGCAAGTCGGCCCCGACACTTCCCAGCCGGCCACGGCGTGTCCAAGCTAGGCGGCCCGGCACCTCCCAGGCGGCCCCGGCACCTTCCAAGCTAGGCGGCCCCGGCACTTCCCAGCCGGCCACGGCGTGTCCAAGCTAGGCGGCCCCAGCATCTTCCCAGGCGGCCCCTACTTCTCCAAGCTAGACGGTCCCGACACTTCCCAGCCGGCCATGGCGTGTCCAAGCTAGGCGGCCCGGCACCTCCCAGGCGGCCCCAGCATCTTCCCAGGCGGCCCCTACTTCTCCAAGCAAGTCGGCCCCGGCATCTTCCCAGCCGGCCCCTACTTCTCCAAGCAGGTCGACCCCGACACTTCCTCCGCGTCTCCAGTCCCGCCGAGTCGGCCAAGGCCATCCCCGGCCAGCCCGACTCGGCCCCGGCGATTCTAGTCCCACCGAGTCGGTCTACGCCATCCCCGGCCGGCCCGACTCGGCTCTGGCATCTCCAGTCCCATCGAGTCGGCCAAGGCCATTCCCGGCCAGCCCGACTCGGCCCCGGCATCTCTAGTCCCGCCGAGTCGGCCTAGGCCATCCCCGGCTGGCCCGACTCGGCCCCGGCGTCTCCAGTCCTGCCGAGTTGGCCAAGGCCATCCCAGGCCGGCCCGACTCGGCCCTGGCGTCTCCAGTCCCGCCGAGTCGGCCAAGGCCATCCCGGCCAGTCCGACTCGGCCCCGGAGTCTTCAGTCCCACCGAGTCGGCCAAGGCCACCCCAGGTCGGCCCGACTCGGCCCCGGCATCTCCTGTTCTGCCGAGTCGGCCAAGGCCATCCTTGGCCGGCCCGACTCGGCCCCGGCGTCTCCAGCTCCGCCGAGTCGGCCAAGGCCATCCCCGGCCGGCCCGACTCGGCCCCGACGTCTCTGAGTCCGTCGAGTCGGCCCCGCCCCGGCACTGCCTTGCCAGCGGGACGGGCCCCAGCCATCTCGGGTCGACCCTGCTCGGCCCTGATGAGACGGGATTTCCCAGTTCCTGCCAGATCAGCCCCAGCGGTTCAAGAAACCGCCTCTCTGACGCGCGCCGCCCGACAACACCAGACGCGTGCCGCCCGACAGCGCCGCCCGACAGCCCCACCGGCTGATGGGACGTAGCTCGCTAACTAGCCCAGATTCACGCAAGGGCTCAGCAGATCTTCTGACTCACGCAATCCCCTGTGATCATGTCAGGATCAACCCCTATAAAAAGGTGAATCCACTCACCAACAAGTATGCGCGATAACTCCCAAAATCGCCATCTCAACTCTCAGAAATGGATTCCTCCTCTCGGAGATCCCCTTTTCCACACAAAACAGGGCTCATTCGAGCCCTTCTTCAGCTGTGACCTCAGTCACTAACTTGGCCGTCGGAGGGTCCACCGGAGACCCCCTCCGGTCCCGGAACTTCTTTGCAGGCACCCCGGCGAAGCGAGGATTCGAGAAGCACCTCCGTTCCCGACGTCCAGGAGAGGTGATCGAGCATCATCAGTAGTAAAATACCATTGCTCCCGTAACTCCATGTGTTGTTCTCCCATCTTGGACCCCCCATAAAATCGTCTATTTTTCACTAACAGTGGCACTTGCTCGAAGCTCTGTCTTCTCTGGTGCTCAGCAGCTTCAACACCATGCTGATAGTCTAGCATTCTGTGGCTAGGAAATACACCTAATCTCCCATGAATGAAAGGGAGAAGGAACCATTAATTCTCTCTCTTTGAGAGGAAAAGCGAAATGGCACTGCAATGGAGGCAATTGAATCGAGGAGAGGTTGTCAGTATCGTCAGCATCGTCTTCATGGAAGCCAAGGAGCTCGTTGCCATGGGAGGGGGAGAAGCGGATGGCACTGCTGCTGGTATGGAGCGACTCCTACTAGCAGTAGTCTTCATAAACAACAAGCTGCAAGAATTAAAATTTGAGATCCATATAGCTTTATTTTTTCAGATTTTATATGGTATTTATTTCTTTTTGTTAATTTTATAGCTTTCTTTGCATGTTTTTTGTTCTTGAAGTTCTTTCTCTCCATCCATGTTTTATATATATCTAAAATAAAAAAAAAAGAGTCCATCGGATTTCTACTGTCGGCATGGTTTTTTTTGATTTTATATGATTTTTTTTTTGTCAATTTCATAGCTTTGTTTGCGTGGTTTTTGTTTTCATTTTTTTTGTTTCTCTCTCCCAACCCCTAACCTCTGTGGTGGAAAGAAAAAAATTTAGAGGAGTCCATTTGGGCTTTAACCATTCATACGAAAAGATAGTAAGAACTCTTTATGAAAAAGTCATCTTGCACCGCATGCGATGCAGGAGCACGAGTATTGCGCATGATGATTGATCGCATACATGTGTGACTGCACGTGTGGTGCGACAAAGAACAAAATGTTCTTTGATATGTGCAGTCATATGTGCACGCGGCCAATACCAGCTCTCCATGTAGGACGGGGATTAATACCCCATGGGGGGATACAAAGAGATCAGTTGCTATATGAAGAGGCAAAGAGACGAAGAGTAATGTGAAGCCTCCTCAAGAAGATCCCATTCTCCCACCACTGTGGTGCCATTGCCACCATTTCTTCTTCTAATGATATTAGCAAGATGATTTGGAAACCGTACGTATTCACTAATTGCAGACAGAGCTAACTTTCTGAAGGCTCTATAGCTGTAAGCCTTGCTCTCTTTTCTTGCCATTTTTCTTGAACTAGGATTTCGGTTTGAAGGGTGAAATTTTATTCAAATCTCTTTGCTGAAATTTCGTTATGTAAAAGTTCCAACTTTATAGCAAAAACTAACCACAGATTCCTTCTTCCAGTGATCCCAATAAAAAGATTTAGAAACTATACATATTCAGCAAGTGTAGAAGCAGTTTGGAAGGCGACAACATTCTTAATTCTCAATAGTTGTAAGCCTTCCACTTTTTTTTTTTTTTGAATCATTTTTCTTATTCTTGGATCAAGATTTTGTTTTGAGCAGTGAAATTTTCTTGAAATCTCATTGCTTAAATTTTGTACGTAAAGGTCTAACTTTTATAATGGGCCAGAATTTTGTACATAAAAGTTCAAACTTTCATGGCAACAATCAACCGAAACTACTCATTTAAGAACACTAATCTTGATATGAAATGCAGAAACTTCTTAATGTTAACTCTGCATACCAAATAGTTGGGCAAAGGCTCAAGTAACAAACCTTTCTACCTTAGTCATTGGAATTTTTTTAGTGTTTTGGGTTAAGTTAGGAAAGTTTGGTTCCTTTTATGAGAGAGTTGTGTGAGTGTGGAGTTCTGTTTTGGAGTTTATTTTTTTGATTGCTTGAGGTACAGCTTGGGCATTGACCTTCTTTTTTTGGAAATTGGCCACAAAATTATGCAAGCTAATGACTTCTATTTAATTTGATGGCCATCCAAAGCTTACCCTCTAAAATATAGTATAACAATTTATCTAGCTAAAATTTATTGGAACACGTAATGAGGTTCCCTGGAACATCATAATTGAAAACAAATATGGTTAATAAAAGGGTGAGTATCAAAATCTGAGAAGTTAAGTTTTGTCATGACGAAGTCAATTCTTTTTGACCTATGACAAGAACAAGGTGAAAATTTACTACATTTTTTTTTCTATTTCACAACTATTTACTATTGCAAAAGATGGAGATAAGGACTCTATTAGATAATGAATGGTCTAATGCATTTTTAGCTAAGAATGTGCACAAAGAAATGTAAACAATAATTTACTATATAATAGTAGACCGAGTCACCTTCAAGATAGGCTTAATTTTCAAATATTTTATATCATGATCGAACCTTATCGATGACTCTTGAAATTGAGCATTAATTTAGTGGCTTTCTATGTGAAAATTAGTTGAAGGAAGGCCTTGCAAGGAAATGGCAGCCATCTAAACCCATATATACAAGCAAGGTTTTCCACCTTTGTCGAGATATTGGTTGATGCTGGATTTGGGTGCTAACCTAAGTGATATAAAGACAATTTCAACCCCTATTATCTGAACCATTTATCCTAATATATTGGCCAATCTGATGCCAAGATATCCTTTTAAATTGTCGGATATTAAATATAATGCCTCAAAGTAGTACTTATTCTATGATTTGTCATACAAGCTCATGTTTTGATATCTTCTTATATTTTGATTGGGATTTTATAATATTGCAGTTTTTTTTCAAATCCCTTCAGCCTTCCATCTTGGTTATGATAAATAGAGTGTTCATTCAGCAAGTGCAGGGAGAGCCAAGGTAGTTTGGAACATAACAACTTTCTCAAGGCTCTGTAACTACAAGCCTTCCTCCTCTTTTTTTGCCCTGTTTCCTATTCTTGGATTGAGATTTTTTTCTGAATGGTGAATTTTGCTTCAACTTTCATTGCTGAAATTTTGTGCCTAAAAGTTCGAACTTTTATAGTAGGTCAAAATTTTGTGTATTAAAATTCCAACTTTTATGAGAAAAACCAACCAAAACTACTCATTTAAGGATATTAATCTTGATATGAAATGCATAAACTTATTAATGTTAAGTTTATGTAACAAATAATCAGACAAAGCCTTAGGTAGCAAACATTTCTATCCTTTCAAAATCCATTTTTTAAATTAAAAAAGGGCTTAGATTTTCTAGCATTTTTGCATCAAGTTAGGGAAGTTTTGTTCCTTTTACAAGGGAGTTGTTCAAATCTTACCCCTCCAAAATATAGTACAATAATTATCTGGCTATAATTTATTAAAGGAACCCATAATGACTATGATGTTGTAAATTTTTTTTTTGCCTTCTTGAACACTTAATTTCTTCAGCGGTTTTGATGGTAATACATGTCTAGTTACTTTGTCTATAATATGATGTTTCAGTTTGTTTGTATATTGGGTTTTTGTGGACATTGTCATATTCCAAAACTATTTAAGTTATTCGATTGCATATCTTTGTTCATAATATCTATATCTGTCAATAAAGTTCAAAACTAATGGCTCCATGCTTAGAGTGAATGCTCTCCTTCAATTTGTTTTTCTTAGAAAAAGAGTTTATAGGCTATGGATATTTGAAGTTTGGATTGCCATCGGTATGCAAGACAATGATGCAAATATTGATGTCTCAATAAAGAAGGCATATCACCCAACAAAAAAATATTGTTTCGGTTCAACTCTGAGACTAGATGTTTCCTATGCATTTAGCACAAAGTGAACACTGCTATCAAGTTAAAAGGGAGCATGTTTTTCAAACCACATATGTCTAACAGCATGTAATATTGGAGTTAATATTCTCTCTTACTCTTATGTGCATACTAATCAAAGAGTCACTATAAATACTACTATTCTTCCTGAGCAAATAGAGTGTTCGACCATCTCAGCAACCAATTTGATTAGTATTCCATCTTTAATACATGAAGGTAATAAGAAGTATATCACTGTAGCAATTCCATGCAACACAATAGTAAAGTTATTCTCACTTTTGTGTGGACAAAGTTGATGCATTGACATTGATAGATCCTAATGTAACATCTGGTCTGAACATAGACTCCAATCATCATGAATTAATAAGTGATTTGAGGCAACAACTTTGTAAGTATTTTGTCTATTTCTATTATATGATCAAACTTCATTCTCTGAAGTTATTTCCACCTTAACTTATTCTACCATTACCATTTGTCCTTTGTAGGTAAGTATATAGAGTATTTGGATTTTGGTGAGTGTTTATGTGAGCATTGTGGGGCACTGCTTTAGTATGAGGAGAGAACTATGAAGTCAGGAAACCAGTACATCCAAAATTAACACTTGCTATTCTGAAGGCAATCCAGCTTCCATTGCTTGGATTACCACCAATGGTGCTTTCAATCTTTGCTTAGCTGTGAAGGAGGTTCAAGGTCAGCAAAATTCGAGATAATATTAGAGCATATATTGGGATGTTTGATTTACTTCAATTGGAGGAAATATTGATAATTTTAACAATAATGAATAACACCATATGGTTTTCATCTCCAAGGCTAAAATTATCATCATATAGGATCATTGTTGCCACCTATTTGTGAAACACCATATATATATATATATATATATATATATATATATATATATAATTCATAACATGAAGTGCACAACAGAGTTAGCTCATTAAGAAGGAATGTTGACATAGGTAGCGTTGATATTGTAGTTGATTTGCTTAATATGTTGGATGATTACAACCAGTTGATGATATGTTTCCGCATCATGAGAGATAGATTTAATGAGTCCATGATTAAACCTAATAAGTACGACTAATTACTTCATGACATATAAATAATAGGCAATATGACATGCCATCATCAACTAAAGTGGCTACAGTAATAGTTGGTGACTAAACACAGAGAATATAGGGTGTGACATAATTGTTGAACATCAAACTTATGCATTACAATGTATTAGTGAGATGCACCTAAGTATTATAGCCTTGCAATCAATACGGTTCCCATATGGTGAGGATCGCTATCATCTAAGAATTATGAAGCAAACTTTCAATTGCAACAGGCTAATTAAGAGGAATATAATTACTATGCAAGAGTACTATGCTTTTAGACTACAATAGCAGAAGGAAAAAAGCCACCTTACTTACCCATGGTCGATTATTTTAGCTATACATTATTGATGCTTACATATGTATTGAAAAAGAATAATTACATTGGGTGTAAAACAATCAATCAGCCACTCTTGAGAATTGAATTGTACAAAGAGTTGTGAGAAATATTTCTAGGGGAAGATACCAAAGCAAATTATCTTCGTAAGTAAATAAAGATCCTTCTATCTTCTTATACTAAGAGTCCCCATTATGTACAGCAAAGCTATCAAGATGCAATAGCAATTTGTCTATGGGCAGGCTATCTAATCTATTTATTACATTTACTTGCAATACAAGATGGCTTGAAATGCATAAGTTTCTTCATAAGCTTGGCGGATCAAAACCTAAAGATCAATTGGATGTTGTTTCGTGAGTCTTTAGGATGAAACTTGACCAATTTATCAATGACTTGAAGAATGGAAATCATTTTGGAAGGGTAATTGTAGGTATAATTATTTTGCTAACCACAAAATTGCTACAAGAAACTTTATAATCATCTATTTAATGCTAAATATTTATTTTTCTTTCCTTTATTTTCATCTTATTGCAAGCATGAGGAGCATAAAAATCCTTTGCATATATACATTATTGTAAAAGATGTTCAATGAGTTTATTTGGTTATTGTATTTGATATTTAAAGATAATTAAGGGACTTTTAGTGATGTCACATGAGTTTGTATATCTTTACCAAAACATGTCCTTTTAAGTATTCTACGTATTTATTTCTATGATCTTTTCCTTCCACTTATAGAGTTTATATTGACTTGCATAAGATGGTACGAAAATGTTGGAATAGGAATTATTTTAAACATATCTTCTCTTTAAATGGATATTGATGACCCTTTTTTTTTCTCTTGAGAGAAAAGCCTAAATGTTAGCTATAGTGAGGGTTAATTTGATTTGTCCAAGATGTAACTTTTTGTACTTGATTGATCAAAAAAACTTTTATGCAATGTGAACCATCATATATGCAAATAGTTATGTTCTCCTTTTTCTACAAAAATTTTTTTTATATTTATCTTTAATCTTGGGGTATTGATTATTATTTATACATTCCTACAGAAGGTAATAACAGATTACTTTATAATGTGAATGACAAATTATCCTATTCCCTATATATATGAGTGCCTTAAGTACTTCTATTTATGTTCCCTTTCTTTTGACTCTAGATTTACCATCCTTAGTTTTAAACCTTTTTCCTAATGATTAAAAAAGGGCTCCTCTTAGATATAACAATATAGTTCTACCTCTGCTAATAATGCGTGTAGGGTATTTAATTTTGTTTATATCTTTGTGTCTATCCATTTGACATTATTATTTCTTGCACTCTATTATTATTCATATTGTAATGAGAAGCTCAGGCATCTCTATTTTTGATTAAATTTGATCTTTTATTTTAGGATTAAAAAGAGGTATAACATGGTGCAACAAAATTTTCTCTTATTAAAACTCCAAAACTTTTTAACCAATTGTTCTTTCATGGTGAGGTCTACTGTTTTATATATAATATTCTTTTTTCTTTGTATTGTTTTATTTGACCAGCAATTGTATATATAATATAATTCTAAAAGTATATCCTCTCCATATCCATATTGTGCTATTTCTACGTCTTGAAGATAAGTACATCACATTTGAGTGAATAATTAAATCATGAGAAACCACTACAAAGTGAAGACTCCATTCTTTGTGAAGTTATACAGTAATATGCGATCATAGGCTATGTGGCATGTTTAATTCACAAGCTCCATGCATGCATGATCAATAGAAAGTATAATAAATATTATCTAAAGAAACTTTATTAAACTAGCATTATTGATAATGAGGGTTTTCCAATTTATCATCAAAGAAATAACAAATGTACAATTGATAAATCATGTATTTTATTAGATAATACTTTTGTTATTCCATATGATCCCAATTTATTAATGAGAATATCCTAATGGTCAATTCCACATAGATGTCCACATCGAGAACATCCTTAAACTCCTCCCATAATAATGTCAATTCCCTTCAAGTTCTCAAAATTCAAAGGGATTGTCTAATACGGGGCGACCTTGCAAAGATCATAACATCACTTTGTTTGGTATCTTTATTTATACAGCAATGTGCCATGAAATTAAGATCACTGTGCTAGATCACCATCGTGATGATCTTTATCAATCTCTCCCCATATGATAATAATATAATATATTATTTAGAATAAATAAATATTAGATAATAATATATTATTATAATGTTAGTTATCATTATAGTAAAATATTATAATATACTATATTATATAACACATAATATATATTTATAGTATTACTAATATTATTAATCTTATATTATAATATAGAATTTATACATAATATATTATATAATAAAAATAATAATAATAATAATAATAAAATATAAAATATATTATGCAAATAAGTTTTTAAGGGTATTATTGGTATTAACGCATGCTGATCTTATTCCATTCGTGTGGTATATCAAACATAGTGATATATGGTCACCGATAATCTTTGATTATTAAAATATCTCAAATCAAATAAGGTGAGGTTGGATGACGGATGATCTTATCATGGGTGATTTAATTACTGGTGATCCTATCATCCCAAAGAGATTTTATCATGGGCGATTTTATTAGAAACCTTCCTTTTCTAATTCGACGCCACCTCCACAGACTAAAATCCTTCCTTTTTCTAATTTCACAATATCCAATGCTTAACGCCTCCATTAATTCCCAATATCCAATGGCGCTAGAGTTTGCCAAAATAAATCACCATTAATTCCCAATATCCAATGCTTAACGCCTCCCTTGCTAGCTAACCATCTAAATGCCACCTTGCTACTTTAATTTGCTATGTTCAAACGCACTCAAGAAAATAGGAAAGCAAGGCTTTCATTGCCTTCCTTGATTGAGGCTCTTTCTTAATAAATTCTCCCATGTGTCCATCTGCCGAATCAATTCAAATGGTTAGAAGATTGGCCATTGGCGGAAAAAAAAGAAAAAAGAAAAATTAGGCTACAGTTAAGGTTATTCAAGGCCTTGACATTATATCTACAATTGGCCCATGCAAGTTGCAGGTTGATTAATGTTGGATATGTCAAATCAAAGAGCCACCCATTCACTTAGTTTGCTAATTTGGAGTTGGATTAGGTCAAAATTAGAAGGTGCAAACACTACAATAATCTTTGTAATTAGCACGTCGCTAATAAGGAAAATGTGTCGCTATATAAATTAGCAAAGTCATAGTGATGCCAAAAAAAAGGTCGCGAATTCGTTGGTCGCTAACGAATTTAGCGATGCCAAGTTCATTCATCGCTAATTAGCGACGCCGTCTGGCATTGCTAAGGCAGCTAATTAGCGATACAATTTAAGCATCACTAATTTTTATTTTATTTATTTTAAATTAATATTTATTAAATTGTTGTTTATATCATATACATTAAAAACCTGTTTACCTGCATACATAATATGAAATTATAACTAAAAACACATTTATAAATGAAATATGGAATACCTTGCATTGAAAATAAAAATAAAAAATATATAACATAAAATATTATATTCGCTTTATGCTGCTTGGGCTGGAGTTTCATGTGCTATTCGCAGCCTCGATGCCCATCGTATTATCCTTGAGGGGGATGCCCTCATCGTGATTCGGTGGCTTCGTCAGGATCAGGGTAACCAATTACCAACCAACCCTTTGATCTCTGATATTCTCTCTCTTCTTCAGGGGGTTCATAGCATCCAGATCCGTCATTCCTACAGAGAAGCCAACTCAGCGGCTGATTGGGTTGCCGCTAGGGTGGCTAACCATTCTGGATTCTGGAGGTGGCTGCCTGGAGATAGTTGTCCTCCTATCCTTTTCCAACTTTTGTACTCTGATAGATTGGGCTTGAGTCACCTTAGACTGGTGTGATCTCTCAACTGTACCAAAAAAAAAGCCTTTAAGCCCATCGCCCATGATTCGTTGGAGGAAAGTGGGTGGGAGAAAATTCTCGTCTATTTTCTTACATTTGATTGGTTAAAAAAGAAGAAAATTATATGTAAAATTTGTACATAATTTTTTTTATTTTTATTAAAAAATAAAATATTAGGAGAAAGATAGTATTTCTTTTTTATTTTTTATTTTTTAATAAATACTTAATAATGAGTACTCAGAGGAAAGTAAAAGAAAGACAAACCAATTCAATAAGCTATTGAAACAACTCATAAGGATTTCAGCTCGACTGATTGCCCGAGTTGGTCATCAGTCCATTACCATGAGCCACAGCTAATCAGAACTCACTGCATGCTAATTATTCGTATTTAGTGCTTTAGTTCAAGGAGGAAGGATGAAAGGATAAGGCGAATGCCTCATTGATGAAGGATGAAAAGATAAGCTCGATGGTAGAAATATATTTATGAATTTTGGTAATAAATATTTCTTATCATGGACATGACAACATCTGTGCATTTGTTCCTACCGAACGAAATATTATTCTCTTGGTAAAATAATCTAGACCATAAAAGAAGAAGAGAACCATATACGGGAGGTTCATATAATTCACCAAGAGTAATTTGCAAAGTAATGAATAGATAAAAATAAGATAAAATTAAATAGTAGATACCACAAGTAAAAGTGATAAAATAAAATGGGGTGATGATGATGATGTGGATAATGAGTTAGTTAGAAACTCCTGAAAACTTTCCTTCCTCTCAAACTTTTTAATTTTATACCTCCTAATTAACATAGCTTTTGATGGAGTCTTAGTCTTTAATTAAAAAATTTACCACCAAACTACTCCCAAAAGTCATAACCACTTAGCTTTTTTTTAATCTTTATTTTTAAAAGTTATTAATTATTTTTCCTAAAGTATCTTATTCTTTCTTTCATTAATATAAAAATTATTAATTTTTATCCTATTTGTATTTTGCATAATTCTATTCTTTCTGTTACTCAACCTTATTTTATGTACCAAACATAGATTAAGATTCAAGAAATGATTTAGGTTTAAAGCATGCCCAAAACAAAGTTTCATTTGAAGGTAGATGCCACTTGCAATTGACCATCAAGTTTGTGCAAGGCAAAAGATCACATCGATATGAACATACCCACAACCTTAATTGCATCATTAATTTGCTTGCATGAATTTGAAACAATGTAATCAGCGGCATTTCACCCAAATGAGGCTCTTTTCTACTTGTGGACTCAAAACCACAAACATTATTAATCCCAACTCATTTCTCAACCAACTCTTATGATCTTATAGAATGTCCTTTGATGCTTACTAGCTCTCATTTTGTTTAGGATGGTTCTGTTGAGAATATTTATGTAATTTAAAATTTAAAACTCTAAGTAAATATAAATATTATTATTTTAAGTAGCATAAAATTATAGGATTTTTAATGAATAAAGTTTAATTTTTATCTTTATATATATATATATATATATATATATATATATATATATATATATATCTCATTATCAATATTTTAAATGATATGAGATACAATATCTCTTAGTAAAAATAAAGGTTGCTTATGAAGAAAAGTAATACATCCTCTATTTTTCATGCATGCTTTCTTTGTATCTATAAATAGGGATTATATTAACGCACAATCGAGGGCTATTTACCTTTTAAGATTGAGTCAACTTAGGTGCATCCTTGAAACATTTAAAAAGAAAGGATTAATCCATGTAAAGAATTTTTTTTCTATTTTTCAGATTTTATTCGCATCTGGATTTGATTGGTTTGTAATCACCTAATTTTTTCTCTGTGCACTTTAAGAAGAATGTGCAACGGTTCATGATATTTTGAAACGGTTGCCACCTACATAGCACGAATCCTACTCTCTAAAAGGAGCATTGTCCATGCCTCAAACCAAATAAGAGTATTTTTATTTATTTATTTATTTTTGTGAATGCATAAAAAAAACTTATATAAAAAAGAAACCACAATCTTTTTCACCAGGGTTAAGTTGTGGGTCAAAATTAGGCCAATTCTACTACAACCCCATTTGATATCAGGTTGGGAATTTTTATTTTTCAACCTAACCCCCAACAAGTTGAGTTAATGCCAAGTTAGGCCAACTGAATTGGATTAATTATATTATATTAAGTCATATAGATAAACGTGAGTGAAGAAACATTTTGAACATTTTTGTTAGATTAGTTAATCAATATCTTAGATTAATTATATTATATCAAGTTATATAGATAAATGTGAGTGAAGAAATATTTTGAACATTTTTATTAGATTAATTAGTCAATATTTTATTCACATGCATCTAAAATTTTACTTATTTCTTTATCATATTACTTGGGACTAGAGATAGAAGTAAAATATATGAAGTATTCTACATGAATCATAATTATTTATTTATGAATTAATTCTATTTAGCTCCTCTTAATTATGAAATATTTGCTTATCCCTTTTTAAACTAAAAAAAAATTGCAATCAACCCTTCAATTTTGATTTAAGTTGCAATTGATCCTACCATTTAAATTGAACATTAAAATAAATAAAAAGCAATCACATGAATCTCACGTAACAACTAAAGATATTAGATTTTTACAATAAACAATGTTGTAAAGAGCAACAATATTCATCATTTAAAAAAAATTATCTTAATATGGGGTATAATTTTTTATTTTTTTAAATATGCCAAAATATGCATGTGTCTACTTCTTTATTACTTTTAACTCCAAATTTAAATAGTAAGAACTAATTGGAATTGAAATCAAAATTGAAGGTTAATTATAATTTTTTTAGCTCAAAAAGAAATGTGAAAATATACTATAGTTAAGAATAATTAAGCCAATTATTTATTATCGGATCAAGTTAAGTTGACTTTTGATTGAATTCTATTTGGTTTAAGATGAACCTGGATGAAACCCAACCTGGAGTCATGCCAAGCTTGAGTTCACGCATTCTAAATATTACCTCACCGAATTAGCACATTAGGTTGGTCTAGTCAACTTAAGCTCGACCAATACTGTAATTTTAGTTGCCGCTTAACGCTTTGTTTGGATCTTTGGATGAAAAGAAAAGGAAAAGTAAAAAGAAAAAAAGAGATGGAAGGAGAAAAAAAGGGAAAGGAATGGTTCTTCTTCTTCTCTTATTTGAAAATGATGAAAGGAAAAAGAAAATAATATCAATTATCTTTTTTGGATAGAGAAAGAAAATAAAAAGAAGAAGAGAAAAATTAATTATACCTTTCAGAATAGAAAATGAATATGAGAAAATGAAGAGATATTTTGGTCTTTTAAAAAAATATAACTTAAATCTTTTCTTCTTCCTAAGCTTATCTTGATTAGGGAGTTAACAAATTTAGTTGAGAAAAAACAAGAGGAACAGTAGGTAAAAAAATATCATATTAAAGAAGAAGCCCCTTCATTTTCTTCATTAAAAAATAATGGCAAATTTTGTTTGAATTAATGAAAAGCTAATAACTTTACTTAACTCATTGCACCACTTTGACAGAAAGACATGAGACATGGCTTAATTTTATATTAGGTCGCATTGAGTCGTTAGATACGTATTATTTTTATTTCTTTTCTTTCTTTCTTTGCGCAATCATCTAAATCTAAAAAGGAATAGAGATAAAAAAGAACCGAATGGCCCACCCAACGAACCGCACCTAATCTTTTGTACACACATGCCGTTAGCAACGCCAAAATCACAAGACTAATCTCTGAGTTTTGTTTGACATTATTCTCAAATTTAGTTTTTCTTTTCAGGACACTATCTTTTTAAAAAAATCAGATGAGTGCAAGCATAAAGTAAAGGGGTAATAGGCTCACGGTTTACTGGACTGGAACGTTTGGAGGTCTCATGTTGGAAGTCTCTACCAACGAACGCCGAGAGACTTTGGATGGGAACGAGAGATGGAGGTTCGGAGGATTAAGACATGAGAGAGACACCTTGAGAGGGAAAGGGAGACGAGGTTTGATATGGAGAGGCGAAGTAAGATAAGAGAAATGATGAAAGGAATAAAAAGGCGGCCATGGCAGGTCCTGTCTTTATCGATTTCATTCTCGTTAGAAAAAATCTTTTCATTTTTCATCCCATTGAGTTGTTATAGTTAACTGAACAGAAACAAGGGTACTCGAATAAATGGATGCTAGTAGATATCTGTTTGATCGTTTATATAAAAAAATAAAATTATTTTATTAAACGTAATTTGTTGAAAACTTAAAAAATTACTAATGGGGAGAGATCAATTCCAAAAAGAGGAGAGACAGAAATATTCAAACGTATTTTACTAAGATTTTAATATTTAATATATTTATTTATTAAAATTTAAATATATTATATTAGTGTTAATCAGAATGGAACGGATGATATTATTCTCGATTGTTTACCTATTTAGCAGTTAAATGAATAATTTTTGAGGAATCTTCTACCGTTAGAAACAATACCTAAACGGTGAAAAAAAAATTACGATCCCTAATCCCATCGTGTAGGAACAACTTAGTTATGGTATTCATTAATTATGTCATCCATCAATGAAATAAGCTTTATCGCATGCTGATTAGTTTAACAAAATTTTACATCATTTAAATTAGATAATACATGTTTAATAATAAATAAATAAATAAATAAATAAAAATAAGGTGGTGCTGAATATTGATTTTTTTTTTTTTTATCCTCCTGGTTCATGAACTGAATAGCTGAGCAACATTAATTGACTTTTCTATTCCGTTTCATCTCAAAACGTGTGGCCTTCTTTGACTAGAGATGCGTGTGGATTTATTGTTGGTCCCTGGCGATCGTTCACACGTCGGCGTCTTGTTAGTCCCACATCGGCCATTTACAAAACATTGTTGTGCTTTAAATAAGGCAAGATTGGCTTCTTCTATTGCCAAGCTCAGTAGCGTGAGCTTGTAACTCCAAGGGGTGGTTTGGATGGTTTTGTTACGGTCTTTGGGTCTCGGTGCTAAAGGTGTCTAATGTTGGCTCGCCCGTTCCAAGTTTGGGGTAGTAACATGGGTTTCTTCTGCCCTGAAGAGGAGGGGAGCGCGAGCCTATCAAATATCAGACAGCCACTTTTTTTTTTTTTATTTACAACTATATTTTCGACAACCACGTTCGATCTAATCTTTTTATTTATTTATTTATAACTATGTTTTACGTATGACAACCACGTCAGATGTAGAGTATTCTCATGAAATAAAATGTATTCTCGTGAAATAAAATGTATGACAACCATGTCAGATGTAGAGTATTCTCGTGAAATAAAATGTTTTTATTTTAACTTTTAGTGAATTTATATTTGATTATCAGCTATCATTACATTTTGCGGTATAAAAGAATTGCCTGCCAAATTGCAGGCACCAGCTGAAACAGTCTGGTCTTGAAGCAAGCATGTTAGAGGAAGCCTGGAACTTTGACCAAGCAAAAAGAATGAACCTTATTGGGATGATATGGCATTTAAAATGAAGACTAAACAAGTCTTAATGAAAAAAATTGCTAAGCTTAGGTTGATATCGAAGCATAAAACTGAAAGGAAGTTGTGAGAATAGTCTGAATACCTCTATCAACAAATTTTAGAGCTCATTTCAAAGAATGTTGAAGGACTTGAGATTGATCGGTGCTAATAATTATAAACACGGGAAAACAACTAGGGTGTTGAACAAAAAATGAAATATGGGAAGGAAAAAAGAAAAAATTATGCAAACCATCAAAAACTGGAAGAAGGGGAGAAAAATAGTTATCTTGAACAGTAAGTGGGGGAATAACTAGGATGCATTTGAGATAAACTAGGATAAGTCGGGGAATAACTTCTTTGCTATTTTTCAAAGGCAACCATGTGAACATGCATAGTATTCTATGGGACAAAGATATGACGCAAAAGATCTATGCTCATCCGAATTAAGATTACATTAGGATGCTATATTTTAAAATATAATATTTCAAAATATAATTTTATAAAGTTTTAATATTTATAAATTCCCTATTTAGATGATTATTCTTAAAAATAAAATTTTGTGTAATGATTGTGAATTTTGAAATGTCTAGATTTTATAAATTCCTTATTTGGATAGTTATTCTTGAAAATAAAATTTCTTATTTGAATCATTATTCTATACATACGAATGTGAGGTGCGAATCTTTTTTAATCCTTCTTTATAAATACTTGAAAGCGCTACTTTGGTTCCATGTAGTTAAAAATAGGAGAGAGATAAATCTCACCACAAAGTTTTGTCCTTATTTTTTTTACCTCATGCCAGCAATGTGATTTTGTTATTTATCATTTACTTATCACAAGTAATTCCAAGCTAGAAATATCACATTTAACTATATGCTTATGTATGATTTTATATAGTAGGTTTTATTATTTTCTATACATAGGAATAAAAATGAGTGGATAAGGACAATTTTTGCTTACATCATTCCCACCTTCGACTTTTTATATTCCATGTCATGCCTCATCGGGATAATAATTAATAACTTTAGTCTCCATCCTAAACTGATGGAGAATAATGAATCTACTTCTACTTTTTTTAAAATTATTTATACATATTTTAAAAATATTTAAATATTTAAAAAACTTAGGACTCGTTTGGTTTGTGAAAATGAACTCATAGAGTCGGAAACGAAATCACTAATTTCCTTTCCAAGTGTTTGTTCAGAAAGAATTAAAATCCAAATTCCAATTCTTCTTGGAATCAAAATCCTTTATTTATGTGGATTTGAAATCCGAACCCTCCACTGAGGATTGCAAATCTATTCCAGTCAACCATTGTCTAATGTATTGAACATATAATAATATTTATTATATAATATATAATATATAATAATATTTATTATATATTATGTTATATTTAATAACATAATATATTATATTAATATTTACTATGTGTAATAAATATAAATAATAATAATTATTAATATTATATTTTAATATTATACTTAATTATAAAAATATTATAAAATAATATTATATAGTTATATATATTATATGATAATAATATTATATATTTATTATATAATTTATATAAATAATAATTTTAATCAGGTAGTTTATTCAAAGTTTAGAGCCAATTTGGTATTATTTTCATTTTCAAAGCGCACGAAGCAAAGGTGATGGAACAACATGTATGGTAAAACTTTTTAGTTAATCTTTTTTTTCAAAATTATTACTTAAATCTTAGATTTTTTTTTGATAGAAAAAAATTGTTGCTTTAAGAAAAAATGAAAATAAAAATTAAAGTTGGCAAAATTTTATAAAATACACTTTTAGCATCAATTTGCATTCGCATTATACTTATTTTATAAATAAATAAAGATATAAAAATAATTAAAAAATATGAAATTAGATCCCATGTAGGAATAGCAACGGTCTGGGGACGGTCCAGAGTACCCTCTATCGGTCCCTATCCCTATTAGGGAAAACCTTTCCGTTTTTCGTTTCGTTAAGTCGTTATAATTAATGGGGCAGGAACGAGGATACCCAGTCGGGTAAACCGATATCCGTACCCCATAATTGGTTATTTACATAAAAAAATAAAATTATTTTATTAAACTTATAATTTACTGAAAGCTTAAAAAAATATTAACTGAGAGAGATTGGTTCATTAGGGTTTTGACTTTGATGTTCAGGGCGGCTGCGTGAAAGAAAAGATGAGACAGGGAGATTTAAACGTATTTTTTTATGGTTTTTAATATATATGTTTTATTTATTTTAAAATTTTAATATATTAATATATATTTAAAATTTAAATGTAATATATTAAAGTTAATGGGGATGGGGATGGATAAACGGGGATAGGGCAGAGGATATCGTTCTCAGCCGTTTATCCGTTTAGCCGTTAAATAGATAATTTTTATACCCATTAAGCCATTTAGATCAAGGATTTATCGACTCGTTAGAATTAGTATCGACCAGGTAAACGAAAAAAATTGCCATCCCTATACACATGCGAAGAAAAAAGGGAATGCAAAGATGCTCAAACCCATGAAGGAAGGCTTTTCCATTGGGGGTGGGATTGGGTTGGGCCAAAAGTACAAAACATAGCATGAGAAATTAAGCCGGACTCTTAACTCAGTCATGTATGATTAATTCGAATCCGGACGTATGGAAATTTGTTACAGCCTGGACCTAACTCGAGCTAAGCCTTATATATATATATCCAATTATCTTTTCTATCCTTAAATTCTTAATTCATATGAATTTTGAAACCATTCTATGTTTTTTATTTTTTACCTTTGGGATATATGAATTATGTGGATGCAAAGATAAGGGGATGACTGAATCCTAGTTTAGCTACATTCAAATATAGTCAAGTCTATATATATATAATATTTGTTTTGGTTTGTTGTGTACCCTCAACTTTAGATTCTTTGTTGAAGCCTACCTTTCATCAATTTAAAAGAAACCCATTTTATATAAATGTATAAAAATAAAAAACACATATATAATAATTTTAAGTTCATATATATATATATATATATATATGAGGGCTCAATCCGGGCTGGGCTTTATTTTCTAAGCCCGGGCCACAACCGATAGATATTGGTTAATGTGCGATTTTGAAGATTTAGGTGACCTATATGTGTTATTTAATAAACACAAAGAGGTATTAAGACATATTTAAAACAAATATTGATATAGAGTGGTAACGTGGGGTATTGTATGAGTGTGTCGTCATAATGGCAACAAGGCTAACAATGTTCCAGCATTGGCATGCATTCATTGGTGCAGCAAAGAGAGATGATGTTGATATTTTTATATAAAAAAATGATAGGTTGAGTAAATACAAAATTTATGTGTTCGCACCTGTTAATGATAAACTTAAAATATTGTTATTCAACAAAACAAAATAGTGATGATGATGAATAGATAGAATAAACAATCATTTAATCATTTGTAAAACAATAGCTTTATGCATTGAATTTTCAGTTAATAGTTTTTATTTTCTTAATTGTTGATGAAATTTAAAGTCATTAAAAGAGTATCGATGTTGCCCTTCATCATGAAAGGAGGATAAAGTTTTTTTTAAGAATTAAAATAGATAAAGTTAAGTAAAAGATGATGCTTTTCATTATTGTTTGTATCGGTTGTTATCCGGTAACAAATGTTCTCATGGGCCGAGATAATAACAAATAAAATGGACCTGAAAGAAGAATAATATAAGTACTATAATATATGAACTAATATTATATTATATTATAATATATATATATATATAATATAGTACAATACAGTACAATATATTATATTATAACAAACAAATTATAATATAATATAAAATGATTTAATAAATTATAATATAATATAATAATAATAGGGCTACAATCAAATCGGGTTTGATTAGATCATGCACAATTCCAATCCAACCCAACTTTATATTCGAACCTTAATTTTGGATTTAGATCTAATCCACTTGTTAATCGGATCAGTTCGGATGGAGTCTATGTAAGGAATTTTAAATTCAACGAGTCATTCGGGTCCAACCTAAAGCATTTAAGACAAACATCTAACTATTATTTTATAGTTAAAATCTAATAATTAATAATTAAATTTAAATTTATTAATAGATTGAAATTAAAATTAAAATGAATTCACTTAAACTTAATATTTTATTCAAAACTCTTAATTTTATCAAGTAAATGATTATTATCAAGTTTATAAATTATGTTTTTAAAATCTTTATTGATATACTTAGAGGCATTGTAAATAAAAATCTATTAAAATAAATAATAAAATATAAATATTTAGGTATAATTAAAGAAAAAGATTGGAGGAGATCTGGTTGCCAAGATTAAAAGGATAGCTTAAATAAGATTTCATTCAATGAATTTATGAAGATAATTGAAGTGAAGGACAATAAGATTTACATAATTAAGGTTTATGGATTGATACAAACTAAGTTTAGGTTGGTTGAAAAAAAAAAAAGGATCTAACCCGCAATTTAGATTGTCTAATTTTTTAACCAAACCTAAGCCATGGATCTTTAAATGCAGATCATCAAAATTAATCAGATTAGATCCAAATCAGGTCATTGGTCAACCTGACCTATTTGCAACCTTAAATAATAATCATATATTATATCTTATATAGTATACTCTAAATAAAAGAATACTAATATATATAATATATTAATATATATATAGTAATAATATTATATATCATGTTATATATAAATTATTATATTATAGTATATTTATTACAAATAAGAAGTATTTTAGTTTATATATTTTAATCTAAGACCACTCTAAGGGGGTGGACCATCACCTTGAGGCAAATGTTAAGATTACCTCTTGGGAGGTGATTCATGAGACGAGGATAATCTTAGATCACTGCAATGTAAGATTACCTAGTGTAACCAAATAGGATGATCCAATTATTATCTCACTAATGAATAGTAATCTTACGTGAATCATTTCATACCAAATGCTTCCTTACCAACAACATTGAGTGTCTACTTGGATGAAAGTTAATAAGGGAAAGCGAAGAGGAAGGAAGCAAAAAAAGTTTTAAAAACTCTTATGAGAGAGAGAGCAACAAGGAGGAGAGGAGAACAAGTGTTACTCCTCCATTCGTCCTCGAAAAGTTAAATTTCTTTACTCCTTAAATTAAGGGATAGAAGAAACAAGAGAAATAATTTTATAACTTTTATCCATCTTTCCAACTTATATATATATATACATATATATATATATATGTATGTATGTATGTATGATGTATGTAGAATGATTTGAATTTCTTTCATTGTAAACATATATTTATAATTTTTATCTCTACAAACTAATTTGAATTTCTCTCAAGAATATACTTATAATTTTGTAAACAAAATATTTAGGCTAAACTACAGTATTAACCCTTGAACTTAGGAGATTGTGTCACTTGAGTCCCTGAACTTTAAAAAGTTACAAAAATAATCCTTAACCTTCCTTTTGTTTCACTTTAATCCTTATTATTAAACAAAAAAATGCAGTTAGTTTTTATCCTATGTGGCAGCACACATAGCATACAAATGGTTAAATCAATTTAAAATTTATAATTAATCTGTTAACCTAATAATTTAATATTTAATAATTAATAAAAAATATAAATAATCTTTCTCTCTCTCAGTCGGCGTTCTTCCTCCTTCCTTGCGCCGCAACCTCCTCTGTTCCCTCATTGCAGCCCCCGTTGTGGCTACCCTTCCTTCTACCGTCCCCCTCCCCCACCCTCCCTCCCACCTCACGACCTCCTCCCTCCCCGAGAGAGGGGGCGTGAGGAGGGAAGAGGTTGCGGGAAAAGAGGGGTGGGGAGGAGGGAAGGGTGGCCACGGTGGGGGCTATTAAGAGAGGGAGGTGGGTTGGGTTTGTTGAGAGACGGAGGTGGGTGGAGGGGTAGGAAGGGAAGAGGTTGCGAGGGTGCCGGAGAGGAGGCCCGGGTGCGGGGGGCGATGGAACGGAGGAGGCTATAGCGTAGGAGAAGAAGCTAACGAAGAGGGACGATGAAGGAGTTTATTTTTATTTTTTTATTAATTATTAAATATTAAATTAATGGATTAATAGGTTAGTCAAGGATTTTAAAATGGTTTTGTTATCTGGATGCCACGTGTGTTGTCACGTGGGATAAAAATTAATGGCGTCTCTTCTATTTAACAGTAGGGATCAAAGTGAAACAAAAAGAGAAGTTTAGGATCACTTTTGTAACTTTTTGAAGTTTAGGAATTAAAGTGACACAACTTCCTAAGTTCGAGTTAATACTGTAGTTTAGCTAAATATTTATTCTCTTTTTTTCTTTATTTAAAAAATAAATAAATTATTCCAACGGCTAGAAATGACTATAACTAGACCGTGCCTGGCATGGCCCAATTAAGGTCGTTAGGGGTCATGCATGGCCTGAGCCAAGCCAGGCATGACCCCTTGCGGGCTGTGTCGGGCTGAAATTTTTATTAACCGGGCATGGCCTGTTTATTATTGGGTCATGCCTGGCACGGCCTAATTTTTGGTGCGGCCCAGTGGGCCTAGGCTATGCCTAGCACGGCGCGGCCCAGTGCCCAAGTATAGCTTCATATTAATAAATTCCTTTATTTTTAATAATTTTTTAATTTATTAAAAATATTTTTTTACTTAAATTTTTTTATCAGGCCCTTGTGGACCGGCACGGCGCCAATCTAGGCACATGTGGGCCGTGCCAACCCAGGCCCATCACGGGCAGTGCCGGGCTTGGTTCGCGGGCCAGAATTTTTAAGCCTGGCACAATCCGGTACTGTAGCATACCGAGCCATGCCGGTCCATGGGCGACACGATCCGATGCCCATCTCTACCGATAATAAGATTACCTCCTGAGAGGTAATCCATGAGATGAGGTTGATCTTAAATCACTACAATGTAAGATTACCTAGTGCAACCAAATAGAATGATTCAATTATTATCTCATAGATCAATAGTAATCTTAGATGAATTATCCCATACCAAATGCTTCCTTACCAATAACATTGAGTGTTTGCTTGGATGAAAATGAGGGAAAGGGAAGAGGAAGGAAGCAGAAAAGTTTTAAAAACTCTTATGAGAGAGAGAGCAAAGAGGAGGAGAGGAGAACAAGGGTTACTCCTCCATTTGTCCTCAAAAAGTTAATTTATTTTACTCTTTAAACTAAGGGATAGAGAAAAGGAGAGAAATAATTTTATAACTTTTACTCATCTTTTCAACTTTCATGTATATATATATATATATATACATGTATATATATATATATATATATATATATATATATATATATATATATATATATATATATATATATATATATATATATATATATATATATATATATATATATATATATATATACATGTATATATATATATACATGTATATATATATACATGTATATATATATATATACATGTATATATACATGTGTATATACATGTATATATACATGTGTATATATACATGTATATATACATGTGTATATACATGTATATATACATGTGTATATATACATGTACATATATATGTATATATATGATGTGGCTAATCACACAACAGGCGGTATGGTAATGGCCCACACAATTTGTTGAACAAAAGTAATGATTTCGGCTAGTTTCGAGCTCGGCTTCGGCTCAAGCCTTGCTTCGGCCTCGGATTCGGCTTGGCCTCGGCTTTGGCCTTAGATTCGGCTTGGCCTCGGATTCGGCCTCGGACCTCGCCCCGGCGTCGGCCTCGACTTCGGCCTCAGTCTCAAGCTTCGAGTCCCGCTTCGACCCCGGCTTTGAGCCCCACCTCGGCCCCGGCCTTGGGCCCTGTCTCGGCCTCGATCTCGCACGACTTGCCCGTCTGTTATGGCCAAAATCACGGGCATTTACCAACACACCATACAGTTGCCGGTATTCACGGCGCCCACTCAGCAATGGTGCACCCGCCTGTCGTTCATAGAGCATATCCTAACAAAAGAGGGGATTCGACGGTTCTAACGACAACAAGGGGCAAAGGGGACCCCTAGCCAGGTATAAAAAAGGACCCCAACTTGCAATGCGAGGGGACGGATCTCTACTCTCTAATTAAAATCCATGTTCTCCAGATTGCTGACTTAAGCATCGGAGGGTCCCCGCCAAAACCACCATCCCAGGACTTTTCTTGCTGGTTTTCGGCTGAAGGAGGCGATCCAACCATTCCTCTAAAAGCACAAGAAGCCCATCTCTCACCCGACGCATTCTAGGAGTAATTTGGCAGCAACAATATACATGTGTATATATATATACACACATGTATGATGTATGTATGTATGTAGATTGATTTAATTTTTTGTGTGGTAAAAGCATATTTATAATTTTTATCTTTACAAACTAATTTAAATTTCTCTAAAGAATATGTTTATAATTTTGTAAACATAATTGTTGACGCCAAGTCACCTTCTTCAAACGCCGGGGAAATAGACATCCTCCTCAATGGGCTTCTGCAAGAAAAGTCCCCAGAGACCAAATGTTTTGGTGGGGACCCTTCGATGCTCAAGTCAGTCACTTGGGAACATGTGAGAACTCACTAGCCGAAGAAGCTAGAGAGAGTTAGGGTTTGACTAGCGAGAAGAAGACTAATAAACCTTAGTTTTTTCTGGATCCCACTTACAGTGAAAGTGCGGCCTTTTATACCTGCTCGAAGATCTGCTTTCCATCCCAAAAGATCGTTGATTCTGGGGCGTCCCATCTGGTAACAGACAAAAAGGCGAGCTTGACAGTGACGAGTCGTACTGTCATCGTGTGTGTCGGAGGTGTCCTACGTTATTTGCCAGTATGATCTCATAGGTATCTGGGAGCTGGGGTTGCATTTGGTGCGTGCCGTCGCTGGATGTGACCGCGCACAGCTGCAAGTGGTGGTGTATCGTACTCCGTAACGGGGCATGGTCATGCACAGTTGAGCATGTGCAATGAGCCATACGCCGTTATGAGGTATGGCCACTCGCAGCTACGGGCGTACAGCGGGTCATGTGGGTGCTCCAGGTGGCCTAAAGATGTTGCTTGGTTCAAAGGCTAGTCCATGTACTGAGCGTCGCTCCTGCACCCTGAGACCGGAGGGGGGGGGGCTCTCCCACGCTTCGGGACCGGAGGGGAGTCTCGGGGTTGTAATGCAGTGCCCTCACCCTGAACCGGAGGGGGTCTCGGGGGTGAGATGTTACTTGTGCACCCCGAGACCGGAGGGAGGTCTCGGGGTTATAATGCAGTACCCTCACCCCGAGACCGAAGGGGGTCTCGGGGGTGAGATGTTACTTGTGTACCCCGAGACCGGAGGGAGGTCTCGGGGTTGTAATGCAGTGCCCTTACCCCGAGACCAGAGGGGGTCTCGGGGGTGAGATGTTACTTGTGCACCCCGAGATCGAAGGGAGGTCTCGGGGTTATAATGCAGTGCCCTCACCCCGAGACCGGAGGGGGTCTCGGGGGTGAGATGTTACTTGTGCACCCCGAACCGGAGGGAGGTCTCGGGGTTGTAATGCAGTGCCCTCACCTCGAGATCGGAGGAAGTCTCGGGGGTGAGATGTTATTTGTGCACCCCGAGACCGGAGGGAGGTCTCGGGGTTGTAATGCAGTGCCCTCACCCCGAGATCGGAGGGGGTCTCGGGGGTGAGATGTTACTTGTGCACCCCGAGACCGAAGGGAGGTCTCGGGGTTGTAATGCAGTGCCCTCACCCCGAGACCAGAGGGGGTCTCGGGGGTGAGATGTTACTTGTGCACCCCGAGACCGGAGGGAGGTCTCGGGGTTGTAATGCAGTGCCCTCACCTCGAGATTAGAGGGAGTCTTGGGGGTGAGATGTTACTTGTGCACCCCGAGACCGGAGGGAGGTCTTGGGGTTGTAATGCAGTGCCCTTACCCCGAGATCGGAGGGGGTCTCGGGGGTGAGATGTTCGGGGTCTTACCGGACGCAAGGCAGAGCTAAGGGTTGAGTGACACTTTGGAGATGCGAAGTGAATCCTCGAGGCAGACACTTGGCGAAACTGACATTGATATCGGAGGATTAGAAGGTTTCGGGACCAAAGGGATCTCCATTAGCTGCCGTTACTGTTTATTCTAACGGTGTTGGATCAGCCACATCAGGTGCCCCCTCACCCCTGAGACGAAGTGGGCCCACACTGGCAAGGCGAAAGGGGTGCTACTTCCCACGTGGCTGATCCCCATCTTTTGCGAGTCGGCTTCGAACACGTATCCCTGGTGATTGTCGTGGCCCTATGCGGACGGCATGGGGAATGTGAAGGGCGGCCGCTTCTGTCCACTCAACCTGCCACGATCGTCCTCGAGACAAGATTAACCCTTCAAAATCCATGAGGAAAGCTGCGCCATCATTACCTCTCATAGTGGCGACGTCAGAAGAGTCTTATCACTGGCCAAAGGCGTATCGTATCCCGCGCTGGGCAACGACCGAGGCGATCCAGCTTATGGTGGGGATCCACATGGCTGATGAGACATGGCGGGATGATTTGAAACCAGGGTGGTTGAATCTGGCCACACCGCTCCTGCCATCATCGTCTTCTTCCTCTGAGTCTCTGCGTTTTGGTCTCCTCTGCAACCCGAGATCCTGCGCATAGCTTTTTCTTCCTTCGGATCAGCTTGTCTCTTCTAGACTCTCCTATTCTTTCTTTTAACCATGAGTTCCCCATCCCGAACCTCGGAGGATCCAGAGGATCGTTCTCCCTCTGAGAGGCACCGAGCTTCTTCTGCTCCTTCTCCCTCTCCCTCGCTTGAGTGGTCCTCTGATTCGGAGGACCACGCCCCTCTGGCCCAGCGGCAGGCCACCGGTAGGGCTCTCGCAGGGGAACGTCCGGCGGTGGCTAGCAGGGCCCCATCGAGGAGACATCCGGTACCTCCTCGAGGGTGGAGGCGGAGTCCTCGGAGGAGACCGCTTTCACTGTAACGAGCTGGGATTTGGCGAACATCCGGGCTCGTTACCATATTCCTCGGGACGTTGGGTTTTTCTTGCCAACTCCCGATGATAGAGTCATTTCTTCCCGACCCAGCCGAGTGGCCATTTACGAAATTTTCCTAAGGGCCAGTCTCCGTCCACCCTTTCCTCCCTTTTTTGTTAATCTCCTTGAATACTATTCCTTGACTCCTTCCCACTTGGTCCCGAACTCCCTTCGGGTCATTAGTGCCTTTGTCGTTCTCTGTCATCGTCTTGGCATTACCCCCCGAATCTCCCTTTTTTGATCCTTCTACATCCTTTGAGCCCATAAGGGTTGGTAGCTGTTTCAGCCCCGACCCAATCGGGTCCTCAAGCTTATCCTTCCTTCCTCCATCAAGGGATGGAAGTCCCAATTTTTCTTCGCCAGTCTAGACCAAGTCAAGTCCCGATGGGGAGACCCCGACCTTCAAGGTAATGCCAATTCTACCGTCCATCCTGGATACAGGGAAGCGTTGGGGCAGTTGTTGGCTACCGAGATCCCTCGGTACACCCTGCTCCTGACAGAAGATAACCTCCAGTTGGCGAGTCTTATCTCCCACCGGGGTAAGCCATCTTCATACTTAGTCGAAGTTTTTCTTGGTTTCATTTTTTTTTTACTGACTTTGACCTACACTGTGTAGCCATGAAGGTCCCGACCCAGAAACTCCTGAAGGCCACCATCAAGAAAAGGACCCGGGAAGGACCGAGTGAAGGCGAGCGAGCACCGGCTCCAAAACGCCCGGCGGTGCGGGTGTTGGAGCTACCAGCACCGCATGACCCCCCGGTCGCTCCAGAGATTGACCTCACAGCCAACACTCCGTCGGAGAGGGCGGTGGCTGAGGAGACACCTATGGAGGAGCCAGTTGTAGAGGAGCCAACAGTAGCAGAGGAGCCCGCGATAGCAGAGGAGCTCTTTGCTCCCAGTGGACCGACCCTCCCTGAGGCAGCTAGAAGCTAGGGTGAGGGGCCATCGGGGGCAGTAAGCCCGCCCCCCGAGCGGACGTCGATAAGCAGTCCGTGCACCGAGCTAGAAAATGCCAAGGCAGCCGAAGGGAGTGGGGCCAGACCAGGGCCACCTCGGGACTCCATTCTGAACGATGGGCGTTGGGCCGAGCGGGTCCTCTTGCCAGTCTTTGTGCCCGAGGTCCTGGAAGAGCTTAGCCACCTGAAGGCGAGTACGTTCTTCCGGGAGTCCTATGCAGCTCTCGTCAGAGTAAGTGGTCCTGTAACCCTTCGCCTCTATATCTCCTTTTTTTTCTTTTTTTTTTTACACGGAGCTTGCACGCAGCTTGCGAACTCCCTAAGGGCTGCGAGGAAGGTCATTCACGGAGGGAAGACCCTTCTGCGTGAGGCTCAGAAGGAGACCGAGGAGGCCCGTCATCGCGCGGAGGTAGCCAAGGGGGCCCTGGAGTCAGCCAAAACCGCTCGGGCCGACGAGATAAGGGCTGCTAAGAGCCGAGCTGAGGCCGAGGCCAACCGCGTGCGAGCGGCACTCCGCCAGATGATGGATGCCGAGAACGCCGTTGTAGCAAGAGACCTACACATCTCTTAACTAACCTTGGCCATCCAAGAAACGGAGGGTCGGGCGACCGAGGCTGAGGAGAGGGCAAGGTCAGCCGAAGGAAGGGTAAGGTCGGTTGAAGAGAGGGCAAGGGTGGCGGAAGAGAGAGCCAATGAAGCTGAAGAGGAGGCGAGTCGCACCCAGAAGGCCGAGAGGGCATCAGCGGCAACTCTCGCTGCTGCGGAAGGAGTTCAAGCCGCCGAAGTGGAAGCAGCCATCGCAGCCAGGACCGTTGAGGCCATAGAAGAATTCAAAGCGTTCGAGCGCTTTGCAGATGAACTGGCGGAAGCTTCGGCGGGGGCATTTCTCCAAGGATTTCAGCATGGGAACGAAAAAGTCGTCCGGGACTTGAACTTTCCTCAAGCCTTAGAGGTCGAGCTCGAAAGTCCCTCGGAGTTGGCCTCATCTGATGACGAGCCCGCACCGGCAGAACCGTGAGCCTCTGCTTGTACTTTATTTTGCAAGTCCGACTAGGTCGGCGTTTTGTAATTATTTGTAACTACTTTGAATTAATGAAATATCATTTTTCTCCAAGATGAATTGTCTGTCCATCTACAACCTCTACCCTAAATTTATTGATTAGCGACGTGAGACCTCTCGGGGATTCATCAGCACCGAGGGGTAACCCTTAATCCATTCGCGAGTCGAGTTAGCCATATAGGGCCAAAACTTGGGGCCAGGAAGGATGAGCTTCCTGGGGTCGGGGCATCAGGTTCGGGAGGTCGAGGTAAAAGGGCTCCTAAGAACTGATGGCTCACCACTTTGCCGGAGGTGTGTTGGGCTTTGTTCCTGGCTGGCCCAGGGCTTTGAGTGCCGACGGGAGTCAGGCTTTGTTCCTGGCTGGCCCAGGGCTTTGAGTGCCGACGAGAGTCGGGCTTTGTGCCTGGCTGGCCCAAGGCTTTGAGTGCCGATGGGAGTCGGGCTTTGTGCTTGGCTAGCCCAGGGTTTTGAGTGCCGATGGGAGTCGGGCTTTGTGCTTGGCTGGCCCAGGGCTTTGAGTGCCGATGGGAGTCAAGCTTTGTGCCTGGCTGGCTCAGGGCTTTGAGCGCCGATGGGAGTCGGGCTTTGTTCCTGGCTGGCCCAGGGCTTTGAGCGCCGACGGGAGTCGGGCTTTGTGCCTGGCTGGCCCAGGGCTTTGAGCACCGATGGGAGTTGGGCTTTGTGCCTAGCTGGTCCAGGGCTTTGAGCACCGACGGGAGTCGGGCTTTGTGCCTGGCTGGCCCAGGGCTTTGAGCGCCGACGGGAGTCGGGCTTTGTGCCTGGCTGGCCCAGGGCTTTGAGTGCCGACGGGAGTCGGGCTTTGTGCCTGGCTAGCCCATGGCTTTAAGCTAGGCGGCCCCGGCACTTCCCAGCCGGCCTCGGCACCTCCCAGCTTCATCTTATCGGCATTGATATTTGTAAATTTCTTTGTATTTTATGAGTACTGTATTTATGTGCTACTATTTTGTATTATGAATATTTCATTTTTATTTTATGTTATATATTTTTACACAAAATATATAACACTCAATGTCCATGATCTTGGTCATCATCTCATATCTAACACATTCTATGATAGAACACTCAATGTCCTCGTACTCGCCGGTGTCACCCTGATTGAAAGAAAAGAAACGGTATCGGGTGTGCAGAAGCTTTAGCTTCTAGACCATAGACTCACGATCATTTGGCTGGGCATCAACAGCCTCTAGAAAGATGTGTAGTGAAAGGTCGGGTGTGAATCCTCCCTCCTCCAATGGTTATGTGGTTTAAAACATTAGCTCATCCATACGAGCCTGCAAGGACTACATATAAAATATAATGTGACTCATATTAGAGCAAATATATTTATAATTAATATAATTTTTTCAATGATTTACTTACTCCAATATGTTGGGAGCGAGTGTCGACCTAAGACCCATCTTTTCTTGTGTTGGTTGTCTTGAACAATTTCCAATCCCCTGGATCAACGCCTTCCTTCAACCTCTAAAAAATAACGTTTCAAATTTATAGTTATGCTCATTTAAAATTTATCACTAATACGTATGCAAAATAAATAAAATTATGTACTTATTAAATGATGTTGATGCTCCTCAATAGAAATAGATCCCACTGTGTGGCAGAAAAGATCAGTGCCCGAACCATTTTTTTGGATTGACGGTTCGAACTAGCTGTGGCCAACTTTCTATATGCCACTCTAAATTCGCCCACTTCTGTTGTCAGCCTCCCATACTGCATCAAAGATATGAATGAGGCATTTCGATGCTCTCTGCTAATGACATAAATTATCGGAGTATCGACTACCAGCAAGTGAATTTCAAGCCCTTTTAACAAGAGTTAGGGCTAGATCCTACTCAAATTATTTTTGCAAACAAAATAATAGTGAATATGCATATTATAAATATAAATCAGCATAATAAATACATTGTAAATATAATTGTTCATAATATGACATTATAAATGCAATTAAGCACCATGCAAATAGTGTATACTAACCTTGTACATATAATTTATATTAGAACTGAAATAGAAATCAAAATAATCAAAATGTATTTATAATAATAAACACAGCTAGCTAATATATTAAATGCACAAGTTTCAAATTTCATCTACATAAATATAAGTTATGTAAGTAGCCCTTCGGTGTGCACGCCTCTTAAATATATCTGTGATGCATCTTGAGACAATATGTCTCTCCATAAAACTATTCAAATATAGTAAAACATAAAAAATTTAATAACATAACAATTGTATGAATTAAAGAAATTAATATGAAGATAAAAATACACTTAGTGGCCATCAATCAATAGAAGCCTCTTCTTGTCGGAGGAAGCACTCTCTCCTAACGATGGCTCAATAGATGATTCTAGCATCTTATCAGCAGACGTTTCATGCATATGTTGCTTCTGTCTGAAGAACCTAATGAATTAACCTAAAACTTGTACATGTTCATAAAATATCCAGTATATGTATTCACTCCAGACAATGGCCATTGTATTAGGGATTTAATGAAAATGTTATCAACATTCAACGAAGCATTATTAGTATGAAAATCAATATAGCATAATAAGTATGTATACGGTATATAGTAGTTAACCTATAATCAATGTATAAATTTAATACTTACATAATTTAATACTTACATGATCGTTGAACCAATATGCAAACTCCATATAAAGTTTTAAACCAATTTATCATCGTTGATGTAAGGATCCCGTTATCTCCATATATCACAAAACATCCTTTATAAATAACAATTTATATCAACTTAGTTGAAAATAATATAACAAAATAAATTAACCATCAAAGTGAGTAAAATAAATAATATTTTACTCTATGAATGGTTTCACTTCAAAGCAATTCATCAGAATGTAATTGTGAGCAGCTTTAAACTCTTCACTTAATAGATATCTTCTATTTTCTGGGCCAAATGATCCACCAACAATCTTGAAAATGGAGATGCTTCATCATCTGCTTTAAATGACTATCTACAATCATCTAAATTATGTGACACTTTTCGATCTTAGTTTGGACATGTTTATCAAAATAGTACGATATAAAATTAGATGATTCCTCTACCAAATATGCATTGCATATTGATCCTTCAACTCTTGCCTTATTTCAAATATTTTTTTTAATTTTTTTAGGTACCTAAAAGTTTACATTTGAAAATAAAATAAGATACTCAATATAGTCAATATAATAAACAAAAGAGGTGTAAGAAGTTAGTTACCTCTTGAATGGGTACGTACATCCAATGATATTGAATAGGTCCAGCAATTCTAACTTCGTATGCCAAATGGACAGATAGGTGTTCCATGCAAGTAAAAAAACTTGGAGAGAAAATTTGTTCCAATTTGCATAAAATAACTGAATTTTTTTTTTTCAAGTCTTGCCATGTCATTAGTTCTAATAACTCTGGCTGTTAGCTCTTTGAAAAATATACTGATATTCGTCAATGCTTTCCACACATTGCTAGGCAGTAATCATAAAATGCTATGGGCATTAACGCTACATAAAAATATGACAATCATGGCTTTTCATGCCAAAAACCATTAATTTATGCATGTCCACATGCCTACCCATGTTTGAAACATATCCGTCTGGAAATTTTAATCCTTTCAACTAATCACAAATCACTTCTTTCGAATTCTTATCAAGTGTATAGCAAGCCTTCGGATATTTGCCATCAACAGCTGATCATGTAAGTTCAGGACACCGGTGGTACTAATTAAATTTTTCTCTTGATTTAATAGTGTCTTTTATTTTTTTTGGTACATTCATTACCGTATTAAATATGTTTTCAAAGAAATTCTTTTCAATATACATCACATCATGGTTATGTCTAATGAGATTTATACTTTAGTATGACAACTCCCAAAAAATACTTATTTTCTTCCACTCATGCTCTTTACATATCCGACCATGTACTACATCTGCCCCATCTTTCCAAACATTCATCAATCCTAAGTGCTTAATACACTCCAATATTTCTTTTCCGCTCATAATAGGTGGTGCAACTTTTTTAATCGCTATTTTCTTAAGAAATGTCATCTTGTTATTTCTATAAGGGTGCATAGATGACAAAAACTTTATGTGATTATCAAACTATGATTGCTTACCACTTTTGGATAACGTGAAAGCATATGAATTCTTCATGCAATAAGAGTAAGCTAAACAGCCAACAATACTCCACCTGAAAAGCATTACATATGCAAAAAAAATTACTAATTGTCTACATTAGGGTTGCTTTCATAATGAAATTCTGCTTCATTAAATATCATAGGTGATAACCCCTTCTACCCACAACAATTTTAGCTTTGGAATTAAGTGTTGCAAGAACACATCTATTTTGTCTTTAGGATTTGATGCCCCAAGTACTAACAATATCAAAAACATGAAAGAGTCTGTTATGCATAGCCAGGGGGTAAATTAAGCATAGTTACAATTATTGGCCAGTAAGAGTATTGTTGTCCGGATCGCCCAAAAGGTTGAAATCTATTTGTGCAGAGAGCAAGTCTCACATTTCTTTTTTCAAATGCAAAATTAGGATACATATCATTAAAATACTTCCATGCTATAGATTCTGACGGATGGTGCATAACACCCTCTTCTTCTTCATGTTCTGCATGTAATCTCATATCTAAAGCTATAACCTCTGATTGATATAATCATTGCAATCATAGTATTAACATAAAGTAATGCATTTTTTTGGAAGCCATAGGCCTAGTCCTATTTGAACTTCTCCTTTCCATGAACTAGGGTTCATCACAAAATTTACAAATCACAAAATCTTTATTTACCCCCTAATAAAGCATGCAATTAGTTTTGTAGCAATCAATCTTTTTAATAGGTAAACCAAGTCCAAACAGTAATTTCTTTGTTTTATAAAATGTATCACTAACAACATTATCAGGAGGCAGTACCTCCTTCATTAACCCAGCAAGTGCATCAAATGTCGTTTCAGATAAGTTGTGTTTAGCCTTAATATTTAACAATCAAGCTACTACATATAGCTGTAAATAATTTTCACACCTAGGCCATAATTGTTCATTTGCAGCACCTAGCAAGTCATATAAATGTTGGCTTTCCAGATTTAGAATTTCATAAAAGTGGCTTGAATTTAAGCCCAGGCCCCTTGCATCTATCATCATTTCTTATTATTGATTTAAGTTCTCATATGAATAATTCTTCACTGCTATGTCATAATTTTCTACTGCCACATCATAATTCTCCGTTGTTTCATAAACTGTTTCTGCCCTCTAATTGCTTGATTATCCCATAACTTTAGTTTCCCCATGGTAGTACCATTGGTAGTAACAAAAAAAAAAAAACTTTTTTTACAAAGATAGTTTTTAATTGTTTCAACATCCCTATATGCTTTGTTTTGACACTTCCTTATATTACATGGGCATCTAATTTGGATCCATCCATCCACTCCAGTTGACTACATGCAAATGCAATAAATTTCTCTAACCCATTGAGAAATTCAGGATAAAAAAATTTATCCTTAACCCTTTGATACATCCATGAGCAATCACCATTCACTTTTAAATTATTCTATATGCAAAAATTATATTTAAATTAAAATATTAAGTAATAAATAATGATATTAATATCTAATTATCATATAATAATTCACATTTTATCAATCAAAGTAAATAGCAAGAAGTATTATCGCATATGACAAATTTTTTTAAACAATAGTACAATTCTGCACTGCATATTGTTGTGCAATTGTGCACTACATAATTGCATATCGAGATTATAGAATTGTGCACTACATAAGTGCATTGCATAATTGATTTGAGTAAAATGAATGTTAATTAACGGAATACAAATTTTTTTTAACATTATACAATATATTTACCAAAAATAATAAACTCATATAATCAACAAATAACATATAATACATATTAAGATTTCATACAAATAACACAGATAATGTCAGCAAATCTATATCAAAAATGAAACCTAAAATTATTTTGCATAAATAATAACAAATTAAGGGATGAATGATATGATACCTCTATGAAGAAGAAAGCAACAACAGCCAGCGTGGGGGAGGGGGGGCATGGCTCGGAGGGGGTTGGGGGGGTGCGACGCATCTTGGGGGGTCTCTAGCAAGGCGGGGTCAGGGGGGCTGTGATGCGGCCTGGGGGGTCTCCAGCAAGGGGGGTGGGGGGGATCAAGCAAGGGGGGCCAAGCATGGGAGATCAGGCATAGGGGGGGCGATGGCGGCATGGGGGGATCAAGCAAGGGGGGAGGAAGATCAAGCGTGGGGAGGGGGGGAAGGGCAACGATGGCCTGGGGGAGATCAAGTAGGGGGGCGACGGTGGCCCGAGGGGGGATTGAGCACGGGGTTGGGGGGGGGGAGATCGGCCATGGGGGGAGGGTGATGGCGGCCCGAGGTGGATCAAGCAAGGGGGGCGAGGGGAAGATCAGGTGCAGGGGAGGGGGCGACTGTTGGGAATTATGTATACTAGATATGAATCAAATTCATGAAAACATTGCGAAAGATATAATACAAAATTCTCAAATGCACAGGATCCTTAGGAACAGATTCATTAAATCTCAAATAAAATTTAATTTTATTCATACTGAGTCCTTTATCGATGTAGATGAGGATGAAGCCGGTTAATCCTTTGCCACTAGCCGTCCATGTGTCCGACCTCTAACGATGATCCACGCGGAGAAGAGGAGATGAAGACCTCCAAGGTACACTACGGGAGAGAGGGATGCTAGCGCCTCTTGAATCCCCTTACAGAAATATAGAAGATATCTTTGAAGAAAGATCTAATCTTTTTCTTCTCATGCTCTGCCTTCTAATCTTTTTCTTCTCATGCTCTGCCTTCCTAGTAAGAAGGAACCATATTTATAGGGTGAAAAGGAAACGTCTCTTTTCATGGTCATGGTAATGTTAATCCAAAGAAACAGAAGAAACTCCCATTTTCATGGTAACATTAATCCAAGGAAACGGAAGAAACTCTCATTCTCATGGTAACATTAATCCAAGTGTCACAATCTCAGCCTTTGAAATTAGGAGTTGGTTATCTTATAACTACATGCCCTAATTTGTACGTGTTCATCATCGAACCGTAGAGATTCATCATGCCTCATCCCATGGGCATGATTCCATCTTCACATGGCTGAGATTGTCCATCCATACCCGAATAATCAGAGCCATCCATCACATGGATCAAGTCATATTTGGGTATCCAATATTTGTTCATCATATGCATAAATAATTTTTCCTTAACATTCCTTCTACTATAATGAATCATATCCATTATTATTTTATCTTCTTTAAATTAGGTCTCATCCAATTATTTAATCGATCATCTTATCTGAATTAAATCTAATTTAATTCTCATTTTAATTCATCCAAAATTCTCCTTAATGCGCGTGACCCATTAGGCCCTTTAACATGTTGGCAATAATCATGTCCTAATCATAGACCCTAGGAATGATTGGATAACTCTTTGTCCAAGTCAACAATATGATTATAGATCATGAGAGGCCTTTAGCAAAGCATCATGACCATCCAACTACTAAAGGTTTGTTGATGTGACCATCAACACCTGTCCATGAATGGTTACCTTATGATCACATCCTTTCGTCACATATCCCAGATCAATCAGTGGTATGGAATGTGTCGACCCTATAATTGATCTTTGTTTACTTGATCTCAGAAAAAATTGACTCATAAGAATTAGAACTTCGAAACTATTTTGAATTCCAACTCAACCTTGTAAGGATTTAACAATCAATTTAATCCATCAAGTGGCCGTGGGATATAACCCTTTCTATCAAGGGAGATGAATCCTGTCTTGATCAAACACCATCTTCATGTGCTTCATGTCATACCCAATCAACACCATATTTGCCACCTGTGGCTAGAGCGACGTTTGGATGTCATCAAAGCATGACATTCCACACATGAGATGCAATGAAGATCTCAAGTCAAAGGATCACTCACACTACCGTCATTAGAGATCAACCATCGACACTATATAGAATATCCATATGGGATCTCTGTATGGGTCATCCAATGCATCGTTACAATAACGAGCATCCACACACCTATCTAAGTATCTTCATACTTCAGCTTGTGAAATCAGCTACTCACCCCAAGGGTGAGGATATGCAATGTGTGCTAGTCTCACGGTGTTCGATGGTGTCCAGTCCCATCTACACATCAACTAGAAAAGTTTAAAGAATCAAACCATAACGTGCAATTTGGATCTCACAATTTGTAATATCTATTACAAATTCCATATGCATGGTTCACATTCTTTTGAACTTTATCTCATAGACATATATATCAAATATATTATAAAAGATATCTAGATAGATAAAGAAACTATTTTATTTGATTTGTATTCATAGAATGTATATAGCATCCAATCCGATTGGATTTAGGGCATACACTAACAGTGACGACGGCCCAAGGGGGATCGAGCATGAGGGGGGGGCGGGGGGCAACTATAGGTCGGAGGATGGAAATCGAGCAACGGGGGCTTGGAGCGCAGGGGAAAATAAGGGTAGGGGCATAGATTTTATTCATCTCTAATTCATCGCTACTTAATCGTTGATTTTTTCAGTCGGGCTGTGCATCGTTATTTCATCGCTATTTAGCAACGCTTATTTTTTACATCGCTAATTGGCGTCGCTAAAATATAAAATTCTTATTATGAAATATGATCTTAAATAATCATTATATCTACAATTTAACCAAACCCGGCCTAATATTTCATCTAAGTTAGTCCAAATCAAGGTCTAATCAACATAGGGATCCTTCAGCCTGGACTGAGATACAATAACTTAGGTTGGTGTTGGAACATCAAATTTAATCAAGATAAAGATGATTCGTGCCCAATCTTAAACAATCATGATGCCTAGAAATTGACCTATACTGACTTAATTTTTCATGCAAGTTATTTAAGATTGGGTTGTGCATTGCTATTTCACATTCTACTTCTCATGTGCATTGCATCATGTCGAACCAATAAGTCATGTGCATCACAGCATGTCTAATCAACAACTCATGTGCATTAACAAATATCTTTGATCTACAAGAAGAATTGTCTGAGAAGCTATCCTTTCATGTATTGTGTTTATATCTTTGTGTTAATAAATATTATGTAGGTATATCAATATGACGGAGCTGCATATATGCCACCACCAAATGTAGATCACAATCATGATGTCTATGAGTCCTAAGAATCAGCTAAGATCAAATAAACCCTATTGCAAGGTTCATTATAGACCAAGGTTTAGCTTTTCTAGCCAGTGACAAATGTATATTTCAATGGCATATAAGATGAAATTTATTTATAAAAGTTACAACTACGTTAATTACATATAACACATAGTTTGAAGGATGAAAAATGAGCATAATTGATAGGAGCATGGTATGCCATCTCCTTACAGATCATTCTATACAATATCATATCATACCAATATTTAACTGAGAGTCGATATTGGTATGTACGCTAAACTGACTCATATATCGAGATATCAATATTGTATCAATATGGTATCGATATGGAATTTGGTATTAACATGACGAATCTTGGATGAGAGAAGAGGGTCATATTACTTTCTCTCATAGTCGTGAAAGGTTGATACATTTTGATTATGTGAACAGATCTCCATGCTTTAAGAGAAAGAGTAGCAGCCTTATATAAGAAGAATTGCATGTATTTATTGGGCTTAACAACATCAATATATATGAATTTGCCATAGAGAAAAATTCTCACATGGAAGAGATCGTACGAGCTGATGACAACCGAGCAACTAGATGCATTAGCATTATGGAAGTCTAGAAGCACTAAGCCCATATGACTTATGCTTTGATTGAAAACTTTAATCAAAAAATTTGAAGAGATCAATTTCAAGTGCCTATAAAGAGAGAACAAGTTAGCACGAGCTTTGACCCATTAGCAGCATGTAAAGGTCTTCGTTAACGACAATTTAGGTAGATAAAAATTTAATAAAAAAATTCTCTTTTTATATGAATGGTTGCCACCTTACCCTATCATAACGTCGATGTTATTGTATTTCTAGGCTACAATTAGACATGAATGCTTACATCGTGGCCGTGCAAATGCTCTCCTAATTTTTTTTTTTGTTTAGAATGTTTAGAAGATTTCTAAACTAACACAGTATACATACATACATACGTGTATATATATATATATATATATATATATATATATATATATATATATATATCACTACAAGAAAATCCTAGTTTAGAATGTTCATATCATCAGTCCTCACACAGCCTTCATAGTCTTCACAGGACATCACACCTCATCCTACATCAAATCATGACGCTTCTTCTTCAGCTACTAGACCAGCATAGAGTAGAGAATTCGTCCTCCTCGGGCTATAAGGTACTTGCATTGGATGCTGATGAGCTGTAAGTATATAATTTTTTTACATTTATTTAAAATTTATGTATATTATTTATAAACATGCATTATTTATCATTTTTGTTATGTTAATAACTTTATCGAGCAGCATACAATATCTAACCAAACCAACGCTATATTTCAAAAGCATATTGATTTGACTGGCTACGATTGGCACCATATGTCTACAAGCACGAGGGAATTTTATTTTTTTGAGTTTCAAATAAACTATCTATTAGATGTAATTTACCATTCATATAAAATTTCTTAATTTCATTATATTTACTACTAACTTTTAATTTCAATGTAGAAGAAGTTTACATGGGAGCCTGTCATTCATGATGCTATTAGATAGGCATGGGATGCTCTTGCTGCATGACGATACTCTGACATGCTTCATTATTAGAGAAAATCTGATAGTCATCCTATGCATGTGCCGAAGGAGATATGGCATAAGTTGCAGCAGGTGTGGCAGTTAGAGGCCCAGCATAGGAAGTCCACTATAGCTAGCATGAACCATCGATCTAAGAAGGGCGGTCTAGGCACGGGTCTATCCTACACTACGATTTCAATTTTTATTCAGCAGCATCGACGTCATTTGGTAAGAAAACATAAATAACTCAATTACTAATTCATTCATTTACAAATACTTACATTTATAATCTATTTTTTATTTTTATAGACTCTATAGGAGGGCACAGACCTAGGTGAAGTTCGTCTATTCAGAATGACACACGCAAAGAAGAACGGATCCTAGATCGATGCATGATCACAACAAGTTAGAGTAAGAATTGGTTTCTAAATTCATAATGATTATTTTTAAATTTTTATAGTTCTTATATTGGTTTACATATCATTCCTTTTATGATTTTCAGGCACGTATAGATGAGCTTCTCTCCCAAGCATCATAGGCCAACTCTACTAATGGGGAGAAGTCCATCAAACTCTCACCACAAGAGAGTCGTGTATTCTTGAAAGTTGTTGGTGCCCAGCCAAACGATTATAGGATGTATGATCTTGGCATCAAAGCTTTCAAATTCTTCCCCTTCATGGCTTATGTTCACATTGTGCTGGATCTGACGGTATTCATGCTGAGTAGATAGATGAGATGAAGCGATCTATTATGGAGAAGGTTAGGCAGGAGTTCAGCAGCAACATGCATATCTCAGAGCCCAGCAAGCCGAGGACAGATAGCTATATGAGAAGGAGAGACGCTGAGAAGCTGAGGAGAGACGCATTTGGAATGAGTAGATACATGAGATGCAGGACTTGGTGCACCTCATATCATAGAACGCACATGCTTTTCTCTCCGATACATCCTGGCCTCCACCACGTGATCCAATGATGGATTCTTGATGTCATTTTATTTTTGTTGTTATCTATAGTGTTGTTATGTATATTTGATTTATTTCATGTGTTGACATTATCTACTGTAGTTTGATATATAAAATTCAGACTTTTTTTTTATAAATTGAACATTTATTTATAATATAAGTGCATATATAGCTATTTTTAATTACCATGTCTCTTTATTTAGCATATATTATTAAATATATAAGTAGATTTAAATTTTATTTTCAAAAAATAAAATTACAAAAAAATTAATAATAAATTTGCGATACCTTTGGGATACATTTTGTATCACTAGTTAGCGATGCAAATTTTGCGTTGCAAAATAGCATGCAAAGAATGCGCTGCTATATAGCGACATAGTACTTGCATCACAATATAGCAACGACATCCTTTGCATTGCTATTTTGTATTGCATAATTTGCATCGCTACATAGGGACGCTAGGGATGCAATTTTTTTATCGCAAAATAACAACGCAAAAATTGCTAATAGCGATGCAATAATAGGTGTTGCATTGCTATTTTGCGATTAATTTATTGATGGCTTTGTGATGAATAGTGGTTCAACTATCGAATTCTAAGCTCATCAATGTCATTGCTAAGCCAACCTAGCACACATTTTTTTCTTGTTTAGCAATGCATTTGTGGCATCATTATTTTTTTATTTTATATATATATTATAAAAACAAGTAGGTGGTGTTTGATGACCAAAGAATTTTGTGAATATCAAAGTCATATTGATGTGACTGGCCATTTGTTAATTTCAAGAACACAAAATGAGTTTAAATAACAGACAACTCCTTTCAACTAATCTCCAACTTTTGGAGAAGTATTCTTCTTTAGTATGAGGCCTATGAATGATAACAATGCCGTAGTTTTCACTTGCAAACTGCTGGGGCTCTCTCATTAATCTACGTGCACCACCATGATTAAATAAAATTTGTCCAACTCCAATGCCGTAGTTTTCACTTGTAAACTGCTGGGGCTCTCTCATTAATCTACGTGCACCACCATGATTAAATAAAATTTGTCCAACTCCACCATCATTGTTGGTTGATGCGTCCAACCTTGGTTATTGGGCTTACGTGCGCCTTGCGACCGTGTACGCACGCACGATTCGCGCTCTTTGCTCAACTAAACCATATAGTGGTATTGGAATACGAAATAACGAGACCCAGGTGCCCTCGTGAGTGGTTCTCGAGATGACCGTACCATGTATTCATGGCATCAATGCATCATGTGAAGCCTAAGTAGCATTCACTGAGTAGGCTAATGGATTCAAGATATGTGTTATTAGACAAGTTTTTTTTTTTTTTTTTGGTACAGATGGGTTACCATACTATTTTAGTACGAGTCATCAGTCAGTCCCAATAGATCAAAATATAAAATTTATTTAAGAATAAGGGGACAGGGATCACCCTGGTTCTAAATTCAAAATTTAGCATGATGAGCCATAGAGGCCACCATCCAATCAGCCGCAGAATTGGCTTCACGATAGATATGATAGATCTGAGCTCTATGCACATCCCGAAAGATAGACCAGATGTCATGAATCAGCATGGATTGATGAAGACTTGATTGCAGCTTTCCTTTTGAAGCCATAGTAAGAGAATCTCCCTCGATGAGAAGGCAATGAGCATGAAATTCGAGTAGCATAGAAAATACTAGCCTAGAATGCATAAAGCTTAGCCATGGAATAGATGAGTCTAAGATGCCAAAACCACCTACCGACAGCAAAGCACCATGGATGATTTCTCATAAGTAAACTCATGATCAAGGGTTGAGTGATTAACTCATGTATGTATGTTGCTTATGTGACCATTCATCACATCAGTGCACAGTATGGGCCTTCCAAAGTTCCAAATACCATTAGAGAAGTCATACTCTATTTAAATTGCTCTCTTTAGAGCAACTATGGTATGATTTTAATATGGAAAGCTTGTATTTGTACTGTAAAAATTGCTATCTACATCCCTTAATTTTTTTAAAAAAATTAATTTTCTAAACTACCCTCCCCCATTCGCTCTGGTGGAATCTCCATCCCCAAGCCCCCCCCCCCTCCACCCTTTCTAAGCGGGGAGAGGGGTGTTGGAACTTGGAATGAACGAAGGAAGAGGTGTAAGGATTTTAAGGATAATTTAAAAAATTAATTTTTTTAAAAAAATTTAAATGTGCAGAAAGCAATTTTTGATGTGCAAATATAAGCTCCCTTTAACATTGTATCGACTAGTAAGCATGGTTCTCTCTTTGACATAGTTATATTGGCTAGTTAGCATATTTAGAATTAAAATAGTTCAAAAATTGATTATTCGTTTATAATAAAAACTGAAAACTCAGTTCTTAAAAAAATAAAAAAAAAATCAATTAAACTAAAGGATTAGTTCAATCACACCAATGTTCATGTTAAGCATAAAATTTTCACCACAAACCAAGAAGATTTGCTCTACCAACAACGGCACTCGTCAATAAAGTAGCAATCAATATTTTGGTCTTATTATATAAGCTAATATGGATTTAGATATTTCTTATATATCAACGCTAAAATTAATTTTCTAATGACTAAATATTTAAATCAATGTTCTTTCTCTATTCCTACAACACCCTTACTCTGCATATCCTTAAAAAGTATCGCCTAGTTGAGCGGATTCACCTGTCGTACATTCTCTTAATAATTGTTTTCAGATTTGGGGCCAGGCTTTACTTGTCCTATTTTAAATCTAAATATTGGATTTCCTAATTGGTTAGATCCAAGAATCATGGATTATCCTCTAATAAAGGATCGACAGACGGCAGAATACCAAAGAGGAGACTTTTTTTTTTTTTTTCTCCATAAAGTGGCGCACACGATGCCCCAAAGAGAGTCAGCACTCCAAGATTAGAGGAAACTTTTCTACGTAGAAAAGCGCACCGTTTACCAAGAGTGAAGAGCCGCAAATATTTGTTGAGCGAACGGCAAACAAACATTGGTGAAAGCTCCAGGTGCTATCGCCTCGTCGTAACCGGATAACCATTGACTTGCACTGAATTTTTTTTTTTTTTTGCCTATAAATCCCAACTCCTAATAAGTAATAACTCGTTCATAGGTTTCTCCGCCACTTGTACTCTTTTCCTTCTTCCCATATCCAATTGCAAACGAGAGTAAGACGTAGAAGAAGACTGGAGGCAGAGAATAGGAAAAATAACAAAAGATGGCCGGAGAGGAGGAGGTCTTCGTTGGATCAATCGATCAGGGGACGACGAGCACCAGGTTTATAATCTACGATCGAGAGGCCAAGCCAATCGCCTCTCACCAGGTCGAATTCACCCAGTTCTATCCGGAGGCCGGGTATCGTCGTATAGGTCCCTTGGTTCCTCTGTTTGCTATCGTTGTTTGTTTGTTAGCCGATTGTTATGCGATCTTTTGGCAGATGGGTGGAGCACGACCCGACGGAGATCCTGGAGAGCGTCCGAGTTTGCATGGAGAAGGCCGTCGAGAAGGCGGCCGCCGGCGGCCGCAAGGTGGAGGGGCGATTGAAGGCGGTTGGGCTCACCAACCAGAGGGAGACCACCGTCATGTGGAGCAAATCCACTGGCCTCCCTCTTTACAACGCCATCGTCTGGATGGACGCCCGCACCAGCTCCATCTGCAAGTAAGTCTTTCGAATCCCATTCTTCCAATCAATTCGTCAAGCGGTTCGTATTTTTGATCCGGATCGAATCAACGATGCAGGAGGTTGGAGAAGGAGGTATCGGGTGGGAGGAACCATTTCGTGGAGAGCTGTGGATTGCCGATCAGCACCTACTTCAGCGCCCTCAAGATCATGTGGCTGATGGAGAATGTGGACGCCGTCCGGGAGGCGGTCCGGTCGGGGGACGCCCTGTTCGGCACCGTCGACACCTGGATGATCTGGAACCTCACCGGCGGCTGCGGCAGCGGGTTGCACGTCACCGACTGCTCCAACGCCGCCCGGACCATGCTCATGGACCTCGGGACGCTGGACTGGGACAGGAAGACGTTGGAGACGCTGCGAATTCCCATCGAGATTTTGCCCGAGATTGTCAGCAATTCGGAGATCATTAGCGTCGTGGCCGATGGCTGGCCACTTTCCGGCGTACCGATCGCCGGCTGTCTCGGTGACCAGCACGCTGCGATGCTGGGCCAGTTGTGTCGCAAGGGGGAGGCCAAGAGCACTTATGGCACCGGGGCGTTCATTCTCCTCAACACCGGCGGGAGGTCGTCAGATCCTCCCACGGGCTACTCAGCACGATTGCTTACAAGCTGGGCCCCAGTGCGCCCACGAATTACGCATTGGAAGGGTCTATAGCGATCGCGGGCGCGGCGGTTCAGTGGTTGAGGGATGGGCTCGGGATCATCCAGACTGCGTCAGATATCGAGAAGATGGCGGAGTCGGTGGACAACTCGGGAGGAGTATACTTCGTGCCGGCATTCAATGGATTGTTTGCGCCGTGGTGGAAGGAGGATGCGAGAGGGGTGTGCATAGGGATCACGAGGTTCACGAACAAGGGGCACCTTGCTCGGGCGGTGCTGGAGAGCATGTGCTTTCAAGTAAATGATGTGCTCGATTCGATGCAAAAGGATGGAGGCGAAGCAAGGAGTAAGGAAGGGGAGTTTTTGCTTCGGGTCGACGGGGGTGCCACTGTCAATAATCTCCTGATGCAGATTCAGGTATGGCAAAACCATTGCTATGCTTTTAGGTTGTTTCCTTTGTGGTTCTTTGATTGCTTTTGCAAGTTGCTCGTGTTCTTCTGATATCAAACACATTTTGGTTACCATTCTATTAGAAGTTCAACATGTTTGATTTTATGCTTCCCTGAGCAGAAGGAGATATGATTCACTGCTTATAATCTTTTTTCCCCCTTATTGCTGTTAAGTATGTTTCTTATGCCACTATCTTGTTAGAAAATATGATTGATGTATTTCTTTACCTCTTATATGAATGGGTTTTGGTTGTAGTGGACATCCGTTCAGTCCCTTTGCTGTTCATAGTTCTGTTTTAGAGTGGCAGGGTGTCTTTTTAGTGAGTGATTTAGCCAAAGGCATTCTCTATATCCTCTTTTTCTTGACAAAGGAGTTCATTATATATGGGGCTCCTTTTCAAAGATGGATAAATCTATATTTTTCTCCACTAAATTGACAAAAATAATGTAATCCTCTAATATTAAATTTACCATTATGAAAATTAGCTTTACATCTGCACCAGAATGTTATAAGTGATAATGCTCTGATGTGAAGTTTATTCTTGAATAAGTCTTTTGCCTAACTATTTCTGTTATGACGCTTTGTCCATAGTCAAAAATTTGGGGCAATACACAATCAGATGGCTGTTTTTATTTTTCATATCCATCTGATCCCAGTCTAAAGATCAGGAACCATAAGGACTGCTGCTTCACATCGTCCTGTTGAATTGATCACAATATCTAGGACTCTAGATACTTCATAATGGGCAGTCTTTACATGGTTTATTTCGTTTTGAAAATTTATTATATCTGAAATGTCTGTATTGCTAGTTCTTTATAAGAGAGCTCAAAAGTGTAGGTCATGTAGACAAGAGGAAGGTGTCAAAGTTCAATTCAGAAACTTAAGCTAGTAAGTGAATGAGCCTATAAGACCAACTAAAGTCCTTAAGCTATGTGATGTGAGAATAGTCCTCAACACTCCTCTCCTGAATGGTGCCCAAAGAGAATCCAGAGATGGCGACATTAGATTAGTGAGTGGAAGCATGGAGACATTGATAGATAAGAGGGATAGTGGGCTTCAATTCTATGTTAAATTACTACTAGACCCCAAATACTTAATTTTAGGGAAACAAGGAGAGCTATGTCATGTCTACTTTACTATTTGGAGATAAAATGCTATGAAGCTGCTTGGAGATGTCCCACTCTAGTGAATTGGAGATTTGGGAGTGTCACGAGATATAAAGTAAGATGGCAAGAGCTTATGATTTTCCATGGGTTCACCTATACTACTCTCTAAGTTTCCTTGTATCAATCCCTTTCTACTTTTGAACTTCATCCACTTGTATATATATCAGTTCATGCATCATTCTCTCACTATCCATTTTTCTATGCTAAGCAAAATGAAATTAGTAGGAGCCTTGTTCATCATTGCTCTTGTTTCCTCCCTCTTTTTGCTCCCATTTTCTCATGCCCTCATTCTTTATCACTATCAATTCTCTATGTTAAGCAAAATGCAATTAGCAGTGGCCTAGTTCATCATTGCTCTTATTTCCTTCCTCATTTTGCTTCCATTTTCTTATGCCATTGGTCATCCCCTAACCCATTCGCCATCCCTAACTCCAAATACATCTCCTTCCCCATTCCATCATCACTTCCCTAATTCTTCATCCCTAACTCCAACAACATCTCCTCCAAGCATTCTCTTACAGAGTCCTCCTTCCCAACCCTGACCCTAACCTGAATGCCTTCTCTTACAGCAACCCCAAACCCAAAGCGATCTCCTTCTCCATCTTTGACTATGACACCATTTACTCAAATTCTTTTTATATAAAATTTGTCTGTGATGAGCAATAGTATGCCAAGCTTGGCCTTAATGCTTTTGCTTTTGCATTTTTTTGACAAGTCTCTAATCTATCCGATATCAGACCATTCTTCAACACCTCCTTTCATGTGTAGAGACAAGTCTCTAATCTATCTGATATGGGACCATTCTTCAACATCTCCTTTCATGTGTAGAGAGCTGAAGGGATGGAACATGAGTATAGAGGCAAAACATGGTTTAGCAGGTGAGAGTGTGGATGCATAGGTAGGTGACAAGAATAGTGGGCTATGATATCATTTTGAATGATCATTAGACATTAAAAGCTTAACAAAGGAAAGTCTATTTTTTCTTCTAAAAACTTAATGATAATAATTATGAACAACTGATGCTGTTGAAGCTCCCATCAGATTTACCTTATTCTTCAAGAGGTTTTGATGTCTATATTATGCCCTTCAATTGATCTTTTCTTTCATTTGTTCTTTCAACTTTTCTTAACTACTACTAGACTACTATCAATTTGTTCGATAATCAATAGAATCATTTTATGAACTTGATTTGATCGAAATGAAATATTGAGATGGATATGATAATACAAGAAGAGAAAGAATGAGAAATTAAGTCATTTGTACAAAATGAGAACAATACTAATTAAGAATAGACAAAAAGAGGGATGACTTAAATTCTTTAGATACTTGTAACATAAGCTGGATACATCAGTATGAAAACGTGGTTTATTACATAAGAAAGAAAGAGAGGTAGAGGTAGAAATAGTAAGAAACGATCGGTGTATCTTAGTCTTATTGAAAGCATAACCTCAAAAGCTTTGTTGTTGTTGTCTTGGTTATTTTCTTTTTCAAAATTTTGGACTACCATAAACATGATTTCTGTTCCCAACTATAACCTAAGTAGATATCTGTGTATTGTACATCTGCATGAAAATACTTTGTGATTTTGTATTTAATCTTTTTTTTTCTTTAACAATCTTGTAGAATAAGTTCTGATGGTTGTATGTTTTTCTCTGCATAATGCAATTTTCATGTCATTAGAATTTGTAGTTTAATGATGAGTACAGAAGTTTATGTACCATAGACTAAAATTAGGTTTTTATATATGGTATTATTTATGTACAATGAAGTAAAATTTGGTTCTTATATCTGGTATTGTGATCTGATGCTGTTGAGAAGCCATTATCCCTAGAAATGATGTTTGCTCTTAGATTCAGAATAGTTGTCCATTTACTCATAAGATCTATTCTTATCATTTTAGATGTATGGATTTTTTCAGTTAATTTCATAGATCATTCCTTCTTAGCTTGTCTTGGTATTAGTGCATCTTTTTCAGTTGTTGAATTCTTTATAATCTGAAATTACTTGTGCATCTATTATGGAATGCTAGACAAATTTGTGTTCTTTTCTTTGATAATATTATGTGTTTATTTTACCTTGCTTGTAGGCTGATCTATTGGGTAGTCCAGTTGTTCGACCTGCTGATATTGAGACCACAGCCCTTGGAGCTGCATATGCAGCTGGGTTAGCCATAGGTGTTTGGACTGAAGAGCAGATATTTGCTGCTGAGCACAAAGAGAAGACTACTATCTTCTGTCCCAGATTGGATGAGGCACAGAGGAAGAGGAGGAATGAATCTTGGTACAAAGCTGTGACTAGAACTTTTGATTTGGCTGAACTTGCTCTTTAACTATAAGATCGCTTGATCCCAACCCGTAACATTCCTCTGCAGAAGGTTAAATTCTGTTATCTTGATTCTTGATTTTAATTAAAGCTTTCTTTACATTTCAAGTTAAACTCTTCTTCATGTTCTTCTGGGCTTGTGATAGAAATGAAAATGGACTATTTGAATAATGGAAAATGTTTGCTTCTGTTTAGGCTCTATGTGGTTTGGTTATCATCTTTTTAAATGAGAAGAATGAAAATTGGAAGATATTCTGGCACATTTGTTTGTGAATCCCGAAGATAAGTATATTTCCTATAGTTTGTACCAGAATATCAAACTTTAGCCAAGCAAAGCACATTGCATAAATATTTGGAGTTTATATATATATATATTTGGAAAGAAACATGGATGGAATAATTTACTATATAATTATTTTTAAGTTTGACCATTTGAGAGCATAAAATGAAGGGAATAAAACAAGGTTGATGTTCAATTCATGGCTGTAATTCTCTGCACTGCGGATTCCCCTAGAACTAAAGTTCCTTCAATGTGACCCCTTCATATCTTTGGTTGTAGCATAATACTATTTGTACCAATGGCTTGACTTAGTGTCTGCAAAGGAGCTCTAGACCTGCCCCTCTTGGCTTGACCTGTCTACCAAGTGGCTCTAGACTTGTCTCCCTAGCTATAGTGAGTTCGGCATTTTTCAAGCAAATAAAAACTTAATTTGGTTCTTCCCAATTCCACCAAGACAGACATGTAGGAGTGGCAAAGTTTGAAAGTACACAAATTAACTCTTTAATCCTTTGAGAGTAGCAACGATGAGTGGTTTCTTGTGCAATGGCCATCGTATTTTTAATGAGTCTTTTCCTGTTAAAAGTGACCATTCTTGATGTTCTAGCTGATTAATGGCAGCAGCATATTTGCTAGCAAAATAGTACTTTCCGTATGATCACTTGATCTTGTGCTTTGATTTACAAAACTTTGTTCAAACATGCAAAAATACTAGTTAATTTTGATGTTCGAAACATCAGAATGGATTCTCATTTGCTTGATGACTTTATTGACTTACCGGCATTCTGCTTGTTGACTTTTCTGACTTACCAACCTTCCACAAATGAATTTTAGCTAGTATCATGGGGCTTCTTAAGTGGCAAATCTGTGGAGCAAACTAATGAAATATTGGAGCCTAGCAAAATTCTATAAAATGAAAAACATGACATCCTCACGAATGAGCATAGTTTACACATATGTATGTATATAAATATAGTCCTACTATAGAAAGAGAACAAGGAAGAAGTCAGACTATATTAAGCTTGATTGCAATGAAGTTTTAGTCCCTAGGAATTAAACAGAAACTTTACTTTGCTCTATTATAAAGTGCCAAAATCAAGCTTCTCTAAAGTGCACAAATTACCATTTATCTAACTTATGATTTTGCTACTTGTATATCAAGGAGTTAACATAACTATCCAGCATATTTGATTACATTCTTTGTCATTGTCTATGGGGAAAGATCTGGTTATATATTTTATACAATAGGTTAGTTCTCCTTGCAACCAAGAAATATAGAAAACTAACACCTAAAATTTGGTTTGTCCAATAAGCTACTATGAGGAACAATGGCTTACATTCAGTTAATTGTATGTCGAGGTTCTTTAACTGATCCAAATTTGAGCTAGTTTCATTGAATGATCAAATAAGCTAATTATGAGTGGCTTGCTAATAGATCAAAAATAAGTAGAAACTCAATCATCAAATTCAATTCGTGCCCTTCAAAGGTGTAAAATTAAATTTTCTTTGGTGATAGACACCAAACTCAAAAATTGGGAACAGTAATCATTCTTCATGTTGCAAAAAATTTTAAAATTCATGAGTCTATTTCTCCTTCTTTCCTAACTTGTGCAAACACAAGAGTTATCCAATGCACATAAGTATGGTAGTCTCATGGTCAAGTGTCAATTGCCATTGATCTCACCATGAAGAAGCCATGGGCATTTTGATGATAAATTTGTTACATGAGGTCTCAAGATTCATAATCATTGATTACAAGAGGCTGAAAGAAAACTTTTGAAAACTGTATGGCCATAGAGTGCCATAGATTTAGCATAATCATAGACTCTAGAAACAAATAGGATAATATCATCATCAAAATCTAATTTATTGTTCAAAAGTGTGTGTATGATATAATCATTCAAAATAAATTAGGAAAGAAGGCATATATAGCCATATCAAACCTGATTGCAATGAAGATTTAGCATTATTATATCAAACAGTAGCTTGCTTTTCTCCATTGCAATGTGCCAAAATAAAAGAAGGCTTCTCTAAAATGAATTAGGCACTATTTATGTCACTTATGATTCTATTGCATGTGTGTCCATAAACGAGCTACCACTAAAATCCTGTTAATAAAGATATCCACATAAATATCTAATATGATGAGAATATGTTGCTCGATGCGATAGCAATACAATAAAGTGATACAGCCCTAGAAGCTAGCCATGAATGAAACTGCAACTATTACAAAAAGGATGGCATCATGCACAATACTATCATCATGGCTCTCTCCTTTAGGTGGTCCAATTGGACTTGGGTCGGATGTGCATGTCTTGTCTAGTGGTAGCTCATGCAATCCAATATTTTCCTTGCAGTTACTCACATCACAGGTTATCGTAAGCAACAGAGAGAGACCTCCAAGAACTTTAATTGACTCAGTTGCCAGGGTATCACACCACTTAGTTTATTGTGTGATATCTCCAGACTCTCGATCCGATTGAGTTTCAAGAAAGTTTCAAAGATTGGACCTGTTAGCTAATTGTGATAGATTCAATGGTATAAGACTATCTAGATTTCCAATTTTCAGTGGTATGCTTCCTACCAACTTATTTGTAGATAAATCAATTATAGACATCAAATCCAAATGGTTTGATTTTTGAAGAACTCTACCATCAGATTTGTAGAAATAAACAAATTATAGATGGGATCATACAATCCATCACCAAAAGAGCTCAAATATCATCGCCCTGGATGCACATATGGATAATAAATCAAGTCTCTTAAATTGCATTTTACCAAATCAAGAGGGTATCGATCCTGAAAAGTTCAGAAAGTGTAAACACCGTAGCTTGCATTAGCTCAGTTGGCATAGAGCCTTCAATTGAATTACCGCTAAGATCAAGAATCTCCAAATACATTTCATCTTCTATCTTGGTAGTTTACCTGAAAGCTTATTATTATTGACATCTAATGATGTAAGGTTTGAAATATTGAAATAATTGTTTAGAATTTGGCTTGTTAAAGCATTCCTAGCAAAGTTGAGCATCACAAATGATGAGAAACAATGAGGTAATAACCCTGAGAGGTTATTGTGGAATAAGTCTAACACCCTAAGATTTGTTAGATTACATAAATGATGTGATACTTGGCTATGAAAGTTGTTTCCTCCAAGATTAAGGTAATTCAGATTGGTAGGGAGTCCTATACTCTCTGTATTATACCTGATAATTAATTATCGTGAACATTCAATACAGCTAACCGTTAATAGGTGGACAGATTGCTCGGCAATGTTCCAGTGAACTTGTTTTCAGTTAGATAAACATATGAAAGCTAAACATGACCATAATTTGCACCAAATATCATCCTACTCAAGTTGTTGTTGGAAAGCTTCAAGAACGACACAATTCAGTGCAACGAGTCAATAAGCAAGTTGTACTTCCATTTAATTATTACGGGACAAATCTATGGATGCCAACAAACCCATATTACCCAATGAGGAAACGATATTTCGAGTTAGATAACTTGAGGATTCATTCAGGACTATCATATGTGGAAATATTATATATGCCAATATTTGTAGGGATCAATCTAATAAAGAAATTCAATTGAAATGCAGTCTTGCTTTCGGATGCTCTGGCAATTGAAATGCACCCGGCCATTATTGAGTTATTTCTTAAGTTCAATAATGCCATTCTAGTTAGATTTTTGAACAATCAAGTAGTTGGAAACATTCCTGATAGGTTATTGTGGGAAAGATCAAGAACTCTAACATGTGTTGAGAAGCAAGAAAGGCAGGCGTTGTAAGGGTGTTCATGTCAAGTTTGCAATTAGATAAGATGAGGGCTCGTAGTTAGGAGGGAACAAAAAAGCACAAAAATAAGAAATGCCGATCAAATCAGTTGTAAGAAAGATCCAACCGTTAAAATGAAACTAGAGCTACAAAGATGTCTTGGGGAATATTGCCCATCATTATATTATAAGAAAGATCTATATATCAAAGGGAACCCAATTTCCATAGACATAAAGGATGACTTTTATTTAAGTAGGTTGTCTAAGAGATCCAACTCATGCAGGTTCTGTAGTTCCATTGAGCACTGCAAAAAAATAAAGAAAATAAAACTAAAACATTTTGCTCCATGCTATGAATAAGGTTAGAAAAATTATGAATTGGCACTTTCCTACTTCTATATTCTTTCTTTTCTTTCTTTCTTTCTTTTTTCTTTTTTATTTTTTTTGACTTGGGTGAGTCAACTGAGTCATGCATGTTTAAACAAATACTAAATACAAAAGTAAAATAAATTAAAAAATGTTAAATCTGTGAGTAATCAAGAAAGTAATATTTAAAAATTATAAAAATAATATCCATTTAAAATTTATATGCACTGCTTATCAATTGTAGATAGCTGATTAAATATGGCTGCACATGGTGTAAACTTATTAGCATATTTGATGGAATTAATGTTTAAATGTACAAGAAAATGATGCAAGTAAAGATGCAAATGAAAAATAATCAAGAACAATCTCGACCATGTAAAAGCATACATCATAGGATTCCTTATTGTTGATTAGAGATTGAGAAAGAAGAGTTCATGATAGCTCCAGAAGCTTTCATAAGTCATACTATATGGAATGAATTAAAGCCATGCATGAAGAGATGGAGTCAAAGAGGGCAAACGAATGGGCTTTTGAGATCAAATACAAGGTGGATTGATTTGTTGAGGGGTATATGACTATCCTTGTAACTAAAGGTTATACTTAAAAAGAAAGAATTAATTATGAGAAAATCCTCCCTCTAATTATTAATTTTTTGCAATTTATCTCACTCTAGCCATTGTTGCATATATGGATTTCAATCTTTATCAAATGGATATGAAAACTATATTTCTTAATAGAGAACTAGATGAGAAGATCCATATAGATTAAGCTCATGAGCATAAAGTATGTAATTCTAACAATCTATTGGTGGTTTGTAGTAGGCATTCAAACAATAGAATCTTATATTTCACTGAACCATCTTGGTATATGGGTTTATAAAGGACCATTGAGTGTGTTAAATGGTCTAAGAGTAATTTCATAATACTATAATTGTATGGTATGACAAACTATTGGTTAAAAATGAAAATGAGTTGATGTCACTAAGAGGTAGTTATCCTCTAAATATGATAAAGGATATTAGTGAAGCCAGTTATGAGCTAGTATCAAAATCCAAAGAGATCAGTGTAAGAAATTCCTTAATTTGCCTTGAGAAACTTATATCAACAAGATACTTAGACGATGTCAAATTCACAACTATAAATATATGGACACTCCTTTGGAGAAGAATTTGAACCTAAGCCTTGATATGAGTCTCAAGAATCTAGAAGAAAGAGAGAAGACATTGAGAGTTTCTTATAGATGTTGATATACACTATAATGTGCACATAACCTGACATATATATGCTATTAGACTTGTTAGCCATTTTCATGCCCACTCAGGATTTACATGTTGAAAAGCAATCAAAAGAATATTTAGATACCTCAGAGAAGCAATAAATTACATGCCATCTTATTAGGTAAAAATTTACACGTAGTAGGTTATAGTAATGCTTGTTAGGGAAGTAACCTAGATGAGCACAAATTAACATTATATACCTTCTTGCAAAATAATGTTGTCATATCTTGAACTAATAGAAGTAATTCTGTGTAGCTTTATTTATTATGGAGACTGAATACATATCATATTCTTTAGCAGTATAAGAAAATATTTGGTTGAAAAGGTTCTTTTAGCATTTAGAAGATTCACCCATGCATCAAATTCTATAACAAACTACCATGATAATATATTGACTTATGTCAAGGATCTAAAATATCATAATAGAATCCAATAGATATCAGTGAGGTATTATTTCATCAAAATTATTGTGACTTAGTTATATGTGGTTTTGCAAAGTATATTTTTATGGGTTAAATGGTTAAAGGCCTGCTCACCAAATCCATTATTGAGACAAATAAATAACACGTCAAATCCTTATGATTATGCAAGATGTGATTATATTTATGTTAGCATCTAGTTGACTATAGCACCCGAAGCCCACTTGTTAATCCAATTAATTTATTAGTGGATCCAAATTACCATATGGCCTAAAAACTCGAATGGAAATTAATTGGTAGCATATGAACTTGAGTAATAAGTACATAATATTTTTTTTTTCAATCCGATGTGGGATTATTTTTGAGGTATTATAATTTTTTTTTTATAATGCAATGCATCGAACCCCACAAGCTAACCAGAATATACACTTATAGCCAGGTCATTAGTGTTGCAAGGGTAACTTCATGCTATGGTAAAACTCTGCCATTGTCCCATGGGTAGCCTTTTTCTTATGCTCATCAACTTCGGTACACTCGGATTGACTCTAATATGATTTGTAATAGCTCAAGCCTACCTGCTAGTCTATTTAACTTGTTACTGGACTAAAATCATGTTGCCCAAAAATTCAAATAAAAATTAATTGATATGTACATAACATATTTCTTTTTTTTTTTCCGATGTAAGTCTTGGTGGTCATAAGTTTGACTTTTGACTACATCACAAAGCAAGAAGTTAGTTTTAACTACTGTAGTCATATCTGATTGACAAGTTTGGATATAAATTGTGGGAGCTTGCGAAGTTGAAGAGGAATTGAGCTTTGAAACTGATTTCTGAAATGGAGTACAGAGAGGGTCATGCAACTTAGTTTGCTTAATATTATCATTTAAGAAAAGAAGCAGTTCATATTGGATGATTTAGCACCTGTTTTTGAATATACTTGTTGTTGAACTTTTTACTACTTTGATTAACAGGAATGATAATTTGCAAATGAATAGATTAACATGAATGATAATTTGTGATGTGGCTGACGTGGTCACAAGGGTAATTATGACAAAATCAAAATCTTAAGGCGGCCCCATTCCGACATCTCCAAGTCGGCCCCGACCTTCCCTAGTTGGCCCCGCTCGGTCTCGGCATCTCCGAGTCGGCCAAGTCGGCCCCGACCTTCCCTGATCGGCCCCGCTCGGCCTCGGCATCTCCGAATCGGCCAAGTCGGCCCCGACCTTCCCTGGTCGGCCCTGCTCGGCCCCGGCATCTCCAAGTCGGCCAAGTCAGCCCCGACCTTCCCTGATCGGTCCCGCTTGGCCCCGGTATCTCCAAGTCGGCCGAGTCGGCCCTGCTCGGCCTCGGCGCCCTTCGAAGGGTCAAGGCTGTTTCAAGTCGGCCCCAGAATGGTCCTAGCTGTTCACGCCGCCGTCCTTCTGACCCACGCAGCCTGGCATCCTCAGGCCCAACTACCCACAGGTGCTGCTGATAGGATTGGACCTAACTACCTATCAGCCCCACTGACTGATGGGACGTAGCTCACCAACCGCCATTTTCCCTCTCCGATGGGATAGGACTCACCAACCAACCCAAATTCACGCAACCCCACAAACCCCGCAACATTCCTTTCTTACGGAACTCCATGTGGTTGTGCAGGTGTCAACCCCCTATAAAAGGGTAAGTCCACTCAGGAACAAAATACGAAAACTCATATGCTCGCTACTCTGATACTCAGAAAGGGACTCCCCTCTTTCTGAGGACACATTTTTTCTCCCCAGAGCTCGTTTGAGCTCTCCCTCAGCTATGACCCCGGTTACTGACTTGAGCGTCGGAAGATCCCCACCGGAACACCCCTCCGATCTTGGGACTTTTTGCAGGCCATCCGATCAGTCGTGGGACCGTGGATTAAGCAGCTCTCTTCTCCCGACATTCAAGACCAGTGATTAGGCATCATCAGATTGGCACGCCAGGTAGGGGGCGGAAAGCAAAGAAGGCCCAAACCCTACAGTATACTTCTCTTTTCTCTCCCTCTCCTAACAATGATGATGACACGAGCTCAAGATGCTTTAGTCAGTCACCCTGGGGGGCATCTTCCCCCAGCTAGGCAGCAGAAGACCAACCTCCATGTTGTTGATCCTCCCGTTGCTTCCCCTCAACCGGAGACGGCTGCCCCGGCGGCGGAGCAGCTGGCAACCCTTACTCGGCAAGTCCAGACCCTCACCGCCATGGTCCACGGACTTCAGCAGCAGCAGTCCATGGCCACCTAGCATCAGACCGCTCCCCCTGCCAGTCAACAGTCTGCAAGAAGAGGTTCTCCTCAGCGAGAGGTCGGTCGTCGCCGAGCTTCTCCAAGGAAGCCTCGCCGTGAGCCCCTCAAGCGGCCGTGATCTCCAGATTGTGGCCCGAGCAAGTTTCCTCCAGAGCCGCACTGCCAGGAGGAACCAAAGCAGAAATCCCATCTTCTGCATCCTTCTCCTTCTTCTTCATCTTCCTCTTCTTCATCCTCCGAGCCGTCTCGAAGGGCCCCGACAATCAACCACCAGGAGGAGGAGTGCCTGGACGAGTACAACCGGCGTCTAGACGAGCTCGCCAGGAAGATCAACAATCAACCGGAGGAGGAATATGACACCCATCCTCCTTATACTCACCGGATAATGGAGGAGCCCGTTCCCTCTAAATTCTGATTCCCCTAGATAGATCCGTACGATGGTACGATGGATCCTCTCGACCACCTCGAGAGCTACAAGGCCATGATGCAAGTTCAGGGTGCCTCAGACGCCCTTCTTTGCAAAGCTTTCCCTGCTACTCTGTGGAAGGCTGCTCGCGCTTGGCACTCACGCCTATCCCTCCACAGCATCGACTCTTTTCAAGAGCTGGAAAGGACTTTTCTGGTGCATTTTGATGCCTACCGGCGGATCCCAAGGGTCGCGGACAGCCTCTTCTCTGTGCGCCAGAAGGAGGGAGAATCGATGCGGGACTTCATGTCCCGGTTCAAGACCGCTGCCCTCGAAGTTTACCACCTTAACGACACGGTGGCAACGCTGGCGCTGAAGCGGGGACTCTTTCTGTCCTGCTTCACCTTCTCTCTGGACAAGAAGCCCCCGGGTTCCTACTCCGACCTTCTCCTCCGAGCTCAGAAGTACATCCGTGCGGATGAGGCCGACCTCACCCACCGGAAATCATCAAGAAGCTCCAGCCGCAAGCCTGCTCACCCTGAGCCGAGCGTCCCCCCTCACCACCGGCGGCCCGATCCGCCTCGCCGATCCAACAACAGGCGTCGAAGTCCCGTCCCCGACGAGAGCAAGCTCACGCCTCTCCTCGCCCTCGATCCCACATCCTGATGGAAATCGAGGGCGAGCCTTATCTCCAGCGCCCTCCTCCTATGAAGAAAGGTCCTCCCCGCGACAAGAGCCGTTATTGCCGATTCCATCGAGACTATGGGCACGACACCGACAGCTGCTTCAGCTTGAAGCGTGCCATTAAGGAGCTCATCCAGAGGCTACCTCGGCAAATATGTCCAGAAGGCGCCACAACCGCTGCCGGCACTCATGGGACCCCTGCTGCTCAGGCCGCTGTCGACAATACCCCCACAGAGCGGACAGTTGGAATGGTATCTTGGGGAGCAGCTTCCTCATCCAAGCGACCAAGAGGGGAGCGCCAGGTAATGTAGTTCTCAGGGGGGGACCGGTGAATTTTGAGAATGTAAACAATGAAGGCATCGCCGTCTCTATGACGATCGCCAAGCATCCTGTAAAAAGATATTGGTTGATAGTGGCAGCTCTGCTGACATCCTCACTTATGACGCTTTTGTTCGGATGGGATTATCTCTAGACTCTCTTCAGCCTGTAGCAACCCCTTTGGTTGGATTCACCGGGGATTCGGTAAGGGTTGAGGGCGAGATATCTTTGCCTGTGACAACCGGAACACTGCCATGCCAAAGCACAGTGATCATGAAGTTCTTGGTTGTGCGGGTCCCCTTGGCATACAACGCCATTCTCGGGCGCCCAGGCTTAAATCTATTGGATGCGATTATCTCCACCCGACGCCTGCTGGTGCAGTTCCCTACTAGCGGAGGTGTTGGGGAGATGAAAGGCGAGATCGGTTCAGTTTTGCCCTGCTATCACATGGCGTCAAGCCCCTTGGAGGCCAAGCTGGTCCCAGAAGCACCTGACCCCAGGGAGTTCGACAGGAGAGGGGAGCCGGCCGAGCACCTCATGACCTTTCCCCTTGGGAACGATCTGGCGAGGACCGTGCGTATCGGCGGACTCCTCCCCCCGAGGATCGTGATCGCCTCCTAACCTTCTTGCGGGCCAACTCAGACGTTTTTGCTTGGTCAGCATCTGACATGCCCGGCATCTCTCTAGAAGTAATCACCTACAAGCTCAACATCGATCCGAAGCACCGTCCAATCCGCTAGAGGAAGAGGAGCTTCGCTCCGAGCGGCAAAAGGCCATCGATGAGGAGGTTAACAAACTGCTCAGTGCTGGCCACATCTGAGAGGCGCATTACCCTAGCTGGTTGGCCAACGTGGTCATGGTGCAAAAGGCAAACGGGAGCTGGAGAATTTGCATCGACATCACCGACCTCAACAAGGCGTATCTGAAAGACAGTTTCCCCCTGCCAAGGATAGACCAGCTGGTAGATTCCACCTCCGGCCACGAGCTCCTCAGTTTCATGGACGCCTTCTCTGGATATAATCAGATAAGGATGGACCCCAGTGATGAAGAGCACACATCCTTTGTGACAGAAAAGGAGATTTATTGCTATAAAGTGATGCCCTTCGGTCTCAAGAACACCGGGGCAACCTATCAAAGATTGATGAACAGGGTGTTTCAGGATCAGCTAGGTCGGAATATGGAAGTCTACGTGAATGACATGCTGACCAAGAGCATCCACGCTTCTGATCATGTCTCCGATCTAGAGGAAACTTTTAGCAACCTCCGCTGCTTCCAGGTCAAGCTGAATCCCAAGAAATGCGCCTTCGGGGTCACGGCGGGCAAGTTCCTGGGTTTTATGGTGACTCAGCGGGGGATCGAAGCGAACCCAGAGAAAATCAGCACCATCCTCACATGAGACCACCATCCAGCAAGAAGGAAGTACAACAACTAACGGGGAGGGTGGCGGCTTTAAGTCGTTTCCTCTCCAAATTAGCCGAGAGGTGCTTTCCCTTCTTCAAGGCCCTGCGGAAAGTAAACAGCTTCGAGTGGATGGATGACTGCCAGAAAGCTTTCGATGGCCTGAAGGCATTTCTATCTTCTCCTCCACTCCTATCCAAACCAAGGGACGGGAAGAGTCTCTTCCTCTACCTAGCTGCTTCTTGGAGGCCGTTAGCTCAGTTTTGGTGCGTCTCGATGTTGATGGAACCCAGAGGCCCGTTTATTACATGAGCAAGGTGCTCCACAACGCAGAAGTCAAGTACTCCAAGACAGAAAAAGTCATCTTCGCTATGATCGTATCCGCTCGGTCTCCACCCTTATTTTCAAGCCCATCCCATTGTGGTGCTCACGGACCAGCCCCTCCGAGCCATCCTGGCTCGTCCAGACACCTCAGGCCGACTCGCCAAGTGGGCCATCAAGCTAGGAGAGTTTAACCTCTCCTTCCAAGCTCGGCCAGCCTTGAAGTCCCAAGTCCTGGCCGATTTCCTAGTCGAGTGCACTTGGGTAGATGAGGAGACCAGGGAGGTTTCATGGAGCGGCACGAGCCTGAGCCAAGCGATGATGGAGAAACCTAGATCCTCCATGTAGACGGCGCATCAAACTCTCAGGGAAGCGGTACCGGTCTCATTCTCACCAGACCGAGTGGAGAGAAAGCAGAATGTGCCCTGCAGTTTCTATTCAAAGCCACCAATAACCAAGCTGAGTACGAGGCCCTGCTGGCAGGATTAAGGCTAGCCCAAGAATTTGGAATAAGGCGTCTCAGAGCTTTCACCGACTCGCAACTCATCTCCGGACAAATCAATGGAGAGTACGAGGCGCGTGACCCTGCTATGACTCAATACCTGGGCAAGGTTCGGCTCTTGGTCTCTCCGTTAGCTTATTTCAGCATCAGTTACATTCCCGGAGTGAGAATGCCAAGGCCGACATTCTTTCCCGCCTGGCTACCACCACCGACGGCATCGCAAGAGACGCCTACATTGAACACTTAGAAAGGCTCAGCATAGAAGATGGTGAGGAAATCCTCCCGCTCACCCAAGAGTCTACATGGATGGATGCCTACGTCCGCTATCTACTGACGCACCCTCCTCAATGACCGCAATGAAGCCAAGCTGCTCAAGTGGAGGGCTTCCAAATTTTTCCTCCTAGACGGACGTCTATACAGGAGGTCATTCTCCTACCCCTGCTCAGATGTGTAGAACCTGCCGACGCCGACTATATCCTTAGAGAAATCCATGAAGGCATCTACGAAATCACCTGGGGGGCAGGTCCTTGGCCCAGAAGGTCCTTCGGCAGGGATACTTCTGGCTTACCATGAGGAAGGATGCTGTCAAACTAGTTCAGAAGTGCGATGGTTGCCAGCGCCACGCACACATCCAACATCAACCGTCTACCCTGCTCAACCTGCTCTCAGCCCCCTGGCCCTTCGCCCAGTGAGGAATGGACATCCTTGGGCCATTCCCCCAGCCTCGGGACAGCGAGATTCTTGCTAGTAGCCATCGACTATTTCACCAAGTAGGTCGAGGTCGAGGCGCTGGCTAAGATCACCGAAAGTAAAGTCAAATCCTTCTTCTGGAAGTCAATTATATGCCGCTTTGACCTACCACACACCCTTGTCACAGACAACGGTCACCGGTTCAACAATGAAGCAGTCAAGACTTTCTGTGACGAGCTAGGCATTCACTATCGATTCACCTCTGTCGGCCACCCCCAGACCAACGGGGAGGCCGAGGTCATGAACCGCACCATTCTCAGAGGGCTCAGGACTCGGCTAGATGGATCAAAGGGTCGATGGGTGGAGGAGCTCCCTAGCGTGATATGGGCTTACCACACGACCCCCAGAGCCCCGACGGGCGAGACTCCCTTCAGTTTCATCTTTGGATCCGAAGCCATCATCCCTGTTGAGATCGGACTGCCCAGTCCGTGCGTGGAGTCCTTCAACGAGGAAGACAATTCTACATTGATACGAGCCAACCTGGACTTTATCGACGAAGCACATGACCGGGCAAGGCTGCGTATGGTGACTTTCCATCAGCGGGCAGCCAAGTACTACAACGCCCAAGTTCGTCCCAAGGTCTTTCACCACGGAGATCTGATTTTAAGAAAGGCTGAGGTATCTAAGCCTACGGAGGGAGGCAAACTATCCCCCAACTGAGAGGGTCCTTACCGTATCATCGAGACACTCCACCGGGGGGCATACAGACTAGAAGAGCTCAATGGACAACCCATTCCGCGTACCTGGAACGTGGATAATCTTCGCCGATATTATCAATGATGTATCCCCCATAATACGAGCAATAAAAGGATCCCTTCCAATGCCACAACCTGCTCTCCCTTGCATTCAAGGACCAGATCTCACAAAAGGAGCTTGTCAGCATCGCGGCTAACGGGACATCACTCGGTCTGGCTAGGAGATGCCCCCGAGTCGGTTCAAGTCTCTAACAGCTCCGTACCCAGTCGAGTCATCCCTCAGACGGCACACAAACCCCGAGGTGGTTCTAAAGGAGCTCACCGGCATCGCGGCTAACGGGACACCACTCGGTCCGGCTAGGAGATGCCTCCGAGTCGGTTCAAGTCCCTAACAGCTCCGTACCCTGTCGAGTCGTCCCTTGGGCGGCACACAAACCTCCGAGGTGGTTCAAAGGAGCTCGCCGGCATCGCGGCTAACGGGACACCACTCGATCCAGCTAGGAGATGCCCCCGAGTCGGTTCAAGTCCCTAACAGCTCCATGCCCGTCGAGTCATCCCTCAGGCGGCACACAAATCCCCGAGGCAGTTCTAAAGGAGCTCGCCGGCATCGCGGCTAATGGGACACCACTCAGTCCGGCTAGGAGATGCCCCCAAGTCGGTTCAATTCCCTAACAGCTCCGTACCCGGTCGAGTCGCCTCTCGGGCGGCACACAAACCCCCGAGGCGATTAAAAAGAAGCTCACCGGCGTCGCGGCTAACGGAATACCACTAGGTCCGGCTAGGAGATGCCCCGAGTCGATTCAAGTCCCTAACAGCTCCGTACCCGATCGAATCGCCCCTCGGGCGGCACACAAACCCCCAAGGTGGTTCTAAAGGAGCTCACCGGCATCGCGGCTAACGGGACACCACTCGGTCAGGCTAGGAGATGCCCCCGAGTCGGTTCAAATCCCTAATAGCTCTGTACCCGATCGAGTCGCCCCTCGGACGGCACACAAACCCCCAAGGCGGTTAAAAAGGAGCTCGTCGGCATCGCAGCCTATGGAACACCACTCGGCCCTAGCACAGAGGTGCCCCCGAGGCGGTTAAGACCCTAAAGGCTCCATACCCGCGAGTCACCCCTCGGGTGGCACACAAACCCCCGAGATGGTTCTAAAGGAGCTCGCCGGTATCGCAGCCTATGGGACACCACTCGGCCCTGGCACGGAGGTGCCCCCGAGTCGGTTCAAGTCCCTAACAGCTCCGTACCCAGTCGAGTCGCCCCTCGGGCGGCACACAAACCTCCGAGGTGGTTCTAAAGGAGCTCGCCAGCATCACAGCCTATGGGACACCACTCGGCCCTGGCACGGAGGTGCACCCAAGGTGATTAAGATCCTAAAGGCTCCGTACCCTCCAAGTTGCCCCTCGGGCGGCACACAAATCCCCAAGGTGGTTCTAAAAGAGCTCGCCACCCTCACGGTCTCCAAGTTTGCCGAGTCAGTCCCGACCACCCCTGGTCGGCCCCACTCGGCCTCAACATCTCCAAGGTCAGGCTGAATCGGCCCAGACCTTCCCCCGGTCAAGCCCCACTCGGCCCCCGGCATTTTCAAGCCAATCTCAGCGCTAAGTTGCCCTCAGGTCGTTCTAAGTCCTTAAAATATTCAAACGCAGACGAATCTCCCTTCAAACGGCCTACGACAGCTCAGGGCATCTTAAGTAACCTCCTACGCGGCCGGCTTACACCTCGAAGATGCATCTCAACATTGGCCAACCTAACACAACGGTTCGGCCACGGCATTATTAACATGCGCAACACTCAAAGTTAGGGAACATCCCAAAAGAAAGGTCCCCTCTCACCAACAGGTATGGGGTCCGTCTTATCGTTAGTCGCACAATAAAGTATTCTTCCCAAAGGAAAAAAGGAACATACGAGGTAAAACATAAAGGCATTTTTGCAAAAAACTCTTCTTCATTAGAAATGGAAATGAAGTACAAAATTTGGCCTGAGGTCGATTACAAGAATGAAGGAAAAAGAAGAGCAGACGACAGGCCCTCAGGGTTCGCCCGGACCAGGCTTCTCCTCATCCTCCTCCTCCGCTAGCCCCTCGTCGGACTCCCCAGGATGGATTTCCTCAAGCTCGGAGCTATCGATCTTGAGGGTCGCGGACACTTTGACCTTGCACATCTCGAAGCCCTTGATGTAAGCATCGAGGCTGGCCTCAAGGACTTCCTTTGCGAACTCCAGCAAGGCCTTATAGTTGCAGACGACCTACCCCGCCTCGGCCTCAGCTCGCTGTGCCCTGGCCTTGGCCTCCTGGGCTTGCGCCTCGGCCTCCCTGGCTCGGCCCTCGGCTTCTTCGGCTCGTGCGTTGGCCTTGTCTGTGTAGGCCACAGCCCCAGCCTTCTCATGGCCTGCCTCAACCGCCGCCTTCTCCGCGGTGGCTGCTCTCTCCGCAGCAGCCCGAGCCTCATTTCGCGCCGCCCTGGCCTCCTCCTCGGCGCATTGAAGCTGGTGGACCAGCTCTTCATTCTGTGCCACGGTGGCCTTCAGCCGATCCGAGACCAACTCCAATTTGGCCTCGATTGCGGATGCCCGGCCACTCTCAGCTTCGGCTCGGCATTCCGCCTCCCTTATTCGGCTGCCCAGGTTCTCCTCCCAGGCCTTGGCCTCCTGATGAAGTCAAGCAAGGCTCTGGGACTGCGCCATGCTCTCCTTCTTGTACCTGTCGGCCCGTGCCATAGCCTTTGTGAGCGCGTCCGAAGAGTGGACCATTGCCTCACGAAGGCCGATTGCACTGTTGGCCATCTGCAGCAAGGGGAACAAGTTAACCATAAAAGATTGGAGCATCAAAGGGCACGTCCAGAAATAGAGAGAACTCAGAAGATTACCTGGACAACGGCAACCATCACCATATCCAGAAGCGTGGAGTGACTCAATCCATGCGTCTCCTCCTCGAACTCGGCAGTTCGAACTCTCGACAGAAGGTGAGCGGCTTGCCCGGCGTCCGTCATTGAGTTAAGCCTAGGCACCGGCCACGTCGGCCCCTCTTGCGAACCCTCAACCCGAGGACGAGTCGAGTGGCGCACCAACCGTTGGGATGAGCTCTTGGCCCATCCCTCTGCTCCCTGGTCGCCTCCGCCCCAGCATTGGATTTCTTGGCGTCTGGCTCCCTCTCTCCAGTAGTTGGGGGAGTCCTTTTCGTCTCTGGCTCGGCGGCAGCCAGAGGACTGACAGCAACTGTAACCTGCCCCACCTTGGGCACATCAGTGGCGGCAGGGGCTTCCTCTTCAAGATCCACGATCACCACGGCTACTTCAGTAGTGATCGAAATCTCTCTTTCTACTCCGGTCCCGGCCGGCCCCGGGACTACTCCTCCAATCGGCATTTCCTCGGCCGGCTTCTCCGCAGGCGTTGGAGCCTTGGGGACTCCAGCGGCTTGGGTCGGCCCGGCCCGCTCCCCTATTCGAGCCTTCTTTGCCAGCCTTGATGCTTCCCCAATCACCGGCCTCTTTTGTTTCAAGGCGGCTTCAAACGCACCGGCAGAAAACTTCATCGTTGCATCCAAAAACGAGAAGCGTTAGCAATAGCGTATAGCAGTTTTTCGGTCGAGACAGAAGGAATCGGACGTCGTGCTCACCAACCGCTGGGGCCAACTTGGCTTCTACCAGGTTCTCCTCGGACAGGAGTTCCTTGTAGCTAGGGATTTGGCAGTTGGACAATTGGGTGAAGAGTTCCCTATCTCTCTCCCCCACTGTGGCATTATCATTGGAGCTGGTGTCTGGCTCCATCCAATGGTCCTCACCCCCTCGACATGGGCAAAAAGGAAGCGGGGTTTCCATCCCCTAATTTTGGACGGGAGACCTAAGGGGAAGGCCCTACCCGGCCTGGCGGTAAAAGCCTACCAGGCCCCCTCACCTTGGCGGCGGAGCTTGTAGAAAGCCCAGAACAGTGACAACCCTGGCCGGGCCTCCTAAAAGTAGCAAAGAATGACAAAGGCGCAGATGATCCGAATCGAATTCGGAGTCAACTGCGTCGGCGCTAATCTATACCTATCTAAAAGGTTCAACAAAAAAGGATGGAAAGGAAGGCGCAGTCCACACCGAAGAACTCATCGTATAGAGCGACCCGACCAGGGTAGGCGGAGGTCACTCTATCTTCAGGCCCCGGCGCGGATAGGCGGATGAAGCTGGGGACCATGTATTTAGCCCTAATGGCCTCTACGTCTTTGGGGGTCATGGTTGAGGCCACTCCGGACGGACATGCTGGATCAGAACTCACCGCCGGAGGTTGTCCCGGACGGCGGCAGGACACATGAACTGCCCTAATAGGGGAGGCTGGGGTGGACGGAAGCCCGGTCACCGTTGGTCGATCGCGGATGATGACTCCGCCCACCGGACGAGGAACCTGACGGGCTAAGGAGGTTTGATCTTCGCTATTAGAATGGGAAGACTCCGCTACATGCCTCTTACCCTCCCTAATGGCACGACGGTCCATGGGTGAAAATAAAAGATGAAACTAACATGGAAATCAAAAGGAATTTGAAGACAAAAGGGCTCAAGTCGTAGAAGAACTCAGGAGAAGGAAAGCTGAAAGAAAACAATGGCAATGTAAAAGCTTTCCTCAGGCCCTTGGGGCGCTTTTATACCCCATCTCCGAACGATGATAATCGAGGCCCCGCCACATGGCGCTCTCCTATTGCGCCACGAGCTGTCCGACAAAAATCTTGCCTGCGCCCGAGACATGCCGCCTCGATTTGCCCCAAGGACCGTGATCCCCGACCAATCGCGGGGCATAGAAAACGGAGAAGCAATGATAACCTTTACCTTTTTCCATTCCCCCAATAGGCTTCCTCTTCGAGGCGTCCGACGCTAGCGTCAGCTCCCACCTATCGCATGATTGTGGAAGATTTTTGAAGCGACACTGCCTCGGGACGATGCGCCAGCTCACCAAGCTATTAAAAGCGCACTAAAGAGCAATCATTTTTTGAATTTTTGCGCCCCTCTCGCCCAAAGGGCAGCGGGCACGTGTCCCTTCGTGCTCAGGGGCGGGAGGGCATCTGATGTGGCTGACGTAGCCACAAAAAAAATTATGGCAAAATCAAAATCTTAAGGCGGCCCCACCCCGACATCTCCAAGTCGGCCAAATCGGCTCCGACCTTCCCTGGTCGGCCCTGCTCGGCTCCGGCATCTCCAAGTCGGCCAAGTTGGCCCCGACCTTCCCTGGTCGGCCCCACTCGGCCCCGGCATCTCCAAGTCGGCCAAGTCGGCCCCGACCTTCCCTGGTCGGCCCCGCTCGGCCCCGGCATCTCCAAGTCGGCCAAGTCGGCCCCGACCTTCCCTGGTCGGCCCCGCCCTGGCATCTTCAGGTCGGCCGAGTCAGCCCTGCTCGGCCTCGGCGCCCTCCGGAGGGTCAAGGCTGTCTCAAGTTGGCCCAGAACGGTCCTGGCTGTTGATGCCACCGTCCTTCTGACCTGCGCCGCCTGGCATCCCAGGCCCAACTACCCACAGGTCATGCCGCTGATGGGACTAGACCTAACTACCTGTTAGCCCCACTGACTGATGGGACGTAGCTCACCAACCGTCATTTTTCCTCTCCAATGGGATAGGACGACCAACCAACCCAAATTCACACAACCCCACAAACCCTGCGGACATTCCTTTCTTACGGAACTCCACGTGGTTGTGCAGGTGTCAACCCCCTATAAAAGGGTAAGTCCACTCAGGAATAAGGTACGAAAACTCATATGCTCGCTACCCTGATACTAGAAAGGGATTCTCCTCTTTCTGAGGACTCATTTTTTCTCCCCAGAGCTCGTCTGAGCTCTCCCTCAGCTGTGACCCCGGGTACTGACTTGAGCGTCGGAGGGTCTCCATCGAAGCACCACTCCGATCTTGGGACTTTTTGCAGGCCATCCGATTAGGCGTGGGACCATAGATTAAGCAGCTCTTTTCTTCTGATGTTCAAGATCAGTGATCAGGCATCAATTTGCAAATGAAACAAAGTAGTGACCATTGCCTTCTTCCTGGGAAAAGAAAAGGAGAATAAGTGGATTGATGATATGTACGAACTAACGCAATTTAGGAGTTTCAAAAAGCAAAACCTTTTAAGGATCAGACTAAAATAGCAAGATGCGTTCGCTGGTCCTATTGACATGCATTCTCTAGTGCTTAAATTGCCACCGCTTCAACCATCTCCAGCATTGCTTAAAAGAAAATTATCCCCAGCATACCCCAAGGGGTTTTCTTATGAAGCGTCTAATGCGTCAGGATTTTCTTCGCTCACCCCGCCTTAAACAAGCAACATATTTTACCAACTTAAACCTTGTAGCTTTTAATTTCTGGTGAAGCTGCAACAAAGTCGTTACGCATCAGCACAAACAAGCTAGCCTAAAAATATTTCTTCCTCACCCAGAGAGAGAGAGAGAGCAAACGAGTATTATACTGGACCCCAAGAATAATCAGCAGGTGCAAACAATGTTCTTCTATATGGTACTGTAAATTCGTGACCAACTTAGAATGGTACGTAGTTCCCTTTTTTGAGCAACTGACAGCCATAATACCTACAGAGGACAATAAAAGCTGCTTTTCATTGCTTAATGCTAACAGCAGCACTTTGTGTGCGTGCGTGTAAATGAAACAACATGCCCCATGTGGGAACAGGATCTGCAATAAGCTGGACCACAAAAGAAGAAATAATTAGCAGGTGCAAGCATGACGCATACAGAGGACAATCAACAACCGCATTTCATTGCTTAAAGTAATGAAACAATATGCCCTATGTGGGAACTGGATCTGCAGCCACAAAGTTGAAGTCAAAACAGCAAGATACTGGATTAAAAGAAGTCCATGTCTAAATATTTACCACAAGGTTTTACATCAACGCCAACCAAATTCCCACTAGTTGCTGCTGCTGCTGCAACACTGCTGCCTTCCAGAATATTGCTCTTGTATGGTCTTGGCACCTCTGGTGGGCTGGTACATCGTATCAGTGCCCAATTTATGCTCTGGAAGAATGGATGCTGCTTTACCTCAGTAGCACCACGCCTATATGCAAGCCTCTGCTGGGGTTCTTTCACAAGTAAACCCCTGATCAAGTCTCTTGCTGCAAAACTGACTGAGGGCAACTCAGGGAACCTCAGGGGTTCACCCACCACGTTAAACAAGGTAGCACGGTTTCCAGACCCTTTAAATGGTGTCTTGCCAAACAAAAGTTCATAAAGAAAAATTCCAAATGTCCACCAATCCACAGCACTTCCATGGCCTTCGCCTTTGATGATCTCTGGTGCCAAATATTCATGGGTTCCTACAAATGACATTGACCGGGCACTTGTAGGCTCTGCAATGAGCTCTGGGAGTGGGATCACCTGATTACAAACTTCATTTGAATTTGAAGTTGCCTTCCTATTCTTGGATCTGCTAAGGAATCGCGGTGAGAAACATGTGGGCTGATAGCATGATGGCTGTATGCAGGTGGGCTCAATGCATGAAGGTCCAACGCAGTGTCCAGAATTTTTTGAAGAACCAGAATCAAGGTTCACAGACTCGACCAGTGTTGGGCAAACAACACATCGTAGAGAGAGATCAAAATCAGAGAGCATGATATGACCATCTTCCCTTACCAAAACATTCTCTGGTTTAAGGTCTCTATAGATGATCCCGAGCATGTGTAGGTACTCCAAAGCAAGGAGAATTTCACCCACATAAAACCTGCATCGCAACCATTATAATAGAAGCATTTTAAACTTGGTGCATACATTAATCTTAAGATAGCACTTAAAAAGTCCTATGTTTATTATATGAAGAGAACAATAGATATGTTATAGCAAGCAGACACTCTGACATCCCATAATATACAGAACTGTTCATTGAGCTTTGCATTTGACCCCCACTATAATTTGTTACCAAAAGAATGCACAACATATGGCAATATCAAGGCGTATACATGCAACCCCATATGGAAACCAGTCACATCTCCCAGCACCCAATTTTTTTCCCTCATTTTGTAAATCAAACCACAGTTCCAGGTCATTAATTCTTCTCTCTACTTGAAGGACAGCCATCTGCTTTCCTTTTGAAAGGGATATTATTAACAAAATGACAAAACTAATTTTATCTCTCTTCTAAAATTAGTAAAATCATTGGACATGTTGGTTCCTCTTCCAGGAAATATGGGATACTAAATACGTTGTTAGACTTAATGACATCCAATCATTTTCTATAAATAACAACAAAGCCTTAATGCCAAACTAGTTGGGACTAGCTACATAAGTCCCATGATTTTTTATCAAAAAAAAAAGATCTTTAAAAGAGGAGCGACCCCATTATTAACAGCATCTTTCAATAATGTCGTAGCCATTCGCAAAAATGCCTACACCCAAATTGAAAAAGATTCATAATTTTCACGCCATCCTGAAGACCACAAAGCTCCATTTCCAAAACAGAACATGTCCTAGGATTGACATGCTCCTGAGCCAATGGTCACTGAAGTCTCTAAGGCTCTAGGACAATGATGCTCTTGTTAGGATTCCAAAAAATGACCCACATATAATACATAAAAGATCACACTAAATTAGTGCACATAATATGTAAATGTTGAGTAAGAACTCAACTCAACTCATCTAAGCCTTTTCCCAGCTACATGGGGTCGGCTACATGAATCTACTTCCTCCACTCTGCTCAGGACCAAGTTGATATTTAAATTACACATAGTTATATTTTTTTTAATTATTTCTGCCTATATTAGTTTAGGTCTACCTCTACCTCTATCCTTATTATGAATTGTTAAAAAATCACTCTTTCTAACTAGAGCATCTAAAGGTTTACATTGTATATGTCCAAACCATCATAATCAATTTTCTCTCATTTTATCTTCAATTGGGGCTACTCCTATCATTTCTCTTATATATTTATTTCTAATTCTATCTTTTAAAGTTTTACCACATACCCATCTTAACATACGCATTTTTGTTACGCTTAATTTATTTATATGTTGTTTTAATATTGCCCAACACTCTATTCCATATAGCATAACTGGCCTAATAGTAATTTTATAGAATTTTTCTTTCAATTTTAATGAGATGCGCCGATCATACAATATTCCCGAAGCACTCCACTAAATCCATCCTGCTTTAACTCTATGAGTAACATCTTCATCTATTTTCCTTCTTGCTGGATAATTGATCCCAAATACCTAAACTTTTCACTCATTGATATCTCTTGGCTTACAATATTCACTGTTTCTTCGTTTGTATTTCTACTCCCACTAAAATTACATTTCATGTATGCAGTTTTAGTTCTACTAATCTTAAAACCTTTAGATTTTAAAGCCTCTCAAATCTTTAGCTTAGCATTTACTCCAGATTTAGTTTCATCAATCAACACTATATCATCTGCAAATAACATACAGCATGAGATATCATTTTAAATATGTTTGGTTAATTCATCCATAACTAATACAAAAAGATACGGACTTAAGGCAGATCCTTGATGTAAACTTACAGTAATTCGAAACTCACTAGTTTCTCCTATTGTTGTTTTAACAATAGTTATTGCTCTATCATACATATTTTATCAATTCTATATACCTTTTGGTAACTCCTTTTTCTCTAAAATCCATCATATTATTTCTCTAGATACTTTATCATATGCTTTCTCTAAATCAATAAAGATCATATGAAGATCTTTTTTTTTTTCTCTATATCTCTCCATCAATCTTCTTAATAAATAAATAGCTTCCATGATCGATCTTTCAGGCATAAATCCAAATTGATTATTTGACACCAAAGTTTCAGCTCTTAATCGATTTTTTATTGCTCTCCTATAATTTTATTGTATGACTCATTAGCTTAATATAATTTGCACAGTTTTGAATATCTCTTTATTTTTGTATACGGATATTAGTATGCTTTTTCTTCAATCATCCGGTATTCTTTTAGTTGCTACAATTCTGTTAAATAAATTGATTAACCACATAACTCCAATTTCTCCTAAGCCTTTCCAAACCTCAATAGGGATCACATCTGGTCCTAATGCCTTTGCGTTTTTTATTTTACTCAAAGCCTTTTTTAACCTCCAGCATGCTAAATCTACGAAAAAAATTATGCTTATTTGTTACTCCTAGGTTATCACATCATTCTATCCTTAAATTTATCAAATTATTTTTATTTAATAATTTTTTAAAATAACTTTTTATCGTTCTTTTATCTCTTCTTCTTTTATTAAGATTCTTTCATCTTCATCCTTAATAAATTTAATATAGTCAAGATCTTTTGTTTTTTTTCTCTTAGTTTTGCTAATTTATATATATGGTCTTTTCACCTTCTTTCGTATCTAATCTATTATATAAATCATCATAGGCTTTAAGTTTGGTATTACTTACCTCTTTTTAGCTTTTTTCTTTGCATCCCTATACTTTTTAAGACTTTTTTCATCCCTAGCCTCTTGCCATATTTTATAGTTTGTCCTTTTAAGCTTGATGGCAGCTTGAACTTTCTCATTCCATCACCAAGCTTGATGGCAGCTTGAACTTTCTCATGCCATATTTTATAGTTTGTACTTTTGATTCTCCTAGAACTTCTTTTGCTATATTTTTTATGCATTTAGTTACTTTTTTCCACATTAAGTTAGGATCACTATCTATATTAATAGTCATTACTCTTACTAACTTTTCTATAAATAATTCTAATTTCTTTCCTTTCAAATTTCATCATTTAATTTTTGAATTAATAGTTTTATGTTTTACTCTAGATTTCATTTTTATCCATATGTCTGCTACTATTATCCTATGTTGTGAAGTTAAACATTCTTTTGGAATAACTTTACAGTTTTTGCATGTTATTTTATCTATCTTCTAGTTAAAAAAAAATCTATTTGACTTTTATTAGATCCACTTTTAAATGTTATTAAATATTCATCTCTCTTTTTGAAACAAATGTTTGCTATTGTTAGATCATACGCCACTACAAAATCTAATAACCTCACGCCGGCTTCATTCCTATCTTCAAATTTATATCCTTCATGTACCATTTCATATCCATCCCTCTGTTTACCTACATATCCATTAAAATCTCCTTCCAAATATATCTTTTTTCTTGTGGTATTTCTTGCATTACTTTATCTATGTCTTCCCAAAATTATGTCTTAGTTTGTTGATCTAATCTATGCACTAATTATGTTAATTATATTATTCTCAATTATAAGTTTTAGTGATATAATCCGATCTCCTTTCCTAGTTACCTTAACAACATATTCCTTAAAATTCATGTCTACAATTATTCCTACTCCATTTCTATTTTATATTTTTTAATGTAATATAATTTATATCCTGTATTCTCTGTTTCTTTAGATCTTTCACTTATCCATTTAGTTTTTTGTAAGCATATAATATTTACTTTTCTCCTAATCATAGTATCCATTATCTCCATAGTTTTACATGTTAGTGTCCCTATATTCCATGTTGCTACTCTAAGCTGATTATCATGGACTAACTTATGAAATAGTGGTTACAATTCAGCTCTCTTAGCAATCAGGATTCATATAGTATTTAATGAATGAAAGCAAATGCTTGAGATCTCCACTCTTGAGAATGAATCTACATAAACAGAAATTGTTGGGATCATATTAAAATTACATATGATAAAGTACCACTGGCATATGTTTACCATATAACAAGCATTCATCTAATGAACATTGGTACTCTATCCAAGATTCTATGCATCATTTTATTTTTCTTTAAATTTAAAACCTGCAGCCTAATCGATCCAATAGAAAAGATATGAACCATACATAGCATTAAGGGCATTAAAAAATGATTTCAAATCTCAACAGAATGTCTCATGGGATGCTGAGATAAGTTGCCATTCCGAGTATCAGGACAGGACCATCCAGCCATTGTTTCAACATTCCAATCAGCGCATCTTAGAATATCCTCCATCCCATGTAGTAGGATGGATAGGGATGGTAATACGTCCTATGTGATAGAAAAATTGGGATGGCCTTTATCCCATGGGATTCAAAACCTTAATAAAAAAATACCACAATCATTTTTCAAATTAGTAGGAATGACCTTCTTTACCAGATTTGCAGGACCGGCCTTCCCTATATTTTCTTTTCTAACCAAATCTATCAATTTTCATATTAGGACTGACCTTTTACTAGATTTGCAGGACTGGCCTTCTCTATTTTATTTTTTTGACCAAAACTATCTATCTATCTATATATAGTTGCCTTTTGTACCATGTGATTGCACCACATGTCTCTTTTCTTAATTATGGATACATGAGATTGTGCCTCGTGCCCTTTCTTAATTATGGTCACATAAGATTGTGCCCAGCCTTCCCTTCTTCCTTAATTATGGTCGCATGCGATTTCGCCACATATTCTTCCTTAATTATAGTCATATGAGATTGTGTTTAGTTCTGTGTAGTAACTATGCAATGCACGGGCATGTCACTAAATACCCTAGACATATGAATCTAATAATCAAATTTAGCGCTCTACAATAATGTGCATCCATTAGTCAAAATACATGCACCTTCCAAGTGCATATATTGATCCACTTTTTAGTGCATCTCAATGAACGTCCACTAATTCTAAATATGTTTTCCCCACTTATAATGCTCTAATTTGTTTAGATATGTACACCAAGAATTGTCAACTTGTTTATCTAATGCAGTTAAAAAAATTGGATAGTCTAAATAACATGAAATAATGCATATTTTCTTTTAAAGCTCTCAGTGCATGGGTAAGACATCATTCATGTTACACTAGGCAAAACTTGAACCTGACCTATATATTACCCAATTCAAAAATGGTGCAACTCTCTTTCAGTTACACCAATCATAACTTAAACCTAGCCTATATATACATATATAGAAAGAATGCCTGACATGGCTATACTCAAAAGGATCTCCATTCAAATTTGATCAATTTAGATTCAAACCATTTCACATCGACAATCTGAGTTATTGGATGTAATTTACTACCTCTAATTTAAAATGCTTATACATCAAAATTTATTTACTACCTCAACTCAACTCAACTCATTTAAGCCTTTTTCCGACTACATGGGGTCGGCTACATAAATCTGCTTCCTCCATTTTGCTCTATTTAGGACTAAGTTGACACTCAAATTACAAATAGTTATATCTCTCTTAATTACTTCTATTCATGTTAGTTTAAGTCTACCTCTGCCTTTATCATTACCATGGATGGTTAAAAGATCATTCTTTTTAACTGAAGCATCTAAAGATCTTCGTTGTATATGTTCAAATCATCGTAATCGATTTTCTCTCATTTTATATTCAATTGAGGCTACTCTTATCATTTCTCGTATATTTTTATTTCTAATTCTATCTTTTAAAGTTTTACCACATATCCATCTTAACATGCGCATTTATGTTACACTTAATTTATTTATATGTTGTTTCAGTATTACCCAACACTCTGTTCCATATAGCATAGCTGGCCTAATAGCGGTTTTATAATTTTTTTTTTAATTTTAATGGAATGCGTCGATCATACAATACTCTCGAAGCATTCCTCCACTTAATCCATCCTGCTTTAACTCTATGATTTATAACTTCATCTATTTCACCTTCTTGCTAGATAGTTGATCCCAAATACTTAAATTTTTTACTCTTTGGTATCTCTTGTCTTGCAATCTTCACTGTCTCTAAATCACATGATTTTTAGTGTTTAAGCATTTCATAAGCAATAAATCATATCTAATGCCATGGATCATCAATATGGAACTCTCATAATCCAAAGTAGACTTAGACTAGATATGAGTGGCCAGTCCACTCAATTATAGTTAAGTGAAGCACGCATACCTTCATACATACAAACATAATAAGCCTAAATGTGTTAACTGATTGGTCTAAATATGTGCACTATATAGACAGATCCTCTGGAATCAATATGCCATATAATGTGATCCTGAGGTTTCATTAAAAATAGAAAAAGAAAAAGAAAAGGGCCAATCCTGTAAATCTGAAAAAAAGGGATCCATTGCACCCCTATTTTTGCAAAATCCCTAGAAGTAGATCAGAATGGGAGCAAACTGATATCACTGAGTTATAGAATAATTAGTTTGGAAGCATTGCTTATCAATGAGCTTTAATATTTGTATTGCATATGCATTGTACTTCCATCTTAACATCTCACAAGGTTAAAGCTATTAGCAGTATATATTTAACATTTAACCATAATTAGCCTAATAGGCAGAATTGTAAGCATCATGTGAGAGCAAAGCAATCCAACAAGGAAAATGGTGTATAGTTTCATGAAAGGGTGCACAAAATGTAGCTAGCTACCTCTGCAGTTGCCTTTGATTGAAGTACAATCAGTTATTTAAGGGAAGCGAATCATGATTATGAGATTCTATTGAAAATATTACAATTTTGAAATCAGCATGTGGCATGCTTTTTAATGTTTGGTCAATCTAAACTTCATCCAAGCATTGAAAATATTACAAGTTTGAAACCAGCATGTGGCATGCTATTTAATGTTTGGACAACCTAAAACTTCATGCAAGCATTTGTAAAAGGGAACAAAACAATGGTCATCAGAAAGGTGTGAATTTCAGCATTTTCAGTAAAAGTCAAGGTCTTCCTTTGCATGAATGGAATACTAATATTAAGAATTTCCTACAAAAAGTCATACTAACTCCCATTCTATTAAGATAGTCATCGATATGTTAACATGAGTAAAATAAATCTGCCAAGAAGCAAGTTCTCTAATTTCAGCGAAGTTCACTTCCAGTGTCCAGATTAAATATTTACTTTTAATGACAATATCACTGGTTTTGAGCCAGGTAGAATGATTGAAGCTTGATATTAGATTGATATTTGGTAGTAAGAAGCATATCAAATTATGAACCAAATTTGATATTTATGAATGTTAAGGGGCATCCTGTCCTGAAAGGACACATAAATGCTCAGAATAACATTAAAGATAGAAAAAATAGAAATGCAATGAGGATTCACAAAACTGACCTAATTAGTTGGACAATGAAGGATGAACAATTATGGTTATCGTCTTCCATCATAAAACTATGATGGAGATGGTTAGTGAAATCCACATTGTTCCCTTAAACAAAGAACATTGATAAACTTGATACAGACCATCAGATGAGCTCTAGACAGAGGCATAATTTTATTGACATCTCACATCACTTATTTGAGAGACCAAAATTTCCAAATACTAACCTAAAATGAGCTTCTGCTCAAGTTTCTATATACGTGACAATCAGAGATTCACTCGACCATTTCAAGTTACAAACGTTAGAATTCAAGCAAAAGGAAGAGGTTGACTATGTTTCCAATCAAATAAAAACCATGACCTCATATAGAGAATCATATTTATGATATCTTGTTTCCATGTGCTCACTTTTGAAGTTGGAGAAATTTAAGACTCAATTAGCTTACAAGTTAAATACCAGATGAAAATTCTTTGAAGCCATAAATGCATAGACTAATAAGGCCCATTAGATATAAGAGTCCCAAACCAGATTAGCCTGACAAGTAACTTTTGCAGCTGCATAGGAACCTCAAATTTTCTCAACAAGCTTCTCCACTGGTATTCACAAATCTTCAAAAACCACCACTTTTTTTTTCCTTTTGTTTTCTTTGCTCTACAGATTTCAATCAAATTCTCCAGGGATCAAGGTCCAAATTTTGTTTCCCACTATGGGAAACTTGAAATGTCACTCCATGACTTTAAAGGGTATTTGTAAATCCCTTCAGGTGCACACCAACAAGAAGAAGTTGCTCCCAATGGTTCATGCCATTTTACAGAGACCAAGTATGTTGCATAAGATCTCTTTAGAAGCTCACTAACAAAAGCACTCTGTGCTAGAAAGGAAGAGCATGACCAATTGTGGAAAAGAGGATGATTAATGAGCAATTCATCAGAAACAAGCTTGAAGAGCGATCTTGGTTGAGGAACTCTTATGACATCAACCTATAACCCAAATCATATGATATCATCCATAATTAAAAGGAAGAACAGCATAAGCTCATTCTTCCTCAACCACAAAACCTGTCCTAGAGCATTTTCATGACCATCTTTCTTTTTGAGAATTTTATTTGACTTTGTCAATCATCAAAATTAAATATTTTTATTCAATGTCACCCTACATGTCTGAAATGTTGCTGATATTGACTGTGGTCACTTTTTGCCAATGATATTTCTACATCCATCACATAATTCCTAGACACTTAAAGATGACTAATAGAGAATATTCAGAACTTGCACATATAGCTATCTTTAGTCCTTCTTCTCTACCAATTTACACAATATCACCCACTAATTTTAGAGCACACATGATAGAAAAGCAGAATAGTAGTAGTAGAATTAGAAAAAACAGAGTAGGAAAGATTTATTAGGAGGCATAAGAGCCAATCCTGTTTAGGCAAAGATGTAGCGCCAATAGATATAGAACAAACAGGTCCAATGAAATATGAGAAAACTCCAAATTAAAGATTCTAGAAAGAGAAAAGAGGAAGACCTAATGCAACAAAGATAAAAGTCAAGAGAGATATCAAGAAAAGTATGTAATATCAGAGATTGCAGAATGCAGGAATGATTAGAGAAAAGGTATGCAGAAAGACCTTTAATAATAGGGATGAGGCTAGATGATTATGATTATCTTTTCCTATCATGCTTGCGTTGGCTGGGGGATGACATGGATCACATAGAAAGATGTGTGGTATTATAAAATGATACACATCTTGCACACTTAAAATACCATCGGATCACTTTATTTCTTCTTTCCATTTGGCCATTTTGTAAATGCTTTTTAATGGGAATATGCCATGTGTTGAGCAAATAGTTGTAGTTCTTGACTACCTAGGCGAATCTAGCATGCTAATTGTTACAAATAACACATGCTGCTTTTTTGGTATATGACTAAAATGCATCAGCATGAGGTCTTGTAAAGAATTATGCCATAAGTTAATATGAACTAGCAATGAAAGTATTAGTGATTGAAATAATGGACTTTAGAAGCATTCGAGGCTATTTTTCTTAAACAGAAAATAGAATAATATGGAATGTATGAAAGGAATAAGATGCGGAAGTCGTAGACAACCATCATAACTAAATCCAAATCAATGAGATCTTTAATTGTCACAAATAAGACATGCTGCTTTTTTTGATGTAAGCCTAAAATGTGTCAGCAACAGATATTGTAAAGAATTATGCCATAAGTTAATATGAACTAACAATGAAAGTGTTGGTATTTGAAATATTGGACTTTAGAAGAAATTGAGATTATCTTTCTTTAACAGAAAATAGAACAGTATGGAATGTATAGATGGAATAAGATGTAGAAGCTGTAGACCACCATCATAACTCATTCAAAATTGATGGGATCTTCAAGATAGTTAATGTCTTTCTTTGCTAAAAATAGCTGTCATGCATCTCTCATCGTGTGACTGTTCTCTTGATTCACTTGATGGTTTGAACTGTATTAGGAAACCTCTTTAAGATGCCCAGTAGTAGCTACAAAGCACATAGCTCTGATGAGCATCAGAAATGGAAAGAAAGGGAGGTATGGCATACGGAAAAATTGGTCAATTAATCTGCCATCCATTAGCCTTAATGACTGATGGATGGTCCACAGTTTCCTCTAGAACATGGCCAAGATGAGCCATAAATTCCCAAGGATGTTCCTGTGTTCCAACACCCAGTCAGTAATTGATACTAGGCAGTAGCATATTTAGCCAGAAAAACACCATCAAGGATGACTTTAAGTTCAAGCTACAGAATAGGATGGTATCAGAGCAAGCAATGAACTGAGAAAAGAAGATGCATCTCTCAACCTCCATGAGTTGGGGGAGCTAAAGCGTATTTAAATAGGTATGATTTCTCTAGTTAACTTTCCAGACTGGAGCAATATCACACTAGACAAGGAACTCCAATTTCCAATGTAAACAAAATCTTATGCTGCCATCAACAAACTAAGATCTTTGATAGGCATCTGTAACATCTAAATCAGATCTTAGTAAGGCATTAAAGACCTAGATTCCTTAGTATGAAATTAATTGGTTGCTGCCATTGTTTTCCCAACTGAATTGACCTGTTATCAGTTCATTTCGCCACATCAGTTCGGTTCCATTGAAAAACTATGAAAAAACTAGACCAAAACTAAAAAACCAAGAAATTTTTTTTTTAAAGGAAAAAGGGTGGTACACTGCCGATTCGCTTCGGTTCACCCCTGAACCGGACCGAATTGGTCTGGCACCAGTTCACAATTCCATGCACTTTGATTGCTACAAAGAAGAAATTTATATGATGCATGTATTAAAGTTTGTTGCGGAATGCAGACATCAAATATGAAGCCTTCTCAACTATAATTTGCCATGAGATGAGGACAACCTGATTTATGGCAAATAAATGACTCTCTTTCTACTGGACTCATTAACTCAAATCTGAACCTCAAAGATGAAGCAAGTTTCCTCAATCAAACATTGTGATCTTTCATCTTCTTCCATGCCCTTTCCAACCCTAGGAGAATTCATGGGGCATGCTTCATCTTAAACTATAACCTGTTATGTAGGTTGTCCAACAGTATTTCTGATTTTCTAGGTTTCATGGTAAGCCCTTCTATTTTACAAAGCTGTTGCTGGAAAGAATTTGACACCAAATTATATATATAATTGACATACAGATAAAAAGTTGTTCAAAGAAATATGCTAAATGCCTCCATGAAGCATTTGTTGCTGAGAATTGTATGCATAGTCAAATGCATTATTTAAGAAAAGGTTAAAATGATAACGATGACCTTTTAAGATTTAGTTGGGTAATCACATGCCAGGAAGAATGGTTGGTGTCTTCACAATTACTCATAAGAGCAGTTTAATTGATGAAGTTTGCATTTAGAAAGAAATTTCATGCACGGATCTAAACAGGCAAGTAAACCGAGCTTATAAACAATCCTATTCCAAAGGATGAAATGTAGATGATACCCAAGCTAGGAAAATCTAAAAGCTCCATGTGACTCTTTCTAGAAGCACTTGTACGGAGTGGGGATGGGTAAGAGCAACTAATTTACTCCCAAACTTTTCTTGATTTAGTTTCCCAAAATAAATTTACCCCCTACAATCCAAGGACATCTAGGATAATATGGGGGGCAAAATTAATGCTAACATTTCTCTATTTTACAAGCAATATTAAAGAAAACTGACTGTTAACAAGAAGCATATGTATTGATCCACTAAAGATATTAAATAAAACATGTTAACAAGAAGCATGTGCATTCAAAACTGATCCATACTGGAGATTATCCATAACAGATCGATTGTCTACAACCATGAAAGGAAATATATATATCCATAATGAAGTTTTCTTTAGGCAACATAAGACTTCCTCTCAAGTGAGTTAAGGGTTTGAGCAACAGCAATAGTAGCTGGTACAGCAATCACCTAAGCAGGACCAGGTCAGGCAAGATAACCAAAAAAGGAAGACCAAAAAAAGGTTGGAGGATGTTTCCATTGTGGCAACTAAACTCCTAGAAAAGGCATTGTCATGCATATCTAGTTGCCAAAGCCCAAGGGAGAGGGAAGTTATATTTCCATTTACACAATTACATTGAGGCCAAACCTCATTATCATGGGCTATGGACAAACTTTGGTCCATGTTTTCTCCTTTTATAGGGAAGGCTCTGAAGTGTAGAAAGAGTTCATGGAGATGGGATCTTCTAGCTGAAACGCTGGTCGCTTAGATCAATGGTATAGTTAGTTTTGAATATATATGCCTCCTACTAACATGCACCTATAAATGGTTACATCTCTTTCTATTTTACAAGAAATAGCATACCTGCCTTAGGGACATCCCAGTTGACAAATGGGTCATATAGACATTTTGAGACATCCACCAAGACCACCCAAAGTTTAATAAATAATAATGTATTGGTATTATTTTTTATGTTTTAATTATTCGTTTTGCATATTGATATATAAAGTTTGAAAGAGACCATAATTGTTAATAAGTATTCGTATAAAACGTTCACCTTATTTGAGATATTAAAATATTATTTTTCTGAAAATTGTGAAAAATATAATACAAATTAAGCAGATGAACAAAATGATAATTCCATGACTTTTGCACTAATTCAGTAGCTTACAAAATAGAATAGGTCTTTTTCCAACAAATTGGGCATTTCTTAGAGTGTATGCTTGTTGAACTGACAACTTAAGACATCTACTGCAGTGCAAGTTGGGAAAATAAATGTCATTTTGATAAGTAGCTCATGCTGTAAAGGCATATCTAAGGCCCATCTATGAGGAAGATTACATTATCTTTAAACATCCGCTAACCCCTTTGTGAAACCTACCAAAGTCCAAGTTGGATCTAAAGCACAAATCTTCTTTGAAAATATCTTAAAGTGTATAATCAGCTTCAACATCTTCTCCATGTGACATGAAGCTAATAGGACTTTTTGCAAAAGACCTGAGGGAATTTACGCTTTCTGTCCTCATCTTGCCAAATGTAACTTCAGAAGCAAGAACAATATGCAATCAATCACCACATGGGAGCTAGGTCAAAACGAAAAAGAAGATACAAATACATGGAAAAAATTTGAATGAAAAAGCAACAAACATGGAAAAATGCAAAAACAAAAGAGATATTAGAAACAATGAATATAGCTACTATTTACAAACTTATCAAATTATCAACAGACTAATTTAATTGTTGGCAAACAATCTACTGAGTATAATTGTGAATGATTGACAGGGTTTGCATTAATAAAGATAAATTTGTGGCATAGATTTTAGTCCTTTCACATATCAATGCGATGCACACACAAAGAAATCCCTGCTTCCCCTTTTCATCTATGCTTACTAGAAATGAATCGGCACAAAAACCAAATGCTATGGACAGTTGCATAAAAGCACATATTGCTACATTATCCTCCGAAATATAATTTAACATGAAAATTTTAACCAAAAGTTTCTGAAGTATTGACAGTTCTCCTAGAGATATATTTTTTTCTACTCCTAGCACTTCTAGTATCCACAATGTTCGAGGCAATAATTTGACCAACAACGTGAAATATTTTTCTTCTGATCATGGGATAGTTCTCGTATGCACAGTGGTTGAAACAATATTTGGAACAAAAATATGGCATTAGCTACGCACCTCGCTGCCTGCTCGCTAAAATACTTTCCCGGCTGTCTCTGTCGGAGAGTGTGCAGGTCTCCACCGGGGCAGAACTCCATGACCAAGCAAGAGAACTTGTCGGTCTCAAAGTGGGCATAGAGGGTTGGCAAGAAGGGGTGGTCGAGGCACTCTAGTATCTCCCTCTCTGTCTGGGCCCTCGCCAGCTTCTTCCGGCTGGCGAGCAACGCCTTGTCCATCACCTTCATGGCAAAATGGCACCCTGTCCCGCTGAGCTCAGCGAGGTACACGATACCGATATCCCCGCACCCCAGCTTCCTCAGCAACCTGAAGTGGCGCATCCCGAGATCTCCGTCCCGAGATCTGACCGCCCGAATGGCCTCCCACCGCGCATCGTTCGCCTTGTGGGGCTTGTTCGTGCCGCCGGTGCTGAAGCCGCTCGAGCTGCTGCAGCACTCATCATTCGTGCCGCTGCTCGAGCTGCCGCTCCTCCGGCCATTGACCAGGTCGCCGATCTTGGCGCTGCCACGGCCATCGCCGACGCTGCCGGCAGTGGCATCGCTGACCCTGGCGATCAGGAAGCTGTCCTTGGTTCGGTGCACTGGGCCTCGCTGCAGACGCTGCCACTGAGGGCGCTCTGGTAATATTGGCTAGCCGAAGAGGACCGAGGAGTCGGTTCTCTGTCGCGAGCCGAGCGGGCGGCCGGTGTTTCAACAAAGGTATGGCGGGCACCGCCGATCGCATGTCGATTGACCTCGTTCTTCTGGGAAGGCGAGACCTGCATCAAGAGAAGAGGGCAGGGCGGCCGGCATTGATCTTGGCGCCGCGAGGGTGGTGACGGCAAGGGTACTGGCGGTGATCGGAGCCACAAGCGTGGATTTCGCCGGCATCCTTCTTTCCGGCGCCCTTCGCGGCATCGCTGGGTTTCGGGAGAGCAGATTCGACGATGAAGTGGGGGTTCTTTCGGGCGGTGGAGCTGGTGGACGCCGCCATATCATCAATCCCCCGTCGAGAGAGAAGAGAAGGTGTGGACGTGGCTTTCTGCAAAGATTTGGAAACAAGAAGAGGAGGGCCTTCAGGGCGGTGCGGTGATTTGGATTTTCTTTGCGCTTCAAGATGGCAAGGGAAAGAGGAGGAAATCCCGAATTAGAAAACGGCAGCAAAAAAAAAAAAAGGAAGCAAGGATCCGCCGGACCTGTAAATAGACGCCAGATCTTCTCAAGAAGGCAGGGAGAAAAGAGGAATGACGTGTCGCTTCCTCTCCCTTCCCTTCGTTCCCGCTACCCTTTCCTTCTTGCTTCTCGCTGATTACTCGCCGTTTCCTTCCAAGTGACGTAACGTAATATGATTAAATGGGTGGCGTGGGGTGGGGAAGAATGGAAGAACGGAAATACGATGCCAGACAACCAGAGGCTTCGTTTTTCGCCTTCTCCCCGTACCACATTCGGAATCCGATCAAGAAAGAGGTCCTGGATCACACACAGAGAGGCAGGGTACAAAGCATGCTTCTTGTACTGGAATTTTGCTTTGGAATAATAATAATAAAGCACTTTCTTAACCCGAGTTTAAGTCTACTATTATCATCAATCTAAAAAGGGGCGGAAATGGTCAGTAGACCAAGGCCGAGTCTGAACGGCTGCGCCAGAGCTGTCTCCGACTCTCCACGCCACACCGGCCCTCGGTAAAGACGAGCGCTAAAAACAACGCGGCTCTTTAGGTTGTGTCATGAGTATCGGGCTTGCAAGATGCCCATCGCGTCCTCTCTGTCCTTTTATTCCCATCACATCGCCCTCCGCCCAAGCCGCTGCTAGGCACCCTCATCGCATCGCCAGCACAACTTTTAATGCGTACGATCGGATCGGTTTTTAAAGTTGGCGACTAACGATTCTATCGTCATTTTATTTTATTTTATTTTATTTTATTTTATTTTTGGTGAATCAACTAGTAGTGAGTCTAACATTTGATTCAAAAGCTAATTTCTCTTTATTATTGGACCGAAAGAGGCTCTGCATGCGGCTGTTTGTTATTGAAACACATGTTACAGTCTAGGCATATGTTGATTATCTCTTAGATTTGAAAGTTTTTCATTCATCATAGAACCTTTCAACTTGCTCTTGCTCTTAAATAGAGATATGATGATCTAGCTTATGTATTCTTTATGTGGACTAAAAAAGAAAACTGCTGACCATACTATTTTTACTTGTAACAGAGTCAGATTGCAGGTTATCATTTCTGAAGTATAGTAGTGGCCCATGTCGTTCTTCTTTTCTGAGGATGATTGGCAGACAAGTGAAGAGGCATACGTGGTTGAACTCTTCGGCTGCTTATATTGCTTTTCAGGTTTGGCTGTCTCAAAATAGAAAAAATTTTTCTGATGTGAGTGACCCTCCCTACAAGATTCTTAGGATAGGTCTGTCCCTCTCTGCTGAGTATATGCTCTACCAGTTAGGCCTTGATGCTGATAGACCTAGTATTTGGGATTCCCTACTGCCTCGGCAGCGCACCGGCATATGGTCTTCGTTTCCTGGAACCCCCCATTAGGATTTGTCAAAATCAACTTTGATGGCAGTATTCAAAGTCGTCTGGCTGGATCGGCTTTTGTGATCCATGACTCGGATGTGTCAATGATTGTGGCTTGTGGTTTTCATTTTCTTGACCTGTCAGTGCCGCTAGCTGAGTTATATGTGGCGCAGGCTAGCATACCGTCTTATTATCGAGAGGGACTCTATGCTGTGATGTGCTAGCTCCTGCAGGACTTGGGCGATCCCTTACCTACAAACCCTTTGTTATGTCACATTAGGTCTCTGCTCCATCAGACTTTTAGAGTCCAGGTTTGGTATATTTACCGAAAGCTAACTCAGCGGCTGATTGGGTAGCTGTCCGGGTTGCCCATCACTCTGATTTTTGGTCCTGGAGATCGGGTGATTTATGTCCTATAGTTTTATCTCAGATTTTATACTCTGATATGTCGGGCTTGACTCACGCTAGACTGGTGTAATCACCCGTTTGTAACAAAAAAAAAAGAGGCTCTGCATGTAGGACGACATGATCATGATTGGAAACCATTTGTAAGAGCCGTATATTATAAGCTAGACCGATGTAGCCCAACCGTAAATTAGGAAGGATCTCAAACTTAAACTTCATGTAAGGCTTGTTTCTTCGGCCGCATCTGGGCAGATGGTTTTCAATGAGCGGATTGGTTGGACTGAGGACCGTGACTATTGATCAATGGTGGATAACTAATCGGTGGAGGTCTATCATTTTAGATAATATTTGATAAAAAATTATTTTAGGAATAGCTTAGGAAATAATCAGCTTGCCCTCAAAAAATAAGTTCAGAAAAAAATAGCTATTCCTCTAGTCCTTAGAAAATAACTTCAGACGATAACCCATGCCTGGTTAATATCCCCCTTATTCCTTATTTCAAACATACTCTTAAGTCATTGGTCCTGCCAGTTTCATACTTTGTATTTACAGATGACTACTACATGTTTGTTACATAGTAAAACGAGACTACTTGTAATGTTGAATGAAGTGGGCTAAAAGCAAGAATGCATTCCATTCCACATAGCTCTAGAGGGAAAGGAGGAGGTGAAGAGGTGAGGAGAAAAGGTCCTTGTCTTCAAGGTGGAGGAAGCATAGGTCTTGCAAACTAGATGACCTTGGTGTCTCTACAATAATGACCAAGCAAATGGCATGGTAATGTTCCAAGCTTATTTATCGATCTAATTAATATATTAGTTGATCAAAACTATATGATATTAAAAAATCGAGTAAAAGTTAATTGGTAATAGATGAACTTGAGTTAATAATACACAACATTTTTTTATCATCCGATATGAGACTATTTTGGGGGTGTTATACTCTTCCTCTTATACTGTGACATTCTTATCGTACGTCATAAGTTAAGCAAAATTTAGTTCGAATTGGATCATTAGTATGGCAAAGGTGACTTTATGCTATGATGAAACTTTTGCGCACTCAGGTTGACTCTGATACCATTTGTAATGTTTCAATCCCACTTGCTAGCCCAATTAATTCATTAGCGGGCCAAACCACATGATCCTAAAAACTTGAGCGAAAAATGATTGAGATCAGAAAAACTTAAGTTATAAGCACATTACACTTTTTTTTTTCATCCGACGTGAGACTATCATGGGGTATTAAAGGCATCCTAAATAGATGGGTCCTAGGTTTTGGATCAGGAGGCTGAGAATCTACTTTTTTTTTTATAGAATAATGCAATTGAGTAAGAATGAGTTGGAAGAAGAAAGACATGAGATGATGGGTGACCAAATTCTAGGTTTGAAACCTTAGAGATAAACTTCAAGGCATCCAAAATACACATTACTCAGTACGCAGCAATCTTGATGAGGCTGGAAAAGCTTCCTGCGAAACTTTGGAAAAAACAAGATATTGATGATTGCTTCAGTTGCTAGAAAACCCTTTGGTTAGATAATTGGATAGAAAAGTTGAAGGCAAGGAGTTATGCAAGAGTTTGCATTCTTGTAAATCTAGAAGAATTATTGGTGGTTGTTATTGATTGATGGGAGAAGAGAGTGAAAAACCAGTTTGGCAATCATTTTCCTAGGAAAGCATTTTCCTATCTTGTTTTGTATGCACATGATTTGGTTATAAAGCACTATATTGTATTTTTTGATGATGGTACAAAGAGAGTAGCTATTGTGATGGTGAAGGATGATCAGAAAATCATTACTATGAGGTCTTCATCATTGTCTAATCATGCAAAAGTTCACAGCCATATCATCTTTCAAAGGGTTGACGCAAGCATGTGAATACCTAGAAACCAACGAGCAGGACAATGGGGTAACGATCTGAGGTGGTTTTTGAGTTGAACCAATCAGTTCAGTTAAGGTATCTAACTTAGTGGGCAAAATTCTAAAATATTCATCGGTTGTCAATTAATAAGCGAAAACTATGGGGATAGATGGAATTGATGGCAATCATCCTATAACTAACTCATCCCTTCTCGAATTACCCAACATTGATTCAAATTTCAAATTGGCAACTTGCTTTACAATATTGGAAACCTTGGAAGGAGGGAAATGCTTGCGATTGATGGAGAGCCCACAAATTCTATGGTCATAGAAGTGGAACAAGTGGAAGGCCTCAAATTATGATGGATCATGCACCTAGTTTGGTTGTGGGCTAGGGAAGAATGATAGGGGCAATCAACAAGTAGATAAAGCTTACTAATTAAGATTCTCTTTGGGCGACTACCTAGGGTAAGGAACATCATTTGTTTTGATGGGGTTGGTTCCAATCCAATGGGACTCAATCTATCGAAAATAAAAAATTCCTAGACTCTTAAATCGGTGGTAGATCTAGTATTGGAGGTTGTGACCAATGCTTAGATGGTGGTCTAATGAAGAGAGATCCAAGAAAGGGAGAGAAGTACTTACATGATATGGAAGGCCCTGCCAAGATGGGGCTTCCATATAAAGTTGCTCTAGAGTGATCGATGAATGGTTGGGAGGAGATTAGTGCATATGGAGTCAAAGAGGTTAAGGTGGAAGATGATTTTATGACCTATGCTTTGCCATCATCCCACCCAAGAAAGGAGTGTAGATTAGCTATCAGATGTGAAGGTTAAGACCAACTCCATATGATGCTATGAATGTGAACATGCAATAGGAGGATTGATTTAGGGCAAGGAGCCGTTGAATAGCATTATTATTGGGCTTGGAGATAGAAGCATGGAGCCAATGTAAGATTTAGGAAGGCAACCTTGGGAATTCTCTAGTTTTCAGTCGGCTTTGGAAAAGAAAATTGCGACCAAGGCTCTAGAGGTTTCTTCATGGGCTGCTTTAGTAATGGGCTGTGGATCTCATCTTAACTCCACTAGGCTCCCTAACCTAGAGATGTATGCCACAATTAGCATCAATCCTAATCAAGGTAAAAAGGAGGAATTGGAGATAACCCAAAATCCCAAAGTTTCTAAAAAATGAATTGCTTAATATGGAATTATAGAATGGCTAGGAAACCATCCTTTTATTTAATATCCAACAAATCTTTATATTACATAAAATATATGTTTGTAGCTTATTTGAAATATTTTACTTGAAACTAGATCCTATTTAAACTATTGGTTATTTGACTCCATAGAAGGTTAGGGAATACTTTGCGTTTAAAATCTATGGACTCTCAAGGACTCTCTAGTGGGTTAATAGCAATTTGAAAGAGATCTTCGTGAATTTTAATTATTAGCTCTTCAAATCAATGGCTTTATGATATTTGTATTATGTTTTCCCTCAAATACTAATGGCTACTTATACTAGCATTAGTGGCATTATTTACTACCAACTATGTTCAAAATTAAAATGTGTATTAGAGCTCCAGTTCTCTACTATTATTATGGGTGACTTCAATTATATATAAGGACGAAGAAAGAGGAGGCCGACCTTTTTGTGATAATTGGGAGATTAGACAATATAAGGATTTTATGTAGGATGATTCTTTAATAGGCTTAAGTTTTTCAAGTGCTCACTTAGTATCATAATCAATAAGGCAGTGTTAGAATCTGAGAGAGGTTGGAAAGACCAATGGTTTAACCTTTTTCTGAAACTTTAGTTAAACATCTATCTGGATTGGATCTGACCATTATCCTTTACTTATTGTCATGCAAGCTGTCAATGCAGGTCCTAAACGATTCCATTTTGAGAATATCTAGCTCTAATTTTGTTGATACATGGTTCATGGTTCATGATACTTGGATATCTTTGAGGTATGATAATCCTATGTATAAGATTGTTAAGAAGTTAAGGAAAACTAGTTAAGATGTTGAGGAAAACCAAATAGACTTTGAAGGAATGGAATAAGGATAGTATGGGAATTTTGTCTCGAAAATTAAGTATAGTTGAATACAACATAAGGAAAATATTGAGGGTAGCTAATAACTAATGAATTACAAACTCTAAGATAAAGATTTCTAGTTATTTTAGGATACTAAGATTACAAGAGGTCTTATAAAAATAGAAATCTAGAATTCAATAGCTAAAATAAGTAGATTAGAATACGACCTCTTCTACAATTTAACCTTGATTCGAAAGAGAAGGAACTTGAGATAAGGAACTATAATAATAATTTGGTGCAGTTTGATGATCAAATTAGAAATGTTTGAAAGATTATTTTACTTATAAGTGGGCACAATTAGTGCAACGTAAACCGCTTGTGAGACACTAAATTTGCCAACTATACGTAGAAAAGTATTAGAAAGTGATATGACTATATTAAAGGTGGATGTATCAAATTGGAAGATCATAGCCTCATTGAAATCAATGGCTTTAGATAAGGCTTTTGGTTTGGATGGCTTTCCTTTCTAATTCTATAAAAAATATTGACATATTATTGGTTAGAATGTTTATTAGGCTATTAAACACTTATTTATATGTGAGGAAAAGGAAAATACTTAGAAGTCAACTTTGTAACTTTGATTCCAAAATGCAATAATGCTAGTATTTCAAATCAATATAAGCCAATTAGTTTATGTAATATTATTTATAAGATTATGGCTAGGATTATTATATTAAGAATTCGAAGTGTTATTCATAAGGTAATCTGAAGAGCAAGTTGTTTTATCATATGGCGAAGCATATTGGATAATATCATTTTAGCTTGACATACCATTTACTCACTTCATAAAGCTTCCAAATAGCAACCTATTATGGCCATAAAATAGGATATAGAGCGAGCATATGATAGAGTTGATTGAAGGTATTTAAATTCCATTCTCCACCTTTTGAAATTTTCTATCAAATGATCAATTGGATTAATGACTATATTTGCTCTATGGCATTTGCTATTCTTATTAATAGTGCTCCTACAAGTCCTATGAGCTTATGTTAGGGATGCCCTCTATCATCCTTCTTCATTTTGTGTGCCGAGATAATGTCTAGAACGACTCATGCATAATTGTGGAGAAGCTAGATCATGGGTTATAAGCCAAATAGGAGTATCCCACTTATTAATCATTTCCTTTTTGCTAATAATTGCTTACTTTTTTAAGAGCTAGCCATATGAATAACAAAATCTTCAGAGATGCTCTTATACTCAACTTAAATCAACTCATCTAAGTCTTTTTCCAACTACATGGGGTTAGCTACAAGAATTTACTTCCTCCACTCTACTCTATTCTGGACTAAGTCGACACTCAAAGTATAAATAGTTATATCTCTCTTAATTACTTCTCTCCATATTAATTTAGGTCCACCTCTATCTCTATAATTACCATGGACTGTTAAAAGATCACTCTTTTTAATTAAAGTATCTAAAGGTTTCGTTATATATGTTCAAACAACCATAATTGATTCTCTCATTTTATCTTCAATTGGGCTACTCATATTATTTCTCGTATATGTTTACTTCTAACTTTTTTTTAATGTTTTACCACATAACCATCTTAACATGCACATTTTTATTACGCTTAATTTATTCATATTATTTTAGTTTTAAGATGTGCATTTTTATTACGCTTAATTTATTCACATGTTGTTTTAGTATTGCCCAATACTCTATTCCATATAGCCTAGCTTACCTAATAGCAGTTTTATAAAATTTTCTTTCAATTTTAATGGGATGCATCGATCATACAATACTCCCAAAGTACTCATCCACTTAATCCATTCTACTTTAACTTTATGATTTACATCCTCACCTATTTTACCTTCTTATTGGATAATTATCTAAATTTTTTACTTTTTGATATCTTTTGGCTTGCAATCTTCACTATCTTTTATTGTATTACTATTTTTACTAAAATTATATTTCATGTATTCAATTTTAGTTCACTAATCTTAAAACTATTAGATTCTAAAGCCTTTCTTCAAATCTCTAGCTTAGCATTTACTTCAGCTTTAGTTTCATCAATCAACACTATATTGTTTGCAAATAACATACACTATAGGATATCATCTTAAATATGTTTAGTTAATTCATCTATAACTAGTGCAAAAGGATACAGACTTAAGTCAGATTCTTGATGTAAATATACAGTAATTGAAAACCTATTATTTTACCATACATATCTTTTATCGATTCTATGTACCTTTTGATAACTTCTTTTTTTTCTAAAATTTACCATATTATTTCTTTAGGTACTCTATCATATGCTTTCTCTAAATCAATAAAGATAATATGAAAGTCTTTTTTTTATTCCCTATGCCTCTTCATCAATTTTCTTAATAGATAAATAGCTTATATGATCGATCTTTCAGAAATAAACTCAAATTGATTATTTGACATTAAAGTTTCAACTGTTATTCGATTTTTTATTACTCTCATTCATAATTTTATTGTATGACTTATCAATTTAATCCTTCTATAATTTGCACAGTTTTGAATATCTTCTTTATTTTTGTATATGGTTATTAATATTTTTTTAATTTACAATTCTATTAAATAAATTGATTAACCACATAACTCCAATTTCTTCTAAGCCTTTCCAAAATCGCATTTGGCCCTAATGCCTTTGCATTTTTTATTTTATTTAAAGTATTTTTAACTTTAAGCATGCTAAATTTATGAAAAAAAATTATTTTTATTTGTTACTCCTAGGTTATCATGTTCTTTTATTCTTAAATTTACTAAATTATTTTTATTTAATAATTTTTAAAAATAACTTTTTATTGTTCTTTTATCTCTTCTTTTTTACTAAGACTCTTTTATCTTTATCTTTAACACATTTAATATAGTAAAGATCTTTTTTTTTCTCTTAGTTTGCTAGTTTATATATAGTCTTTTTCAACTTCTTCATATTTAATCTATTATATAAATCATCATAAGCTTTAAGTTCGATATTACTTACTATTTTTGTAACTTCTTTCTTTGCATCCCTATAAGACTTTTTTCATCCCTAACCTCTTACAAATTTTATAGTTTATTCTTTTAAGCTTGATGGCAGCTTGAACTTTTTCGTTTTACTGCCAAATTCTTTTTTCTAATAATTCTACCCCTTTTGATTCTCCTAGAACCTCTTTTGATATTTTTTATGCATTTAGTTGCTTGTTTCATATAAGTTGGGATCACTATTTATATTCGTAGTCATTTCTTTTACTAACTTTTTTAAATTATTCTAGTTTTCTTTTTTTAAATTTTACCATTTAATTTTTGGATTAATAGTTTTACGTTTTATTTTAGATTTTATTTTCGTCCATATGTTTGCTACTATTATCCTATATTGTGAAGTTAAACTTTCTTCTGGAATAATTTTAAAACTTTTGCATGTTATTTTATCAACCTTTCTAATTAAGAAAAAATCTATTTGACTTCTATTAGATTTACTATTTGTTGGGGGTAAAATCGTTATTGCATCGATATTCGTGCGAGGAGGCTAAGACCGACCCTTTGCCCGCCATAATGTCCTCGAGCTTCTTGTAGCTCGAATCCCCCGAGCTTCCATAGCTCGTCTCCCCCGAGCTTCCCGTAGCTCGGCTCCCCGAGCTTCCATAGCTCGGATTCTCCGAGCTTCCATAGCTCAGCTCCTCGAGCTTCCCGTAGCTCGGATCCCCCGAGCTTCCCGTAGCTCGGCTCTCCCGAGCTTCCATAGCTCATCTCCCCCGAGCTTCCATAGCTCGGCTCCTCGAGCTTCCCGTAGCTCGGATCCCCCGAGCTTCCATAGCTCGTCTCCCTCGAGCTTCCATAGCTCGGATTCTTCGAGCTTCCATAGCTCGACTCCTTGAGCTTCCCGTAGCTCGGATCCCTCGAGCTTCCATAGCTCGTCTCCCCCGAGCTTCCGTAGCTCGGCTCCCCCGAGTTTCCGCAGCTCATCTTTCTCCGAGCTTCCATAGCTCGTCTTTCTCCGAGCTTCCATAGCTCAGCTCCTCGAGCTTCCCGTAGCTCGGATCCCCCGAGCTTCCATAGCTCGTCTCCCCCGAGCTTCCAGTAGCTCAGCTCCCCCGAGTTTCCATAGCTCGGATCCCCCGAGCTTCCACAGCTCGGCTTTCTCGAGCGATCCATGATCCAATACTCACCCTCCCCCCCGCGGAACCTGGCATAGGAGAGCCTAGGCCTATCGTAACAGCATCTCAAGCAAAGAATCATGTTGAAAAGTGGTCTAAAGCCTAGTATGGCTATCTGGGACCTACGCACCTACCAGATCCCGAGCCATCAAGGAGCTCTCCTAGCCGTCGATCCCTTACCAAACAAGATATGGATCCCAACGGCCTGATTCGATCCATCTCCGTATCCTAACAACCCTCGAACCTTCCAGAAGGCGCTCAGGATCCAGGTGACAACCTATAATATCACACTCCCAGATTTCCTCAGGTATGCGCTCACTCTCACTCTCCCACTCTCACCAGCTGCTCGTTGGTGCTCTCCCCTCTGGAGCTCCCGATCGGCCACCCCTGGAGAGACTCTCCGGAGAGATCCACCTCCTCGTTTTCTGATTGATCGCCGATTTCCCCACTAACTTGAGCGTCGGAGGGTCTTCCGCGGAGGGCCATCCCCAACGCCTCTTGCGTGAAGACTTGTATGCAGGTCCGCCCCAGGAGATCGACTGCGCCCGAGTCGAAGGACGGATCCCGACGGCAACAGATTAGCGCTAGAGGAAGGGCCTCAAGTCCCGTTAAAACTTGAAGAAAGGAGATAAGGATCTCGATCTGGAGTAGAACCTCTCTAATGGCCAATCGAAGAAGAGCAACCTCTGAAGCCCAAGACCAGGCCGCTCCCCAGAGGCATGATCCGATGAGCAGTGTAGCGCCACAGCCTCCACCAATTGAAACCCCGTCACCGCCAGCCATCTCGGTGACCCAGGACCAGTTTGCCTCATTAGTCCAGCAAGTCCAGGCCCTAACTCACATGTTCCAAGAGTGCTTCACAGCTCCTCCCGCTCCGCACCTTCATAAGGAATCCGTGATTCCTTCTTCGCCGGCGACTTCTTCCTCCAGTCCGCACGAAGCGGTGGACCTCCCACATCGACCCAGAGGGGACAAACCAGTCCCGCGAGGTGGCTGCGACAGGGATCCTCCCAGATCCCGGCGAGCCCGGTCCCTCTCTCCAGTGTCCTCCCACCATGATTCGACGCTGTCCCTGCAATCCTCTCGCCCTCCTCCTCTAGCCGCTGAAGAGGAGATCCGTAGGCAGATCCAGGAGATGCGTCAGGAGCTGGACGCTGCCAAGCAGGCCCATCCGCCTCAGCCCAAAGCGGAGCAGGGCATCCCTTTCTCCAAAGGGATCATGGAGGAAGTGATTCCCTCCCATGTTAAACTACCAGCCGTTGAACCCTACCACGGCTCTTCAGACCCGGACGACCATCTCAGTAGCTTCCGGTCAATAATGATGTTCCACGGAGCATCTGACGCGATCCTCTGCCGCGCCTTCCCCTCCACCCTGAGAGGATCTGCCCGAACCTGGTTCAACGCCTTGAAGCCAGGTTCCATTGATTCATTTGACGAGCTGAGCCATCTTTTTATTGGCCAGTTCATCAGCAGCCGCCGCCACCGGCGAAGATCTGACTTCCTCTCCGAAGTCAAGCAGAGAGAGGGGGAGTCCTTGAGAAATTATCTTGGCCATTTTAATAAGGCCATATTGGAGGTGGACCACATTAATCATGAGGTGGCTATGTCCGCCCTGGCAGGGGGAGTCTCAAAGGAAAGCGACTTCTACCTAGCGATGGAAGTCAGCTACCCCCCTAACCTCTCTGATATGATGGCCCTGACGGACAAGTATGCTAGGGTCGAAGAATCGCGGAGAGTTGCCCGCATCGAGCTGGCGAAGAAGAAGGAGCCCAAAGGTCCCGATAGGCACCATCCCGCCCGTCGGCCGAGTCCACCTCACCGCCAAAAGCTCCCCCACTGCCGCCAAGGAACCGCTCCCGGAGTCCACCCAGGCGATTCGATCGCTACACTCCATTGACCGTGCCCCGGGCGCAGATCCTCATGGAAATCAAGCGCTAGCTCCCTCGACCTCCCCCTCTCCGAGGGAATGCGGCCTGGAGAGATCCCGCCAAGTACTGCCGCTACCACCGGGAGCATGGCCACGATACTGAAGAATGCTGGAAGCTAAAAATGAAATCGAGAGGCTGATCCAGCGGAGATGGCTGAATCAGTTTAGGAGGGTGCCCGAGCCAGGACAAGGAGGTGACTGCCAGCCCGAACTTCAACAACCTCCTCCTCCACCAAATCCGTCCGTGATCGGCCGCATCAACATGATCGAAGAGGCCAACGGATCGAACCTCAAGGACGATGGTGAAGGATCAGCGCCGAAGAAGGCGCGGACCGGCGAGCTCTCCTTCTCCGACAATGATCTCTAAGGGATACAGTTCCCCTATGATGATGCATTAGTTGTATCCCTGAATTTGAATAACTATGATGTAAGCTGGATCCTTGTTGACAGTGGAAGTTCGGTGAATGTTCTGTACCTCGATGTGTTTGCCAGGATGAATCTACTCATGGAAAACCTTCGAGCCGTAGATTCCATCCTAATGGGATTCACAGGCGACGTCATCATCCCGGAAGGAGTCGTCACCCTGACGGTCCGCGTGGGAGCCTGGCCCCTTGTGGCCACTATCTACACAAACTTCCTGGTGACCAAACTCAGGTCCCCATACAACGCCATATTCGGTAGGCCCGGCCTGATGTCCCTCAAGGTAGTTGTCTCCATCCCCACCTATCCATGAAATTCCCTACCGAGCAGGGAGTTGGAGTTGTTCGAGGAAGTCAGGCCATGGCCTGGCAATGCTTTGTTACTAACCTTCAATCCAAAGTGCCGGAGGTTGACGGGCTAGATGCTCGGGAGGACTTCACCGAGCAACGAGGAGAACCAGCAGAGGAGCTGGAGGAGGTGCCGTTGGATGAGGCTCGCCCCGACCGAACTATAAAAATTGGGTCGCTGCTCAAGGGCGAACCTCGCCACAGATTGATCAGGTTTCTCCGAAGCAACGCTGACATCTTCGCCTGGTCCGCCTCTGACATGCTAGGGATCAGCCCCGAGGTTCTTGTCCATCGTCTTAACGTGGACGAGATGCATAGGCCCGTCAAGCAGAAGAAGAGGAGCTTTGCCCCGGAACGATAAAGGCCATTGAAGAAGAAGTAGACAAACTTATCAAAGAAAACTTTATCTGGGAGGTAAATTATCCAAGCTGGCTGTCAAATGTCATCATGGTGAAGAAGTCGAACGGCAAGTGGAGGATTTGCATCGACTTCACCGACCTCAACAAGCCTGCCCAAAGGATAGCTTCCCTCTCCCCTGGATCGACCAGCTTGTGGACGCCACCTCAGGTCACCAAATGCTGTCATTCATGGATGCTTATTCAGGCTACAATCAGATCTGGATGGCCCCGAGGATGAGGAAAAGACCGCCTTCATAACCGACCGAGGTACTTACTGTTACCGCGTCATGCCCTTTGGTCTTAAAAATGCAGGTGCCACCTACCAAAGGCTGGTTAACAAAGTATTCAAGGAGCAAATCGGCCGAAATATGGAGGTGTACGTGGACGACATGCTGGTCAAGAGCAAAGAAGCATCACGGCATGTCGAGGACCTCTCAGAGAGCTTTGCAACGCTGTGCAAGTATGAGATGAGTCTCAATCCGACCAAATGCGCCTTCGGCGTTAACTCCGGGAAGTTTCTCGGCTTTATGGTCTCCCAGTGAGGCATCGAAGCTAACCCGAAGATTTAAGCTCTCCAACAAATGGCGCCCCCGGCATCCATTAAAGAGGTCCAGCGCCTAACTGGGAGGATAGCGGCCCTCAACCGCTTCGTGGCGCGTTCGGCCGAAAGATGCCTCCCCTTCTTCAAAACCCTCCGATCGGCTAAGAACTTCTGGTGGACCTCTGAATGCCAAAACTCATTTCAAGATCTTAAGAAATACCTCGGCTCACCTCCACTCCTCAGCAGTCCAAGCCCAGGCGAGACCCTGTTCTTGTACCTGGCTGTTTCAGAAGGTGTCGTATGTTCGGTGCTGATCAGAGAGGAAAGAAAGGTCCAAAAGCCGATTTACTATGTCAGCAAGCTGCTCCGTGATGCGGAGAAAAGATATAGCAGGATTGAAAAAATGGTGTTGGCCTTGATCACCTCAGTGCGGAAGCTGCGGCCGTACTTTCAGGCACATTCTGTGATGGTCCTGACTGACCAACCCATCAAGGTGGTGGTCCACCGCCTCGAGATATCAGGAAGGATGACCAGGTGGGCCGTCGAACTGAGCGAGCATGACATCCACTTTCAGCCTCGCCCAGCCATCAAAGCTCAAGTGCTAGCCGATTTTCTCCTCGAGTGTACCATCCCGGAGGATGGTTCTATCCCAGACTCCCCCGAAGAACCAAAATCCAAAGCCCGATGGCTCCTCCATGTCGACGGGTCATCTAATGCTCATCGCTCTGGTGCGGGCCTAGTCCTCACCTGTCCGGAGGGGGTAACCTTTGAATATGGCATCCGGTTCTTTTTCCCGGCCTCCAACAACGAAGCTGAGTACGAAGCTCTGCTAGCCGGTCTCCGAATCGCCCGCAACCTGAAGGTGGAGAAGCTTAATGCCTTCACCGACTCTCAACTAGTGGCCGGCCATGTACAAGGAGAGTTTGAGACTCGGGAGCCGAACATGGTTCGGTATCTTCAAGAGGTGCGTAGCCTGCTTCCCCATTTTTCCGAGTTTGAAATCACTTAGATTTCCAGGTCCGAGAATGCCCGCGCCGACCTACTGTCCCGATTGGCAACCGTGGAGTCAATGGATGCCGAACAAAAGTTTCACCTGGAGACCCTGGAGAAGCCCAGCATCGTGGAAGCCGACCAAATAATGCAAGTTGAAGCCGAACCATCATGGTTCGATCCCATTCTGAAGTACCTCAAAGAAGGATCGCTTTCTCCCGACCGAAGAGAAGCTAGAAAGCTGAAGTTGCAGGCCACCCACTACGTGTTGATCGACGATCAACTCTACAAACGATCCTTCTCTATGCCGCTGCTCAGATGCCTCCGCCCATCCGAGGCAGATTATGCTCTCCGTGAAGTGCATGAAGGGATTTGCGGCAACCACCTGGGAAGCCGAGCCCTATGCTACAAGGTGCTACGACAAGGCTATTACTGGCCGACTATGCAGAATGATGCAGACGATCTTGTCCGAGCTTGCGACCCATGCCAGAGGCACTCAAGCATTCAAAGACTCCCCTCCGCCGACCTAGTTCCTATATCTTCTGCTTGGCCATTCGCCAAATGGAGAATGGACATCCTCGGCCCATTCTCGCTCGCCACGGAGCAGCGAAAATTTCTATTCGTTGCCATCGACTACTTCACTAAATGGGTCAAGGCAGAGGCGGTTGCACAAATAACCGAGGTACGGGCCAGAGACATTGTATGGAGGTCCATCATCTGCCGATTCGGCCTCCCGCACACTATAATCACCGATAACGGCAAGCAATTCGATAATTCTAAGTTCCGCTAGTTCTGTGAGGAGCACAGAATCCATCACCACCTCACCTCGGTCGGGCATCCACAAGCCAACGGAGTAGCGGAAGTAACCAACAGGACCCTCCTTCATGGGATCAAAGCTCGCCTTTCTAGAGCCCAAGGCAGGTGGGCGGATGAGCTACACCATGTCTTGTGGGCCTACCGCACCACCCCAAGAGTCCCAACAGGTGAAACCCCATTCCGAATGGCCTTCGGCATGGAGGCCATTATCCCTGTAGAGATAGGCTTCCCTTCGCTGTGGGTGGAAAGCTACTCAGAGGAAGCTAGTGACGAACAGCTCCGCACCAACCTCGACCTGATAGAGGAGATTAGAGAGAAGGCCCGGATCAGAGTGGCTGCTTATCAACAAAGGGTGGCCCGCTACCATGCCTCCAAAGTCAAAGGGAAAGCCTTCCTGCCTGGCGACCTTGTTCTCCAGAAAGCCTCTGTTTCCAAACCGCTAGAACAAGGAAAGCTGGCACCAAACTGGGAAGGCCCATACCAAGTAGCGGAGATCATTGGACCGGGAACCTACAAGCTACAAGACCTAAACGGAAAGCTTGTCCCCCGGACGTGGAACTCGGACAACCTCTGTAAGTATTATCAATAGGGTATGTCCTCTATAAGTCCATTTTGATATGCCTTATTATACCTTCCTGTCAGCACGTATCTTCATAATTTGCAACGTGAATCATCATGCATTATATTGCTAAAGATTGCGAAAAGAAACAGGTGCTGCTCACCAATCCTCGGCACGACCGAGTTACCTATCTGAACAGGAAATCTCCGAACCTTGGCAGGGCCAAGTAAAATATCTCCGAACCTCGGCTGGGCCGAGCAACAAATTCTCCGAACCTTGGCAGGGCCAAGTAAAATATCTCCGAACCTCGGCTGGGCCGAGCAATAAATTCTCCGAACCTTGGCAGGGCCAAGTAAAATATCTCCGAACCTCGGCTGGGCCGAGCAACAAATTCTTCGAACCTTGGCAGGGCCAAGTAAAAATTCTCCGAACCTCGGTGGAGCCAAGCAACAAATTCTCCGAACCTTGGCAGGGCCAAGTAAAATATCTCCGAACCTCGGCTGGGCCGAGCAACAAATTCTTCGAACCTTGGCAGGGCCAAGTAAAATATCTCTGAACCTCGGCTGGGCTGAGCAACAAATTCTTCGAACCTTGGCAGGGCCAAGTAAAAATTCTCCGAACCTCGGCTGGGCCGAGCAACAAATTCTTCGAACCTTGGCAGGGCCAAGTAAAATATCTCTGAACCTCAGCTGGGCCGAGCAACAAATTCTCCGAACCTTGGCAGGGCCAAGTAAAAATTCTCCGAACCTCGGCGGGGCCGAGCAACAAATTCTTTGAACCTTGGCAGGGCCAAGTAAAATATCTCCGAACCTCGGCTGGGCTGAGCAACAAATTCTCCGAACCTTGGCAGGGCCAAGTAAAATATCTCCAAACCTCGGCTGGGCCGAGCAATAAATTCTTCGAACCTTGGCAGGGCCAAGTAAAAATTCTCCAAACCTCGGCGGGGCTGAGCAACAAATTCTTCGAACCTTGGCAGGGCCAAGTAAAAATTCTCCGAACCTCGGCGGGGCCGAGCAACAAATTCTCCGAACCTTGGCAGGGCCAAGTAAAAATTCTCGAACCTCGGCGGGGCCGAGCAACAAATTCTCCGAACCTTGGCAGGGCCAAGTAAAATATCTTCGAACCTCGCCTGGGCCGAGCAACAAATTCTCCGAACCTTGGCAGGGCCAAGTAAAAATTCTCCGAACCTCGGCGGGGCTGAGCAACAAATTCTCCGAACCTTGGCAGGGCCAAGTAAAATATCTCCGAACCTCGGCTGGGCCGAGCAACAAATTCTCCGAACCTTGGCAGGGCCAAGTAAAATATCTCCGAACCTCAGCTGGGCCGAGCAACAAATTCTCCGAACCTTGGCAGGGCCAAGTAAAATATCTCCGAACCTCGGCTAGGCCGAGCAACAGATTCTCCGAACCTTGGCAGGGCCAAGTAAAAATTCTCCGAACCTCGGCTGGGCCGAGCAACAAATTCTCCGAACCTTGGCAGGGCCAAGTAAAAATTCTCTGAACCTCAGCGGGGCCGAGCAACAAATTCTCTGAACCTCGGCTGGGCCGAGTAACAAAATCTCGGCACGTCCAAGCGACAAGATCCCTGAGCCTAGACAGGGCTGCGATCTTTAAAGCTCCGGCCGAGACCGGAGTGCGTAAACTTTGGCCAAAACCAAGGGCTACATCCTGCCGCTAGAAACCTCAGCCAAAGCCGGGGAGCGACCTAAGTTATCAAGTTCCTCGGGCCAACCGAGTGATATTCCCGTACCCTGGTCGCGCCCGACGACCAAATCGTCAGCCAAAAGAGCAAAGCTCTCGCGCCTTACCCGCACCCCTGGGCGTCGTTTGAAGCAGTGTAACTTCTCGAATACCCTAAAAATGAAAACGAAGGCAAAAACCTCCTGATACTCCAGAAGAAGTTAAGGAAATCCTTCTGAGGAACCGCCTAGGTCCGCCACTAGTCCAAACAGAGACCAGTGACCCCCCCAGGAAAACTCGTTTCGGATTCGGGTAGCTCATAAGCCCTGGATGACCTAAATGATATGCATAACTCAGCTTAGGTTCAGGTAGCTCATAAGCCCCGACCGACCTAAGTGTCCCCCTAAGCTACGTCCGGATTCGAGTAGCTCGCGCGCCCTAATTAGGCCCGACCGTGGTTCCACAAGACCTAGATCGGACTTGGGCGACCGAAAAGCCCCAACCAACGTTCGCAAATGTTCTGGGAACAGTGGAATGCACAGTTTGATAAACTTTATATTCATTAATTTAAAAGAAGGGGAATACAAAAGCGGTAAAAGAAAAGAAAAAGAAAAAGAAGAAGAAGCCCTTGCTAGAGCTCACTATCACTCCCGGAAGCCAACAAGTCCTCCAAGCGTTGGGAGAGCTCGGCGACTTGCTGGCGGAGTGATATTATTTCCTCCTTCTGCCGGTCCGCCACCCGGCGTAGGGCCTCCGCCTCCCTCGTGGTAACATCGATATATTCCTCCACGACCCTCTCGAGCCGTTGGTGGCTTGCGAGGGTCGACGCCAGGCCCAGACCATCGACTGTAATAGTGGGACGGTCCCCACCGGATGTAGCAGGCCGTTAATCGCCGCCTTTAGTTCGTCAGATGGTCGCTCTCGTCCTTGAGAAGCCATGATGAAAACTGTTTTAAAGCTGAAACCAGAGAGGTGGTGAAAACCAGCACACCCCCCATTCGTATTTATACTTGTCAGGTGAGTATTTCGATCAGTCGAGCCGTAACCACCGACCTATGGGAACTCACCACGTATCATCGCTTTAATTAGCGCCTGCAGAATCCGAAAGGCCATGCCCCATCCCGAGTGAAATCGGTAATGCGGATGCACTGTTCGGAAAACCCCCTGAACAGAGTATCTCCCGATCTACCGGCCCCCCGTAATAAAGGCTCCCGATACTTCCCCAAGCTCTTTTAAGCTGGCCGCCTTTCGAGAAACGTGAAAAAAAAAAAAGAATTCCAACGCCTGGCAGTAATTCGTCCCCTCGGGAGGTGTAATGTCATAAATGGAGAGCGTGACCATGCACCGCCCGTTCCACCATGACGCCCCTCACCAAGCGCCGTAGGGGCCTAGCATTATGACTCATGGTGGCGACTAAGTCGCCTCTCCGGGCCCCAAGTCTCCGAACCTTGGCAGGGCCGAGCAACAAATTCTTCGAACCTCGGCTGGGCCGAGCAACAAATTCTTCGAACCTTGACAGGGCCAAGTAACAAATCCTCTGAACCTCGGCTGGGCCGAGCAAAAAATCCTCCGAACCTCGGCTGGGCCGAGCAACAAATTCTTCGAACCTCGGCTGGGCCGAGCAACAGATTCTCCGAACCTTGGCAGGGCCAAGTAACAGATCCTCCGAACCTCGGCTGGGCCGAGCAACAGATCCTCCGAACCTCGGCTGGGCCGAGTAACAAATCCTCCGAACCTCGGCTGGGCTGAGCAACAAATCCTCCGAACCTTGGCTGGGCCGAGCAACAGAACCTCGGCTGGGCCGAGCAACAGATTTTCCGAACCTTGGCAGGGCCAAGTAACAAATCCTCCGAACCTCGGCCCAGCAACAGATTCTCCAAACCTTGGCAGGGCCAAGTAACAAATCCTCCAAACCTCGGCTGGGCCGAGCAACAAATCTTCCGAACCTCGGCTGGGCCGAGCAACAGATTCTTCGAGCCTTGGCAGGGCCAAGTAACAAATTCTCCGAACCTCGGCAAGGTCAAGCCATAAACATTCGGGCTCCAATAGGGATGAGGCATAAATCTCCGAGCTTCGGACCAAGATAAGGAGCATATTCTACCACCGAACAATCTCTAAAACCTCCGTCTATACCAGGGCAGTTTGCAAGCCCCGACCAGTTCGGATAGCATGGGATCCTTGCCTAAAATGAACGGCACGTACCCCACGGCCAGCAACAACAACTTGACATGAGAGAAATAGAGATTGAGAAACAGAGCAAAACTCCCTTTATTTCATTGCCATCAAAACCAATTACAAATGCCTGAGAGGCGTTACAAGAGTATTAAAATGCATAAAATAAAGACAAGCACAAGACTCGGGCAACTGCTCCAAAGCAGACCTGGGCAACTGTGATGCTCCGGCGTTCGGACCGACGAGCCGGATAAACCGCAAATAGTCAGCTCACGCCGATAATGGGCGAGCGACATGGACCAATAGTTGTGGCCAGCTTCAGTGAATAATGATATCTCGGTGATCCAACCGAGATATCAGGGTGATTGGAAAGGGTGGACGGAATGCCACCCCTAACCACCCAACCGAGAGGCCCCCCGGCGAGTAGGTAGGAAGCCCGCGGACCCTGGCGCCGGAATGCTCTCCCAAACCGAGTGTGTACCGCCTCAACTTGCCCAAACTCCAAGGCAAGGTACCTGTGGGCAGCACACTATCACTCCCTCCCCCTGTGGTAAAAGATTCCCCAGGCGGGTGAGCCCAGGAATCCAAAAGGGAGGAGGAGGAGAAGTTCAAGCGAGTCATGGGGAGCCCGCGTGCACTTCCTACCGTACGTCCCCAAAGGGGAACCACAAAGGTCACACTGGAAGCACACATGTGCGCTCTCCGTGTGATCTCTGCGCCCTCCCTGTGTGCTCTCCATATGATCTCCGGGACTCATCCCCTAAGGGCGAGCCACTCTTCAGCAGCTCCTTCATCGCCTCAACTGTTCGGAGGCGAAGGGCTTGTGAAAGGAAAGCTCAGCCCTCCCACTCGTAACAGCGGAGAAATAAGCATAGTGGAAACTTCAAAGGGGAAGGAAACTTTGAGGACGGCCTAACACGACCCCTCTTCCCCCTCTTTATAGGCAAAAATGAACAGGGAACAGCTATCAAGGCCGGAAGCCCCGAGATTCACAACACCTGGCCCATGCCTCCACGTGGCCTCCCAGGATGAAAGCAGCGCCCCGCTACGCGCCGAGCCCATCGCCTGAACCATGACGCATGCAAAGATTTCCCTTTGATCCCAAATTGCGGTTATTAAACGCAGAGAATCACCCACTGATCTTACGGAAACTGACATGCTCAGAAGATCGTCCTACAAAATAACATCCTCTAATGGTAAACGGGTGCGTGCGCTGTACGCTAAAACGACCTGAATGAAAAAAGACCAATGCCATAAAAGCCTTCCAGAAAGTCCCGAAGCAGCTTTTTGCTCCCTACAGAGCCGCATCACCAACTCCGGTGAAATGAAAACCGATCTACCTGCGAAATGGCATAGCGCTGGAAGGGCAGCAAAAAGCACGAAAACCGACCATTCGTCGATGGCTTCCCTAGGAAGTTAATCGCTCGAGAAATTTGTGCAACAAAATCGAACATCGCAAAACAAAAATGGACACGAAGGCTACGCAAACTATTCTTTCATTCACCAAGAAAAGGAAGTAACAAAAGAAACGAAAGATACATCAGCCCTCACAGGGGCTCACCATTGTCTCCCGGAACCGCCGACCGTTCTCCTTGATCCGCCGCGAAGCTACCCACCTGCTGTTGGAGAGACGCCATGCGCCTCTCTAAGCGATCATTAACCGCACGGAGGTGTATGATCTCCCTGGTGGAGGCGATCACATATTGTTCGGTCGCCTCCTGGAGTCGTTGTCGACTTGCCAACAATGAGGTCAGGACCTCCCCGTCGACGACGGTCTGAGTGCGGCTCCTACGAGCCCCCCAGCGAGTGTTGGCGTCGTCGGCTCGTGCTCCGGCTAACCTTCCGCCAACCTTGGAAGCCATCCCGTCGGCGCAAGCTCGTATCAAACTAGCAAAGGTCGTCGAATGGAATGGCCAATGATAACCGGACCCCCCGTCGGTATTTAAACCGATCCAAGCAAAAGATCTACCTGCTCCGGCCATCGGCCCTCGAGCCACCGACACAAAATCCCGCCATATGTCACCGCTTGGGTAACCACTCTCATCCGTTGGCCCTAGCCGACCTACTTCATTCGTCGGCCCTAGTCGACCTACTTTCTCGTCGGCCCTAGCCGACCTACTTTGCCCGTCGGCTCTAACCGACCTACTTCATTCGTCGGCCCTAGCCGACCTACTTCATTCGTCGGCCCTAGCCGACCTACTTTGCCCGTCGGCTCTAGCCGACCTACTTCATTCGTCGGCCCTAGCCGACCTACTTTCTCATCGACCCTAGCCGACCTACTTTGCCTGTCAGCTTTATCCGACCTACCCTATCCATCGGCCTTAACCGACCTGCTTCATCCCTCAAGTTTTTAATCTATTGCGTCGCCCAAACATGAACCGAACCAGGTTGTCTCTCAGTTCACCAGTCAAGGCTATCGCTCCGCCTTGGACCCAGCCAATGCGTTCCCCCGATCCTAAGATAAAAGCGACCAAACAGAGCCAACAAGCCATAAGTCGCTTGCGATTGGGGCGAAATTTGGAGCGAAGGACCGCCCAAGAAAAAGCACTCAAATGGAAGCAAAAAGTTCATTCAAAAACGTCAAGCAGAATTACAGCTCGAGGAACATAACGTAGAAGTATCTTTTTAAAGGTTGGGAACCGCGCCAGTTCCGGGAGAACCCCCAATTACATCTGCAGAGGCATGACTTGGTTTGCCCTTCTCGAATATCTTAGCCTCCTCGACGGCAGTCTGCGAATGTTCTTCAGAAGCTACGGCCTCGCCGGGACCCGAGGCGGCACCAAGGTCGGTATCCGAAGCGTCGATGTATTCATCCTCCTCCTCACCCCCGGAGTCACCAGCGTCGAGAGCTTCAGCATCTAAGAAGGAGAGATCCCATTCTGGATGCTCACTGGATATCTTGTCCATGCATTCTTCCACTCCGAGTTGGAAGGCGTTAGTGCCAATTACGTCCTGCTCGCCCTTGAGCATGGCAAGTTGCATCTCAGCCTCGGCCACTTGGCTCCGCAATAAGGCAGCTTGCCTCTCAGCTTCCGCGACCTGAGCCCGCAGAATAACGATTTGCTCCTCGAACTCGCCGGCCTGCGCCTCGAGTTCCGAACTCCTACTCCAGCTAGATGCAAGCTCACCTTGCAAAGCCCGATTATCCAACTCTAATTTTGCCATCTGCGAAGCCAGAAACAGTCGGCGTCATGATGAAACAACAAAAGAAATTACAAAGGGGAGAATAGGATCGTACCTCCTCCTTTTGTTGGGTCAAGCTTTTGGTTAGCTCCTCGGCCTCACCCCTGGCCCTCGCTTTATTGGCCCTAACCAACTCGATCCTTTCTTGGAGAGTGTTAATCCTCGATTGCTTATCTTCGACCTCTCCCTGGGCTCGGATAGCTCGTCGCTCAGCCGAGCTATCATCCCTTTGTGCCATTTGGCACTGACTCTCAAGTCAGCGACTTCGCCATCGCGCCGCTGGAGCTTCTCCTCTACTTTCTCGAGCATTCTGGCCAAGCGTTTTCTCTCGTCGGCGGCCTCCTTCCCCAGCCGGCCCAGACTCTCATTATGTTCTTTCTGCAACGCCGCCACTTCCTCAGAATGTTTTGACTTGACTCGAGCCAACTCCAAGCATGCGTCGTCTTCGTCAGGAGCCCCTGCAACTCCTCCGCTTTACGCTTTTGCTTGGATGCTTCGGCTAGGGCGGCCTGATGCGATGCCTTCATCCCCGCCAAACTTTTGTTGCTAATGGCCAGGAGCTCCTCGAACTTCTCGGACGCCTCTACTCGCGATCGGAGTTCGGTGTTGGCTCTCCTGGCCTGAACGCTAGCCCAGCCGTAAAAGGGCCCCCTCCGATAGCAAATCATTGGCCGAGAACACCTGGCCGTTGCAGAGGATGTCCAAATCTCTCTCCTCTTGCTTGGACAAAACTGGATGCGTTTCCGCATCCCGGATAAAATTTTCCCATCTCCGGAGGAAGTCGGAACCAATGTTCCCCTCAGTGATAACAAATTGACTTTTCCATCCCTTTATGGAGGACGGCTTATCCACAATCGTGTTGAAGGACCTCCGAGGTCCGATGTAAGGCCACTCCAATTTTCTCCCGGGTATCAGATGATAGCAGGCACGGAAAAGAGGGAGAGTGGCGATGATCTGAATCTGATGGCACATTGAGATAAATCCGATGATGCTCCGCCAGCTATTTGGGGCCACCATCGCCGAACAAATGTTATAATGCGTCATGATTTCCTTCACTAAGGGATGGAAAGGAAACCAGAGGCCCACTTTCAAACTGTCTTCGTAGATGAAGACCCCATGCTCCAGATCTCACGAGACCCTGTGCTCAGGTCCCGGCAATCGCAAAACGACATTTGGGGGTATGCCATACCTCTGGCGAATCCTCCCCACATCCTCGGCAACGATCTCCGTAGCCACGTCGTCGGGACTCATCATCATCCCAGCTAGAAAAAGCACCAGGCGAAACGGCAAATGTCGCAGAAGATGGGACCCTCCAGGAAACAGAATGAGAGGATATTGAAACAGATACAGCGCTGCTATCGCTTTGCTTCCCCCCTAAGGAAGCCATCTTAAGAAGATGAGGCGCTTCGCTCGAAGCGTCCGGAACCGCCTCGACAAACACCGCGTTAATCAGGATTTGCTACGTGCCGTTTCTCCAACTGTCACCCCTGGAGGAGCCTTACCCACGAAGGCATGATGACCTCGCTGCATTAATTAGGGCATCATTGCGCGAGCTATCTAAGCCAGATCATTCCATCTAAAGCGTGCCACCTGAACTTATACTCCCTATGCCCGAACCTACGCTTCAAACTAGGGAGTGGAGGGTATGTGTTGGGGGATAAAATCATCATTGCATCGATATTCGTATGAGGAGGCTAAGACCGACCCTTCGCCTGCCATGATGTCCTCGAGCTTCCTGTAGCTCGGATCCCCCGAGCTTCCATAGCTCGTCTCCCCGGCTCCCCCCGAGCTTCCATAGCTCGGATTCTCCGAGCTTCCATAGCTCGGCTCCTCGAGCTTCCCGTAGCTCGGATCCCCCGAGCTTCCCGTAGCTCGGATCCCCCGAGCTTCCATAGCTCGGATTCTCCGAGCTTCCATAGCTCGGCTCCTCGAGCTTCCCGTAGCTCGGATCCCCCGAGCTTCCATAGCTCGTCTCCCCTGAGCTTCCCGTAGCTCGGTTCCCCCGAGTTTTCGCAGCTCGTCTTTCTCCGAGCTTCCATAGCTCGTCTTTCTCCGAGCTTCCATAGCTCGGCTCCTCGAGCTTTCCGTAGCTCGGATCCCCCGAGCTTCCCGTAGCTCGGCTCCCCCGAGTTTCCATAGCTCGGATCTCCCGAGCTTCCACAGCTCGGCTTTCCCGAGCGATCCATGATCCAATACTCACCCCCCCCCCCCGCGGAACCTGGTGTAGGAGAGCCTAGGCCTATCATAACAGCATCTCAGGCAAAGAATCATGTTGAAAAGTGGTCTAAAGCCTAGTATGGCTACCTAGAACCTACGCACCTACCAGATCCCGAGCCATCAAGGAGCTCTCCTAGCCGTCGATCCCTTAATAAATAAGATATGGATCCCAACGGCCTAATTCGATCCATCTCCGTATCCTAACAACCCTTGAACCTTCCAGAAGGCGCTCAGGATCCAGGTGACAACCTATAAATATCACACTCTCAGATTTCCTCAGGTATGCGCTCACTCTCACTCTCCCACTCTCACCAGCTGCTCGTCGGTGCTCTCCCCTCTGGAGCTCCCGATCGGCCGCCCCTGGAGAGACTCCCCGGAGAGATCCACCTTCTCGTTTTCTGATTGATCGCTGATTTTCTCCACTGACTTGAGCGTCGGAGGGTCTTCCGCGGAGGGCCACCCCCAATGCCCCTCGCGTGAAGACTTGTGTGCAGGTCCGTCCCAGGAGATCGACTGCGCCCGAGTCGAAGGACGGATCCCGGCGGCAACACTATTAAATATTATTAAATATTTATCTCTCTTTTTAAAATAAGTATTTGCTATTGTGAGATCATACGCCACTGCAAAAGCTAATATGCTCACATCGGCTTCATTTCTATCTCCAAATTCATACTATCTATATACCATTTTATATCCATCCCTCTATTTACCTATATGTCCATTAAAATCTTCTTTCATATATATCTTTTCTCTTTATGGTATTTCTTACGTTACTTCATCCATGTCTTTCCAAAATTGTGTCTTAGTTCGTTGATCTAATCCTACTTGTGGTACATATATACTAAATATGTTAACTATATTATTTTCAATTATAAATTTTAGCAATAAAATTTGGTCTCCTTTTCTAGTCATCTTAACACATATTTCTTAAAATTTATGTTTATATTTATTTCTACTCTATTTTTATTTTTATATTTTAATGAAATATAATTTATATCATGTACTCTCTATTTCTCTAGATCTTTCATCTACACATTTAGTTTCTTGTAAGCATATTATATTTACTTTTCTTCTAATCATAGTGCCCACTATCTCTATTACTTTACCTGTTAGTGTTCCTATATTTCAAGTTGCTACTCTAAGCTGACTATCATGGACTAACATCTTTAGCTACATTCGTTTGTAGTGCAAAAATTCTTGCTCATTTATCATCGCACCTAAGTGCTAGTGCGGTGCCCTTTGCCTATTTTTTGAAATACTCAGAAGTAGGTGCAACGCATCTCTTAACGGGAACATCCTATCATTTATAGTTTAATTTAGTAGATTCATGTTTTGAAAAATTTGACAAAGTTTTACACTGGCTGTTAGCTATCTAACATAATCCTTCTCCTTTATCCGGGCTTCGAACCCGGCTTTGGCGAAGTTTCAGAAATGCTCTTATATATTATTGTAAATAATCTGATTAGTTAGTCAATCTTAGTAAGTCAAGTATACCGTTAGCCCCAAGATCTCTACTTACCTTGCAATTGATCTCACTTTGGTGTTGGGGATTAAGAGGATTGCAAAATTGGGAAATTAACTGAGTGTTTCAATTAAGGGCATGAGGACCAAACCATCTAATATCCTATCACTGAAAGATAAATCAATTTCAAATTGCATACATGAAAATGATATACCTTATCTTTTGCAGAGAAGGCTACACTTGTGAGGTTAATCCTATGCTCTATGCCAATTCATATATTTGCTAATGTTATGTTTTCTTCTATTTTTTTCTTGATTCTTCAAAATTATCATAGTTTCTTATGGGGCCATGAGGCTAGGGGTAAATTAGTTCATACTAACTATTGGGGACTATTGTAAAACAAAAGCATTTGAGGGGCTTAGGGATTCTTAATCTCCACCAGTGGTGGAAAGCTCTAATGTATTGTAACATAATTGTTCTCAATTCTCATTATCTTTGTACCATATTTTTTTAGGAAAATATCACTTTCATAAAAATTGGTCTGCCTAGTCAAAACCTTATCATCATCTCCTTTTTGGAAGGATTTTTGTAAAGTATTCAATTTTATATTTGGTTGTTTTTATGGTCCATTGGGAGTAAAAAGTCTATAGATATTTCAAATTAGCCATGGTTCTCTTCTATTCCTATTAACAAAAGGCTTTTATTTGCAATGAAGAAGTACTTAACATTTTTATCATGGTGGACCAACTTATGTCATACCAAGGTAAGTGAAATAAACAATTAATTAAGGAGATCTTTCCACCAAATATCTTTGAAGAGATTATTAGCAGTCTAATTTGTGGCTTAATTATGAAGATGTATTATGTTGGGGGTTAGGATATAAATCAAAAATTGTTATTAAAGAAGTGTATATGTCTACAATTGGGGATGTTGCTGGACCAAGTCAGATATCAAAAGACTTTGGAGATTAAAAGCTCACTAAAGTATCGTTCATTTTATATGAAAGCTAGTGCAAAATAGCCTTCTCACTTTTGAACTCTTAGCCCATCAAGTTCAAATAAATTTTGCATAGTCTTGTGGCATAGAGGTGGAGACTCTTAATTACTTATTCTTTTAATATAATCAATTTAGGTCAGTATGGTCTATCCGTAGTCATTCCCCTTTTGCATCTATTCAAATAGTTATTCAGGTTGTAGAGTTTTCACTTTTCAAACCTTCTTTAATGGTTATGAGTCAATCTCAAATACTTTTAAGCTGTACTCCAAGTGACTTGGCAAGATAGGAATAATGAGTATATTAGAGAAAAGATTTTTAATCCAAAATAAGTGGTTGGTCTTGCTGTTAGTCAAGCTCATTAGTATCTATTTCAACTTCAAACTAAAAGTATTAAATCTTCTAGCATTTGGGGTGATCTATCACACTCTAGAAATTTTCTTTTCTTCTTTTTATTTATTAGCTACCCCCTCAACCGGACTTCATTAAGGTGATTTTTGATGGCTTTGTGTTCATGCAAATTCTGCAGAAGTTAAGATTATGATACACAACTATTATGAAAGAAGTATCAGGACTATGACTACATCTCTTTTTACCTTTTTTGTACCAATTGTTAAGCTACATGCAGCATGGTATAGTCTCAAAGTAGTGGAGTTAACTTATATCTAATACATTGTACTGGAGAGAGATCTTATTGTAGTTATTTCTTAGATAGATAAGAGATCATCATATTGCATGCATCCCTACTTAGGGGGATTATTTTTGACCATCTCTATTATCTCGAGGATTAGGTGCAACCAATGTTTATTGTGAAGCTAGTAAGACTATAGATTTTTTGGTGAATTGAAAGGTGACTAATTGACAAACTGTAACCTAGATCCATGACTTCCTTCCCTAGTTGGTACAAATCCTTAAAGTTGATGCATGAGGAATATCTTTTTTGAGGTTTTAAGCCTCCCCTCTTGTTACCCAAAAATGAGGCCAAAGGGTTCATGAGGCCAAAGTTCATTTGCAAAACTCCACTTTGAACTTTGGTTGAAAGTTTTAATCCTTGCTCAGACAAAGAATCAAAGATCGAATGGGAGTAGCAAAGTGCCATAGCACCTTATATTGCATAGGCATTGCAATCTCTTGCAGGAAACCTAATGGAACTATATAATCATGGACATAAAACATCCAAGCTGCTTAGAGGGTTAGAAATGGAGATCTCTCTCAATGATAGGCAAGGTGGTATTAATTGAACCAGTGATATGTTCTTTCCTTATGTATCAATATAGCTATTCCAAAGAATGCCATCCATATCATTTTCGTTCAATAGTTCCAAAAGGATGCATCTCATGGCATGGGATTTTGTTTGACAACCAATCCATGATGGAGGTTTGGAAATCCCATCTTGATTTCTAGACATACAACATTAAGAGCCAAAAACATGTAGCAATATTTTTATTGAACCCTAACAACATTTGTTAATCAATTTTAAGAGCTAGGTATATATGGCTGTTAGAAGGTTCTATCTACTCTCACCCTACTCATAATGGTTCTTTTATCTACGAGGTGATATGTTATTGTGTGCCAATGGTGATGAAGAATATTAGTTAGTTTATTGCTGATGGAAGGACCATTGATGTTCTTGATGATCGGTGGCTATCCCATTGGACTTTGAAACCTTGAAAAATTTGAAAATAAAAATCTTTTAATTGATAGTGAGAAGAGTTGGAATGGGGCCTTAGTCACCCATGACTTTGGAGAAAACTTGGCTATTAGAATCCTATCTCTAGTGGTGACACTTGCTGAATCCTATGGCAAACTTGTTTGAAGGGGCTCCACTGCTCTCAAGGTAAGGGCTTGGGATTATATATATAACTCCTTTGTCCCAATCATGTGCCGGGCAAGGATGTTGCTTAGGTGTGGGACATTACTCATTTGAGAGTTGCTTTATTCTTTTGAAAGGTTGCTTGATTGTCTCCCCTATCGCAGTATTTGAACTTGTAGAGTGTGATTGTTGTCTAAGGTAGTGTTTGATACCCCAAAAGCTATCCCTGGATAAATGTACGGGATAGCATTTATTCAGGGGATAGCTGAGGGAATAAGTTTTTTTAAATTACAAGTCTGCCATCAAGAGATAACTTTAGTTGTTCATGAATTTCCTAAGGAATAAGTTCAGGGGATAACCCATGGTTCCCTTCTGGTTAAATTTTTTTAGATCTATCCCTTCTAGCTATAGCATTTGGGAATAAGGAGGAATATCTAAGGGATATCCTTCCTTATCCCCCATATCAAATACTGCCTAAGTGTTGGGGACAGTGAATCTAGCTAGTCCTCTTGAGTGTCTTAGAGGAACTCAAATATAGCATTTGTTTCCAATCCCTAACGTAGTTTTCTTCTCTCCTCTTAAGTCCAATACCTTCCTGAAAAGCCTTAAAATAAAGAACATTATTTGGACTCCTCGTGATGTGCTATTGAAGACCTTCACCCAAGTAGTAAAATTTATACAATCAAGAACCATTGAAGGATCCTTAACAATTATGCGAACCTTGGGCTCTCAATGACCCTCATTTAGCTTTAGGTGTGACAAGGGTCACCCAGTTGTTTTCTATGATTCAATGAATTGCTAGCCTTATGACTCATATGATGTAAATCAAGTTGCTTCTCATGGATATATAGAGAGACATTGAGGCTGCTCATATTTACAGGAAGGTTAATAGTGTGTAACTAACTGGACGGCTTCATACGCGATAGATCATGGTGACCCCAGTATTGGAATTCCATCTCTAGTACTTCGCTTAATTAGCTTTGTGATATTTTGTATGTAGACTCTAAGGCTGTGTTTGAAATAGGAAATAAGAGGAGATATTCTCTCTTATTTCCAAAAACCATAACTATAAAGGATAGCTGGGAATAAAGTTAACTAGAGGGATAAACCATGGTTATCCCCTCAATTTATTTCCTAGGAAATACAGGAATAGCTGATTATCCCTTCAAATAAGAGTAAAAAAAAGTTATCCTATGAATTTACCTTTTTTTGTATTTGATATGATCAATGGAATAGCCAGAAAATATCCCTAGGGATAGCCAGGAAATAAAATTTATCCCATACACTTATCTAGGGATAGTGTTTTTTCTATTAAACACTACCTAATGGTTGTATCTATGGTTAGATTGTGTGGTTAAGATATTTGGTACATGAGAGAGATATGACTATACTTCTCTGTTACTGAATAAATTAGTTACTGCTCCACCATGCGAGGATTGTCCAAGAAATATAAGCTCATCTCCATTCCTGAATAAATTAGTTATTGCTCCACCATGTGAGGCTTGTCCAAGAAGCCGACGCCCATATAGTATTTTATTCTCATCTATTAGTTATATCACTATATTATAATCACTCCAGACTAGGATTTCAATAGCCATATATTTTGATGATTTGAATTTTCTTATTTTAGAGCCTAATAATGGCAAGTGTTTCTCGTCATCTTTTAATAGGGCATTAAACTATTCCCATGTGCCTGCACTATACTAAACTAGTCCAAACTGAAATTTGGATGGCTAATGCTGGATCTTCTTGTGCATTGCTAAGGGATATATATATATATATATATATATATAATAATGTGAAAGAATTAGTGAAAGCAAATTTTTCATACATTTTTTTTGAAAAAAGAATATAGATAATTTTTTGAAACAGTGGCTCTAGATAGGCTATTATGAGTTTTATTCTATATATATATATATATTTCTTTGGCTAAGAAATTAATGATCTAACTTCTCATTGTGGAATGACGTATTTATTTATAACGAGCAATATTTGTACAACATTGGTTCTATGTGAATCTCTTTCATTGTAAATACTGGTTTGACAAACTTATAAACAAATATGTAAGTTTGTAACAGCTGTCTATGATTAGGTGTGCAAATGTGGTGGGGAGATCTAGATCTCCAAGTCAACAAATTTATGCCTAATATGTACCGAATCTTTGGAACTATAGGTAACTATGGATTTAAACCTAAAATTTGAAACTAAATTAGGTTTAAGTTAGTTTGACTTTGAAAAGGAAGAAGGAAAGATTCGTAATGGAAAATCAGCCTATAAAACTCTAACGCCAAGCAAGTGGGCCTGCTTCAGTCTTAATTTTTAATGGGATCATTCCATATTGTATGCCGGGTAGGAGAGTATGCATCATACATGTTGATTGATCATGCATGCAATGCATAAAAAAATAAAAATTATTCTTGACATACATGATCGTATGCGCATGATTAAGCACCGTCTGTAATGTAGATAAGGTGCACTGCATTTTATGCATAAAAATTTTTTGATGAAAAATAGAAGGCAGGATGGAATTATTTTTATTCGGACTTAGGTAGTGTTTGAAATAGGGAATACGAGAGGATATCCCCTGGATATTTTCCTTTTTATTCCCAAAAGCTATAAACTATTGAAGGATAGCTGGTTAAATATTATCCCCTTAATTTCTAGCTTCTTAGAAAATATAAGAATAGCTGGTTATCCCTTCAAATAAAAGTAAAAAAAAAAAATATTATTCTATAAATTTACTTTTTTGCATTTTATATGATCAATAGGTAATTAAAGGATGTCCTTAAAAATAATCAGGTACTAAACTCTCTCTCATATTTATTAAGGAATAATATTTTTTTTTACTTTTTTAATAATAAGGATAAAAAACCGTTGACTACACAGACTGTGGGCGCGCGCTCAGCTTTCCGCGCCTTATTGTTATTGTTATTTTTTTTAATTTAACGCGCACCATCGTTTCGATTAAAGTTCCTCGCGAAGCTGGCGCCTATCGCCACGCGCTCCGTGCATCGACCCGCGATCCATCTTCCTTATTTTCTCTTTTAGGGATTTCAAGCACAGCCATAAATTCAGCTTAAACTTATTTATTCTCGATTCCATTTGCAGATACCAGAATCCGATCTTTCTTCGAAGCTGACGAGGGACAGAGTTGATGGTGCATTACAATGGTAGCAGACGGTAAGGGAAAGATAGGGACGGTGAACGAATCCCTCCCTCGTTGCTTCACTTCCTCTCGCCTTCGTCGTCGTAGCAAGCTCTTGGTATCCATCCATCCATCCACCCATCCCCCTCGTCTTGTACTAGGCGAAGATGTGTGTAATTATTTGATTTAAATTTTCTCTTTTTAACAGGGAATGCCTGTGTTGCTTGCTTCATTTGGATGGATCTGTGGCTTCTTCTTGATCACTGCTTTCTTGTACTCTATGCTAGACCAGAAGCAACGCCAGCAGCAACTTTTCTATGATGATGATGGGGGTTTTCCGAGCATAACGATCTATGCCGCGCCGCGGCCATTCTCCGCAGATAAGCTGGATTTGGTTAGGGCAAGGCAGGAGCTGGCCGTGCGGTCGTGGCTCGCTCTCTCTCCCGATGTTCGTGTCGTCCTCTTTGGGCAGCATCCGTCTATTACCGCCTTCGCTGGAACTCTCGGGCCCCAAGTTACGGTTGAATCTGACATTGATTTCACGTATGTAGCCGTGATTTCTTACCTTCTGCCCAATTTTTTCATTGGTTGTTAGGTGGTTGTTTTTTTAATTTTGGAATTTGTACATGTTATTGTAGATTTAGCATATTTTGTGCTTCGAGATTCCTCTGTAACCGGAGGTCCCCTTTTTACTTGCCTTTGTTTATGACCGCTTGAATTAGACTAATTAATCGTCTTAAAGTTCTTTTCTATCTTTCATAGGTTCCATGGTGGGTGAGGATTAGTTTCCATGCCCTTTTCTTGAACTTTTTTTTTTTTTACCTGAATGATTGTCTTTTAAACACTAAAGCATATATATATTGAAAACAGCCAAGCTACTGGTACTAATATATTAAATATGCTTAATATGCAGAATTCTAGGAAAATTGTTAAATTGTTTCAGGTAGCAATTTTTTCTAGTTTTTCCTTCTGTTAGTGTAATTGATGAAAGTAAGTTTTTAAATGGTGGGACAGCAGCTGTCCTGACATTTAGGGTGGCCAGTATCTTAGGCTGTGCTGATCGAGATGTTAAGAAACTATGATAGGACAGTCCTACTGTGATGCCCCTCCCAATAGTCTCACATCAAGAAATTGAAAGTTGGTTGTATGGTTTATAACCATTAAAGAAGATGGACAAGTACCAATTGGATCCCTTTTGTGCTGTGTAGCCCAAGTTGATGTAGACCTTGTCCATCTTGCTTTCTTGTAGTGAAACGGGTCCGTGGGTATTGCAGGCCAGGGCCCGAATCGTTACAATATGGTATCAGAGTCACGCATCAGCCAGAAGTGCAGGAGCTAAGTGCCATATAGGACAAAATGCTATATCGATGGGAGCCACCTCTTAAGCCTGTGGGGGCCACAGAAGGTGGGGGCCATAGGGCAAAGTGCTACATTGATGGGAGCCACCTTTGAACCTATAGAATCCTGCTTGCCTGATGGTTATGATCATGTGCCTTTGGCGATGAGGACGTCGCCTCTGTAAGGGGGATAGATTATGATGTCCCTTCCAATAGTTCCACATCAAAAAATTAGGAGTTGATTGTATAAGTTTATAATCAGTTAAGAAAGATGGACAAGTACCAATTGGATCCCTTTTGGGCTGTGATAGCCCAAGTTGGTGTGGACCTTGTCCGTCTTACTTTCTTATAACGAAACGGGCTCGTAGGTACTGCGGGCCTGGAGCCCAGGTCATTATACCTACCCTCACATTTGAAATGGTATTCCATCTGACATCTCATGAAATGCCCCATCAGGATTTGAAATCTTGGATAAGAGATGATTTGCAAATCCGTCAAAGGTAAACAGGATGAAGAAAAATTAAATGAATTTATAATTTGGTGAACACTTTCAATGTTGAGGCCTAGGCTGTTGGAAAGTACACCCAGCTAACTTCAAAAGCATCTCGAGTAGCTTAGTTCTAAATTTGAAAGGAAAATAATGATCAAGTACACCCAGCTAACTTCAAAAGCATCTCGAGTAGCTTAGTTCTAAATTTGAAAGGAAAATAATGATCAAGTTTCTGAGCTACTATGAGGCATGAAATCTTGTATAAACTAGCTCCATGAATGATTGTTTTCGAAGGTTTTCTTCCATTGTATCTCGACTTATTGTGACTGCACTATAGATTATTTTCTTAGTTGACAATGAAATTACAAGAAAGAAGATAGAATTGATGAAAAAACTTAGGAAGAAAAGAAACACATGGTGTTGATTGCCTTTAAGAAAACACATTACAAATTTCATGGAAAGTAATATAGAGAGAATTGAAAAAGTAGGGGTCATAAAATTGTGTCTTGAACTTATGTGGGACATGTATGGAACATTAGTGCAAGTATTTTAAGTACCCGAACAGGGTATGTGATTTATAGTCACAATGCACCTCCAAAAATAATCCGTTTTGAGCTTGTTCCTACACTTTTGTTGTCAGTGTTTTGGTAGGTAAAATTCAAGATGTTAAGCATTTGTAGGATATTTTTCTCTAGTAATGAGATGAGGATAATGTGCATATATAATTGGATTAAGCAATGGGACAAAAGTTTATATATTTAAACTTTGTATGCACAGTTTGTAGTTAGGAAAAGGTTAGATGAGTTGAGTTGAGTTGAGTTTGTATGCACAATTTTAAAAAGTGCTCTATGTGGTAGCATATACGGAATGACCCCTAGTTGCATTGCATAGGCCATACGTGGTCCCTTTATGTGTTTGAGTGCATAAGCAGGCTGCATGTACCGGTGCACCATGTAAGCACCTGCATATCGCATATGTGACCATCTACCCTAAGTACAAGATGTTTTCTGCCAAGTTTATTTATAAAGTATGTACTTCAGAGTTTCAACTTATTTTTGAGAAAATAAAGTTTAAGCTTTGTTTGTAGGCTTTTAACAGTGATATATTGAAATTTATGGCTATAACTTTTGTTGCAAGTTTGAGCATGTCTATACTTAGGATGATATTGTTATTCTATAAAATTAACATGTCATGCTATGTTAGAACTTAGAATATACACTAAAAAATCTCAAAAAAATCTGGATGTGCAAATCTAATTCTTATTATTTTTCTGAATTTTTCAAATTTATTTCTATTTTTAACACTTTATATATTTATATATGTGTATGTATGTATGTATGTATTTCATTTATTTTTAAATTATTTAAGAAATATGAATCATATATATGACCCACTCAAACAAGCATGACTCGGTGTGCACATAGTATTTTTTCTTGAATTTTACTGATTCATTTTTTCTTTAACCATTTATATATAATTGTATATTATTTATTTAAATATTAAAAAAAAAACCAAACACCTACCCGTATATGTGCTCCACATAGTGTTATGCACCATGCAATGACACCTTGCATAATGTGACTGCCTTCTGAAACATTGATTGTATGTCACATAAGCTATGCAAGGTATATAAGATACAGCAAAGGAAACAAATTTAGGTTCCAGTCAAGATAAGTATTAATGGTAATACTGTTCTTACAATCCTAGGTGGAGAAATGGAGTGGTAGACAAAGGCATCTTCATAGAATAAGAGTTGGAGTAAGGTTCTTTTAGCATGTCGGTTTTCAATTCCATGAGGCATGATGGATAATTTTATAACAAAAATAAAGCCATGTCAGGATTAAAAAATGGCCAACTAATAATTAGGATGGGGACAAATAAAACAACCATAATAGAATGAGAATGTAGAGATGTTTTTGTCTTAAAACATAAATTATGCTTAAAAATGAGCATATCATTGGGACGTTATCAATTGTGGAAATAGTGGAAGTATTGTACAAGCATGCACAATGAAGAATTTGGAAAATCCTGGAAAGTGGCTGTATTTGCAACAAAGTATCAAGAGTTTTTCATACATTTGATTGTGACAAGTTTATATATGACTAATATCTAATCTGTATGCGTATCTGATCTGTATTTGTATCTGTATTCAGAAAGTTATTTAATAAAAAATTGCATCTGGTTAACATTTGTTTCTATATTCATGTCCACTGAACTAATGTAGGCATGAATATTAATATATCCATATGCACTGCAATCTCCTATCTGTTTTCTGGATTAAAGGGTAGATGAGGACCTTGGATTGGATAAAGTAGTGTTAGGTGGACTGCTAGACCTTCTCCCCCTCCTTGCGCTTGAAAACTACCACTTGTCCTTGAACTCTGGCTATTGAACTCTGATTTCTCCACTATTCTTATGGTCACAACTCTTGTAGGCTTTTCTACTTTTATGATGGAACTTTGGAGAAACTTCCTTTGGAGGGTCCAAGACATGGTCACACTCATGATAGTCACTCTGTTTTAGAGCTGTGTTTATTAATTTTTTAATGGAACTAACTCTCCATGGATAATTTTATTATCTCAGTTTTTCACAATTCACAATATTCTAAAAATACATATATCACTTATTCACAATACAATATGTGGCCAGATACCTTCTCTGGCTCAAGTTGCAATGTATCTACTAACGTAGTTGAGGTTCCACTCTCAGTTACCAAAAAGACCTTACCTTTCTATATGATGATATTTTTGAAAAGACTTTTAGTTTTCCACTTGTCCTCTTCCCTTACTGGGACCTGTAGAACTGAGCATAAGAGTGATAACAGAAGCATCCATCTCTTTTCCAAAGTAAATCTGCTCAGGCCAATGTCCAAATGATTCATGCCTGTGCAATTATTAAGTTGTTTCTCCTTGATGTTTGTAAAACTATTTCATTTAACTATGCTTGCTGCATGTGTACTGCTTCCTGTATCTTCAATGTCAGGTGACACATCTTTCACTGGATCTCAAACTGGCTATATTTGATTGGCTGATTGGGTGAAAGATCAACATGTAGGCATGGATGAGTTTTTTATTTGTAGCATGAAGAACTGATTTTTCTTTTATTGTTTCTATTTATCTTCAGTGAGAAAGGCTAGGATGAAGGCACCCTGCACCCTGTCAATTGTTGTCACGAGTCATTTTGTACAAAATCTGTTCAGACTTGTTTGTCTGGATTTCATGTGACAAACTGATTGTTGTCTTGTTGACGAAGTGTGTGCATCTGCGTCCACATGTGCTTCTTTTGCATTTAGCAGATGTGCATGTCCTTGATCGATTGGTCATTAGCACTTGTAAATGAGCTCTTTTTAGCAAGTAGGATTGGAGCGCTTTGATGAAATGCCTGATAGTAGTCCTTGGCTCCTTGTCACTCCTTGTCTATTATGACTGATGCGGACAAATCAACCGTGTTGAGCGACGGGCATGCTGAGGTTTATCGTGGGCTTCCAAGATGGAGGGGTCGTCTCCCTTCTTCGGAACCCTGCAAGAAGTCCCCGGCCGGTGTTCCCGGCGAGGACCCTCCGACGCTCAAGTTAGTAAACTTGTCGCTCAGTTCTGTAGTAGTGAGATTTGAGTTGAGAGATAGAGAGCGATAGATAGGGCAGAGAGAGAGATCCCCTTGCATTGAGCTCGGGTCCTCCTCTTATACCTGTTGGGGGGTCCGTTTACCTCGTTCTGTTGGAACCGTCGAATCTTCCTTGTTGATAAGTTTCTTTGAACGGCGAGTGGTTAAGCCGTTGTTGGATGAGGGCCGCTTGTAGCGTAACTGCCGATCGTGGTAGCACTTGACCGTGATTTCAGTGAGCGAGGTACATGGCAATAGACCTCGAATCTCGGGATATGTTGCCTGAGGCGGGTCATTGTGCATGCGAGAAAGGCACCAAGTTAGGACCGGAGCTATTGCTGGAGGCCGAAGCCAAAGGCCGTCGCTGGAGGCCGTAGCCAAAGGCCGTCGCTGGAGGTCGGAGCCAAAGTTCCTTTTCTGGGTTTTGCTGTCACATCATTTCTCCAAAAATCGTGCAAAAGATAATACCACCCAGAAGAGATGGTCAGTCGTATCAGATGCCTCCCGCCCTGAGATGGGTGAGCGCATAATCACCAGCGAAAGGGGTGTTAATATCCTCTGGGCGGCCGATTTTCGCGCCATCATTTCGTCTGTCTGGGCTGTTGGGATTGGAGAGGATTTCCCTTGAGTAGTGAGTCGTAAAAGGCGAGCGTCATCATTGTGGTAAGGCCACCGCCATTTCTTATTGGTGGAGCTTTTCGTGTTTTTCGCGCCGGTAGGCCGCCGAAGCGCCTTCCATTTGAAGGTGGACACATGGCCAAAATGGACGGCCATGGGATGATTTGAAATGGGGCTATAAGAGGAAAAAATCGTCCTTATCCTCCCATCCTCCCTTCTCTTACACTACTGCTTCCTCTCGAGTCCGCAAGCGTCCGTCCGCCTCCCGTGTTTTATTCTCTTCTCGTGCTCCTTCGATCCTACTCAAGTTTTCCAGGTTAGACTCCATGGCTTCCTCGCCTTCTTGTTCTATTTCTGATTCCGGGGATCGTTCCCCCACTCCTTCTCAAACTTCCGCTTCCTTACCAAGCCAGTGGTCTACCCCCCTACTTCAATCACTCCTTGCCAGAACGGCGGCCGGTCAAACGCCCCGTAGCCGGGAGTCATCTGACCAGCGGGCGGACTTCCGCCCGGAGCCGTCCGATGGCTGCTGGTCCTTCCAGCGCTGCCAAGGAGTCCCCCGAAGGGACTGCTTCCACTATGTCTGCTCAAGACATAGTAAATCTGAAAGCTAGGTATAGCTTTCCGCCAAACCTTCGTCTGTTCTACCCTGCTCCTGATGACAGGGTAACCTCTTCCCGTCCCGGAAGAGTTGCCTTGTATGGAGCCTTCTTTAAGGCCGGACTTCGGCTACCTATCCATCCTTTCATCCTCAATCTTCTGGACCGATATTCTCTAACACCTTCCCAGTTAGTTCCTAACTCGATCCGAACCATCGTTGGCTTTCTGGTTCTCTGTCACCTGCAAGGCATAGAGGCCAGCATCTCCTTATTCCGCAGTTTTTATACCCTCCGCAAGCAATCAGGTTGGTGGTCCTTTACTCCTAGGTCCAATAGGATCCTCAAGTTGTACCTTCCACCTCCGTTAAAGGTGGAAGGATAAGTTCTTTTTTGCTGATATCGATGGGGTGCGCGGAAGCTGGGGGACACCCAATATTGATGCCAATAGGGATTCTTCGATCCTCCCAAGAGATCGAATGGCATTTGGGCAGCTTCTGACTGCCGATGTCCCACGATGCAATAAGCTTTTGGCTGATGAAAACCTTCGTCTCGCCGGCCTAATCCCTTCTGGTGGTAAGCACTTGATTACCCACATTTTCTTCTTTTCTTTTTTCTCTTCCTCTTCTTCTCTTTTTTTTTTAATTCATCTCCCGCCTTTATAGGGATGGCACCATCGCTTCGCGAGCTCAGGTAGGCGGCCACTAAGAAGAGGAAGGCAACGGGGAATGATTCCCTTGCTGAGAGGAGGGCCGTTGCCAAAATCCCAAGGAGGGCCGACGCGGGGAGGGCCGACGCTGGAGGGGCTAGAGTTGTGAAGCCCTTGCGCGCCAAGGTTTTGAAGAAGGCCGACACTGGAAGAGCCGACGCTAAAAGGGCCAAAGTGGTGGGTCCCCGCACGTGTGCGAGGCAGCCAGAGCCAAGCCGACGAGCCCGCCAAGAAAGACACGGTAAGGGCCGAGGCCGGCGAGGAAGCCGGGGAGCCAAATAGGAGAAAGAAGATCATCTTCAGTTCCAGCTCCTCCTGTCATCCTGCTCGATCCTTCTCCTGAGCAGGTCGCAAAAGCGCCGTCACCCCCACCCGAAGCCGTGGAGACGGAGCAAGTCCCTGCAACAATAGGGCCAACTCCCGCAGCTATCCTGCCCCCCGTAGGGGCAACAATCGAAGCGCCTCCACCAGCCAAGGGGCCGGAGGCAGCAAGTCGGAGGCGGAATCCTCCTCCACGGCCCCGTGCCAAGGGAAAGTAGGGGTGTCGACCCTTCCTTCCAATCACTGTTGGCGAACCACAGCCGCTGGGCCGAGCAGGCCTTAGATGAAGCATCTGTGGTGGAGGTGCAAGAGTTTCTCCGGCATCAAGGGAGAGCCACCTTCTTCCGCGAGGCGTCTGTGGCACATCTCTGGGTGAGCCTTTGCTCCATTATCATTTTTTCTCTTTGTTTCGTTTGTTTTATTTTGCTTTTTAACATTGACATTCCATTTAGGCACTGAACTCTCTAATCGCCATGAGGGAACTTTGGACCCTGAGTGATGCTGCTCTCGACCAGTCGCGGGAGGAGATGCTATCACTCCAGGCCAGGGCAGAAAAGGCAGAGATGGCTTTGGAGGATACCCGGGCCACCCTAAAGGGCGAAGTCGAAGCCATCCGGCTGAGAGCCGAGAAGGCCGAGTACGTGCTGGAAGTTGCCCAGCGTCGTGCAGCCAATGAGCTGGATAACGCTCAGGCGGCCGAGGAAAGCAAAGGATGGCCGAGGAGAGGCTGGAGGTGGTGGAATCAGAAATGTGCGTCTTGAAGACTCGATTGGATTCGCCTCCATTGAAATAGACGCAGCCAAAGAGGTCACCCGCCAGTCCGATGCCAAGATTGCCGACTTGGAGGCGGCGGTGACTGAGGCCAAGAGGGAGGCCGTCGAGTCGAGCGGAAAGCCCTCGAGGCAGAGAAAAGAGCTGCAGAGGCCGTAGAGGATTTCAGAAAGTCTAAAGCCTTTGATAAGGAGCTAGCCGAATCGGCGGCGTTTGCTTACGATGCCGGCTTCCAAGACTGCAAGGAAAAAATCCAAGAACTCTACGACCTCGAGGATATTGAAGGGCTGAAGCCAGATGACATCCCTGAAGACGATGACCCGGCCCCAAATGACCCTTAGTAGTTTTTTTTTTGTATTGCTCTAAGCCCGACTTGGGTCGGCAATTTTGTAAACTTTTAGCCATCAATGAATGTTTTAACCCTCATCGCGTGCCTTTGGTTATAATCAGCTTTAGCTGTGTGAGTTGTCGCGAATCACCAACCAATGGTGCCTCGTTAGATAGGTCGCGCGAAATGTGATTGTGCGCCGAAACATTGTCCCGGATTACCGACGCAGGGAGCCGGTTTTTGGTGCCGACGCAGGGCGCCGGTCTTAATTGCCGATGCGGGGTGCCGGTCTTTAGTGCCGATGCGGAGAAACGGTCTTTAGTGCCGACGCGGAGAGCCGGTCTTTAGTGCCGACACGGAGAGATGGTCTTTAGTGCCGACGCAGAGAGACGGTCTTTAGTGCCGACGCGGAGAAACGGTCTTTAGTGCTGACGCGGAGAGCCGGTCTTTAGTTGCCGACGCGGAGCCGGTCTTTAGTTGCCGATGCGAAGCCGATCTTTAGTGCCGACGCGAAGAGCCGGTCTTTAGTGCCGACGTGGAGAGCCGGTCTTTAGTGCCGACGCGGAGCCGGTCTTTAGTTGCCGACGCGGAGAGCCGGTCTTTAGTGCCGACGCGGAGAGCCGGTCTTTAGTTGCCGACGCGGAGCCGGTCTTTAGTTGCCGACGCGGAGCCGGTCTTTAGTTGCCGACGCGGAGAGCCAGTCTTTAGTTGCCGACGCGGAGCCGGTCTTTAGTGCCGACGCGGAGCCGTCTTTAGTGCCGATGCGGAGCCGGTCTTTAGGGCCGATGGAGCCGGTCTTTAGTTGCCGACGCGGAGCCGGTCTTTAGTTGCCGACGTAGAGAGCTGGTCTTTAGTGCCGATGCGGAGCCGGTCTTTAGTTGCCGACACGGAGCCGGTCTTTAGTTGCCGATGCGGAGAGCCGGTCTTTAGTGCCGACGCGGAGCCGGTCTTTAGTGCCGACGCGGAGCCGGTCTTTAGTTACCGATGCGGAGAGCCAGTCTTTGTTGTCGAGCATACTCATTCAAAAATAATGCAAACATTTCGAACATCAATATGTCAAATAGATTCAAATTAATGAAGATAGCACCTTACTGATAATACCGGCGTAAATTATCGGCGTTCCAGGTACGAGGAAGGGTTTCCCGTCTAGCTCTTCAACTTTGTATGCCCCGTGGTGAAGTACCTCCTTGACACGGTATGGTCCTTCCCATTTCGGTGCCAGCTTGCCCCCCTCTGTTGGCTTTGATACTTCAGCTCTTCGTAGAACGAGATCTCTGGAACGGAACGTCTTGGATCATACTCGAGCATTATAGTACTTGGCCGCTCGCTGACGGAAAGCCGCTATACGAAGCTGTGCTTGATCTCGCAATTCTTCCACTAAATCTAGATCGGCTCGCAGCTGGTTTGAGTTGCTTTCTTCATGGTATAATTCTATTCGGGGACTGGGAACTCCTATCTCCACCGGAATGACCGCTTTGGTCCCAAAGACCAGGCTGAAAGGAGTTTCCCCAGTAGGGGCTCGCGGCGTCGTGTGGTAGGCCCACAGTACACTGGGGAGTTCCTCCACCCAGCGCCCTTTGCAGCCATCTAGCCGAGCCCTGAGCCCTTGGAGGATGATGCGATTGGTCACCTCGGCTGCGCCGTTGGTCTGGGGTGCCCCATGGAGGTAAATCGATGATGGATGCCCAGGCCAACGCAGAATTCCCGGAAGGCCGCGTTGTCAAACTATCGGCCGTTGTCAGTAACGAGGGTGTGCGGTAGCCCGAACCGGCACACCACAGACTTCCAGAAGAAAGTCCTTATTTTGCCTTCCGTGATTTTGGCGAGAGCCTCCGTCTCGATCCACTTGGTGAAATGGTCGACTGCCACCACTAGGAACTTACGTTGTCCGAGGCTGGAGGGAACAGTCCCAGGATGTCCATGCCCCACTGTGCGAAGGGCCAGGGTGCGGCCAGGGGGTAGCTGGAACGCCTGGCGCTGGCAGCCCTAGCTAGGACGCCGTTGATGTTGAATGTTGGCATGGCGCTGGCAGCTGTCACACCTCTTAACAAGTTCGGAGGCGTCCTCCTTCATCGTCAGCCAGTAATACCCCTGCCGTAGGGCTTTGTATGCAAGAGCTCTGCCCCCAGATGGCTTCCACATATACCTTCATGTATCTCTCGTAGAATATAATTAGCTTCGGTGGGACCAACACACTGAGAACTGGGTATGAGAACGACCTCCGATAGAGCTTTCCCTCCATTATGAAAAATTTCGGGGCCCGTCTTTTAAGTTTCTTGGCTTCGGCAGGGTCTTCTGGGAGGGTACCTCGGTAAAGTACTGGACATAGGTGTCCATCTAGGAGGGCTCCTGCTCAACTGGTAGAGTTTCTCCTGATGCGTCAATACTCGGGGCTTCTAAGTGCTCTACATAAGCTCTTCCCAGCATCCCATCAGCTGAGGTGGCAAGATGGGATAAGGCGTCGGCTCTAGCATTCTCCTGTTGAGGGATGTAGCTGACGCTAAAGTAAGCCAAGGGAGAAGCTAGCGATTGCACCATACTCAAGTAGCGGACATGATGGGATCCCTTGCTTCATATTCCCTTGCGATTTGGCCAGCGACCAGTTGGGAGTCGTGAACGCCCTAAGGCGTTTCACCCCAAGTTCTTGAGCTAATCTCATCCCGGACAGCAAAGCTTCATATTCTGCCTGATTATTAGTGGCTGGAAAGAGGAAGCGGAGTGCACACTCGGTTACAACTCCATCCGAGTTGGCCAAGATGAGGCCTGCTCCGCTCCCTTGAGAATTCGACGCCCGTCTACATGAAGGACCCATTCATCATCACTGGTTCCAAGAGGCTGAGGGTTTGTAGAAGGTTCTTCAGGTTGCTCCTCTCCCCAAGTGCATTCGACCAAAAAATTCGCCAAGACTTGAGACTTCATGGCCGACCGAGGGCAAAAAGATAGATCGAATTCCCCCAACTTAAGGGCCCACCTTGCCAGTCGGCCGGAAGTATCCGGGCGAGCGAGAACTGTCTTCAGAGGTTGGTCTGTGATCACCGCGATCGGGTGGGCTTGGAAGTATGGCCGCAGACACTGGGTAGACACGATCAATGCGAAGATAATCTTCTTCATCTTCGAGTACCTGGTCTCTGCATCATGGAGCACCTTGCTTGTGTAGTATACTGGCCTTTGCGTGCCATTGGTGTCCACACGGACCAGCACAGAACTAACGGCTTCAGGAGAGGCTGCGAGGTATAGAAGGAGTTCTTCTCCACCTGTTGGCTTGGCTAGCAGTGGCGGGGTAGATAAGAATTCCTTTAACCCCTCGAACGCCTCTTGACACTCTTTCGTCCATTCGAATTCATTGACCTTGCGGAGCGCCTTGAAGAAGGTAGACATCTTTCAGTGGACTTGGACAGGAAGCGACTTAAGGCAGCCACCCTTCCCATCAGGCGCTGTATTTCCTTCTTGTTGGCGGGAGGCCTCATATCCAAAATGGCTTGAACTTTGTCCGGGTTTGCCTCGATCCCCCACTGGGTTACCATGAAACCAAAGAACTTTCGGCTGTCACCCCAAATGCACACTTGCGTGGGTTCAGCTTCATTTGGTACCGACGAAGGTTGTCAAAAGTCTCCGTTAAGTCCGCGATATGGTCGGTGGCGTGGACGCTCTTTGTCAACATGTCATCCACGTACACTTCCATGTTTCGTCCTATCTGGCTTCGAAGACTTTGTTCATCAGCCTTTGGTAGGTGGCTCCCGCGTTCTTTAGCCCAAAAGGCATTACCCTATAGCAGTACAACCCCTTCTCAGTTATGAAGGAGGTAGCTTCTTCATCCGCCGGATTCATCCTGATCTGGTTGTATCCAGAAAAAGCATCCATGAAGCTAAGGACCTCATGCCCGGATGTAGCGTCCACCAGTTGATCGATCCGGGGCAGGGGAAAGCTGTCCTTAGGGCATGCTTTGTTGAGATCGGTGAAATCCACGCACATTCTCCAGCTCCCGTTGGTCTTACGGACCAGCACCACGTTGGCCAACCATTCGGGGTAATGGACCTCCCGAATATGGCCTGCAGCCGTTAACTTGCGAACTTCCTCGTCGATAGCTTTCTGTCTATCTGGAGCGAAGTTTCTTTTTTTCTGTCGGACCGGTCGACACTCTGGCCTGAGGTTGAGCCGATGGGTGATCACTTCCTCAGGGACGCCCGGCATGTCTGAGGACGACCATGCAAAGACGTCGGTGTTGGCACGCAGGAAAGTAAGAAGTCGATCACGTGCCTCTTCTGGAAGCAACGCCCCCACCTGAACAGTCCTTGCCGGGTCATCCCCCAAGGGGAGGGTCAGGAGGTGTTCGGCTGGCTCTCCCCTCCTTCCCAGCTCCCGGGGATCGAGCGGCTCAGAGGCTATTGCCGACGCCGCTTCCAGTGGGCTGGGAGACAAATGATAGCAAGGCGGTGGCGGGCTTTGCTCCCCTTTCATCTCTCCGACTCCTTCATCAGTGGGAAACCTTACCAATAATCTCTTAGTGGAGATCACGACATCTAGCAAATTCAATCCTGGTCTCCCTAATATAGCGTTATAAGCCAGTGGGACCCGGACCACCAAGAAATTTATAACCACGGTGCTTTGACATGGAGGGGTCCCAGCCGTGACTGGGAGGGCGATCTCCCCCTCCACGCTCACCGAGTCTCCAGTGAAGCCCATTAGAGGCGCGGCGACGGGTCGGAGGGAAGACTTCAACGGATTCATCCGAACAAAAGCCTCGTAGCTCAAAACATCCACCGAACTCCCACTATCAACTAAAATTCTTTTTACAGGATGTTTGCTATAGTCATGGACACAACGACGCTGTCGTCATGCTTATTAACTACCCCATCTAAATCCTTTCCAAAGAAAGGAATTACAGAATCTATTCCCTCTCGCTGCCTCTTTGAACCGCCACCTGCCCCCCAGAAATCATAGCTATGGTCTTCTCCGTTGGAGCATTGTCCACCGGCCGGAAGTATCGGAGGCACCGATGGACCCGAAGTGGGAAGGTTTCCCCTTCGAACGAATTTGCCCAGGTGACCCTGTTGAACCAGCTCCTCAATGGCCTTCTTTAGATGGCGGCAGTCCTCAGTGTCGTGACCATAGTCTCGGTGGTACCGGCAGTAAAACTCCTTGTTGCGGGGGGTCCTAGATTTCAAGGGAGCCGGACGCTTGAAATAAGGTTCCTCTTCGATCTCTAGTAGGATGTGAGATATAGGAGCCATGAGGGGAGTGAATTGCTCCTTAGGAACAAGCGTCTGTGGTCGGCGATCTGAGCGGTGAGGAGGCTCAGGCTTCCGAGGTCGTGCTCCGGCATGATCAGTAGGCGTGGTGTTCTTGTCAGCTCCCCTCCTGGAAGAATCCGCCTCGTCGGCGCGGATGTACTTCTATACTCGACTCAGAAGCTCGGCATAAGAACTCGGAGGCTTCTTGTCCAGGGAATAGGCAAACCTGGAGGGACGAAGTCCTCGCTTTAATGCCAAAGTGGCTACAGAATCTTTTAGGTTGTATACCTCCAACGCTGCTTCCTTAAACCGAGCGACAAAGTCCTTCAAGGTCTCGCCACTCCTCTGCTGGATAGCAAATAGGCTATCGGCCACTCGTGAGATCTTTCGGCAAGCATCAAAGTGGGCCAGGAAAGATCGCTCGAGTTGCCGAAACGAGTTGATGCTGCGTAGAGGCAGGCGGGAATACCACGCGCGTGCCGCCTTGCGAAGGGTGGCCGGAAAGGCGACACATAAAAGGGAGTCCATTGCTCCCTGGACCTGCATGAGGACCTTGTAGCTCTCCAGGTGGTCAAGGGGTCCGTCGTGCCATCGTACGGATCCAGTTGGGGGAGACGGAAGCGGGCGGGACCGGTTCCTCCATGATACGCCGGAAAGTGGGGGGCGATGCTCATACTCCGTCCCATGAGGATTAGCGATCCGGCGGCTAAGCTCCTCCAACCGTCGATGATACTCATCGAGCCGTTGCTCGGCCCGACGGGTAGTCTTCCTGAGGGTGCCATCTCGAGATGAATCGAAGAAGAAGCCGAGGAAGATCGCCGGCGTAAGGAACGCGCCCATCTGGACTCTCTCCTCCGGCCGATGGTGGGAACGACCGGAGTGGCTAGAGGGGGACCGCCGTCGCTTCGAGGCCTCTCGGCGACGAGGTTCAGGGGGTGAGCGGCGGGAGACCTCGGGTGGGGTCCCGCCTTGGTGAGACTGGACTGTCCCCGCACCCCTTCATTGGGCACAGGGGGTTGTGAGGTGCAGCAGTCAAATAATGTTCTTGCAGTCCCCGTACCATCGTCATCAGATCCTGGACCTGGTGAGCCAGAACCTCAAGCCGGTCAGGTTGGCTTATCTGTGCGAGGGGCGGAACACGGAGGTTGGCCTCCGATTGCTCAGCCCGTGAATACGCTCCGCGGCTTGACTGGAGGAAGCCTCCTGTGCTCGTGTGGTCACCATCATCTCCTCGCAGAATTGGTGGGGTCACAGGGAGAACCTTCGCCTTCCTTCCGTGCGAACGCCCCTACTGGTGCGCCAATCTGATGTGGACAAATCAACCGTGTTGAGCGACGGGCATGCTGAGGTTTATTGTGGGCTTCCAAGATGGAGGGGTTGTCTTCCTTCTTCGGAACCCTGCAAGAAGTCCTTGGCCGGTGTTCCCGGCGAGGACCCTCCGACGCTCAAGTTAGTGAACTTGTCGCTCAGTTCTGTAGTAGTGAGATTTGAGTTGAGAGATAGAGAGCGATAGATAGGGCGAGAGAGAGAGAGATCCCCTCGCATTGAGCTCGGGTCCTCCTCTTATACATGTCTGGGGGGTTCCGTTTACCTCGTTCTGTTGGAACCGTCGAATCTTCCTTGTTGAGATAAGTTTCTTTGAACGGCGAGTGGTTAAGCCGTTGTTGGATGAGGGCCGCTTGTAGCGTAACTGCCGATCGTGGTAGCACTTGCCCGTGATTTCAGTGAGCGAGGTACACGGCAATAGACCTCGAATCTCGGGATCTGTTGCCTGAGGCGGGTCATTGTGCATGCGAGAAAGGCACCAAGTTAGGACCGAAGCCATCGCTGGAGGCCAGAGCCAAAGGCCATTGCTGGAGGCTGGAGCCAAAGGCCGTCGCTGGAGGCCGTAGCCAAAGGCCGGAGCCAAAGGCCGTCGCTGGAGGCGGGAGCCAAAGGCCGTCGCTGGAGGCCGGAGCCAAAGTTCCTTTTCTGGGTTTTGCTGTCACATCATTATCTCCGAAATCGTGCAAAAGATAATACCACCTAGAGGAGACGGTCAGCCGTATCAATGACCAAGGCTTGAGGTCGATGATCAATGATCAACATTTATTTCTGAATATCTTTGCGGCATCCAACATGGTATCCCCTACCTTGTTGGCCTTGAAGTCAACAAAATGCTTACAAATGTCTAGACTCCAACTTGTCAATTTATTTTTTGAATCATCATATTTCCTTTGTTTAGGAAGAGCATCCAGTATATGACTACTATGCATAATTAGATAATAGAGGCCCTCTTGAAACTCTCTCATATGAGTTCTTAAGTCTAATTTTTCCCATCAAAGACCATCAAAACCCTTTTACTTCGAATAGGCAAGTTTCACCTGTCATTGGTTGGCATCTCATACAGTCAGCTGATGGCTACAGTCAGATGGCTATTGACAGGTTGCCACTCGACTGAGACTTAAGGTTTGAATTTCTCCTTGATTTCTTTTACGATATCTGTTATATCTGTGAAATTGGGGGTTGTCTGGTCCATACGTGTAGCCGAGTCCTCAAGAGGTCTGGCCATATATGCCATGTGGGAGGACAAGGACATTTCTGGTGAAGGTGTTGCAAGAAGATGGAGCACGCAGGTCAGAAGTAGGGGTATTTGTCATGTGAGCTACTAAAAAAAATTAAGAGAGTTGGCATTGGGTGGCGGCCAACTTGAAAATCTAGTATAAAGATTAATATAATTTAGCTTGATGCAAAAGAACATCCAATCAAATTCAATGTCTTCAACATTGAAATTAAGTTAGGCTGATCCAAGAAAAAATTGTTTTATTGGTTTAGTGCACTGAGGCTACTCACAGGAAATGTGAAAACTTGCATAATTGAAGGGAATTCAATTTGCACTTGTACCAAACTGGTATAGCATGTTCTTGGGTCTCACATTAGAGATGCAAGTTAGCATTGTGAGTGAAGCCAAATATTTTATAAAATAAAACCTCTTTGGGAGCAAATTCGGTGAAAATAATGATGATCATGAGATTTTGAGAAAGCAAATTAAGAAGGGAATAAAAGCTAATAGTTTGTTTTATAGATATTTTAAAGAGCAATTATGGGGAATTTACCTAAGCTAATGATAACTATTGAAGAGATTTGGAGAGAGGCTTTAAAATCTAAAATGTTTTAAGATTAGTAGAACTAAAACTAAATATATGAAATGTAATTTTAGTGGGAGTAGAAATACAAATGAAGAAATAGTAAAAATTGCAAGCCAAGAGATACCAAGGAGTGAAGAACTTAGGTATTTGGGATCAATTATTCAACAAAAAGGTGAATTAGGTAAAGATGTGAATCATAGAGCTAAAGCAGGATGGATTAAGTGGAGGAGTGCTTCGGGAGTATTGTATAATTGATGCATCCAATTAAATTGAAAGAAAAATTCTATAAACCCGCTATTAGGCTAGCTATGCTATATAAAACAGAGTGTTGGGTAATACTGAAATAACATGTGAATAAATTAAATGTAACATAAATGTGTATGTAAGATAGATATGTGGTAAAACTTTAAAAGATAAAATTAGAAATAAACATATAAGAGAAATGATAGGAGTAGCACCAATTGAAGATAAAATGAGAGAAAATCGATTATGGTGGTTTGGACATATACAACGAAGACCTTTAAATGCTCCAATTAGAAAGAATGATCTTTTGACAATCCATGGTAAGGATAGATTAGAGGTAGACCTAAACTAATATGGACAGAAATAATTAAAAAAGATATAACTATTTATAATTTGAATGTCGACGTAGTCCTGAATAGAGTAGAGTGGAGGAAGCATATTCATGTAGCCAACCCCATGTAGTTGGGAAAAGGCTTAGATGAGTTGAGTTGAGATGAGTAGTCTCATAATCCCTTCTCTTAGTCAGATAAAAGTCTTACTAGTCATCTTATTGGGTTCTTATGGTTACATAGACATGAAATTTTCAAAGCAAAAAGGCATAGGACCTACAGCACAAATGAAGACCTTTGACAGGTACCAAGACCAATGTAGTAGCGCATAAAGCAAGAAAGATTCTAGCTTTAAGCCCTCAAGAAATTCTAGTTTTTTACTGCATAAAAGAGTATGCAGGGATTGGGCAAGGGGTATGCGGAAATATGGGACTCTAGACTCTCTAACAACTAGAACAATCCTGAAAGAAAGAGGAAATCACAAAAAGTTTGCAGATTGCTGACATGTCTGGGCTGCATTGCAATCTAGTGCTATACCAGGTGTCTTTGGAATGATCTGGTGACAGGGTAGATGTTGTTAAATCCCATATTACTTTGACAATACCATCAAGGAATTGACTTAATATTTGACTAATCATGTGTCTGGGCCGCATTGCAATCTAATGCCATACCAGGTGTCCTTGGAATTATCTGGCGGCAGGAGGGGTGTCATTGGATCCCATATGACTGACAAAACTATGAAGAAATTGGCTTAATATTTGACTATCAAGGTGACCAACTGGACCCCAACGATCAGATTGTTCACTTGGATTCGGAAGGGGTTGGGGGCTGCCCCTTATGTCATTTATTTTAGGTTGCATCAGCCAATTAGCCCTTACATGACTTGGTTTAGATTATCTGAAACGATCATGTCAAACTGGGCCAAACTCATTAGAATCATAGAATAGACCTGCTTTTCCACAGAAGTTGTCATGCCCCAGACCAATGTGGGATCCAGGGGTGGCAACCCGCCGCATGCCTGGCATGCAAGACGTCCTGAAATATAATCCAATTTATTCAAGATAGGATAATACCACTATGTCATTTAGAGTCAAATACTTTAGTACAAGCCATAATTATGAGTTTTGGGCTATATGCCCATCATACATAAATCAATGGGGTTACAACAAAATGTTGTATCTTAATTTCCTCAATTAAATCTCAAAAATTGGAATAATGAAGCATCCTTTAAGGTCTACCCAGTCTATTCCTGGGCCAACTTTGGGCTCGAATATCTCCCAATATATAAGCCCGAATGGGGAAATAAAAATATCCAAGAAACTAGAATCAACGCTGAATCGGGCCATATTTTTATTTCTCCGTTCTTGGCCCAATACGGAGCCCAAAATGCAAAAATGGCTCGTGAGCCGGCCCAACAGGACCCAACGTGGGACGGCCCAACCGACCCACGTCTCCTTCTTCCCCACCCGCCTCCCTGTTTCACCCGAAACAGGGGGGAGCCGTGCTGGCGGCCAGGGCCGCCGCCGGCCAATTTTTGGGCAGCCCGGCCACCGGCGACGGGCCAGAGTCGGCCGTCGCTGCGGCCGCCTCCCTTCCCTCTCTTTCTCCCTCTATTTTTCTCTTTCTCTATCGTTCTCTCCCGCGGCACGAATCGTGCGGTGGCACGGCCGGCCACCATGGCGGCCGACCCTCACCGGACGGTCGCCCGCCGCCGGTGAGGGCCACTGGCCGCTGCCTAGGCCCGGCGAGGCGACGGCCACTCCGCCGGGCCTGAACCAAGCCGTGAACCGGCTTGGTTCCACATCTCTCCCTCTCATTCTCTCTGTCTCTTTCTCTCAATCTCTGTAATTGACTGGAAGGGGGGCTTACCAGCGGCCGTGTTGGGGAGGAGAATGGAGAAGGAGGGGTGCTCCCCCCTCCTTATATCCTGGCGAGGGGAGGGTTATCCCCTCCCCTGTGCCCGTGTGAAGAGGGCACGTCGGCGCCTCCTTCCGCCACGCCAGGTCAACAATGGCGGAGGAAGGGCGGCGCCTCCCTTCCTCCGTCAAAGAAGGCGGATCCTCACATGATGAGGATCGGGGTTCATTTTCCCTCCTTATAAAAATTTCGGCCTGAAATTGATGTACTTCATATAACATTTAGAATCCAAAGCTTTGATCATATGATTAATCTTTTTTCCAATTACATATGCTATGTTACAATCAATTGAGGATATTTCTTTTAATTTCCTCCTCAAGCTCCTAAGTAGCTTCCCTCTCAGAATAGTTACTCCACTGGATCTTGACATAGGGAATGCTACGCCGTCTTAAAACTTGATCCTTGCGGTCCACAATACGCATGGGATGCTCCTTATATGTTAGATCCTTCCTTAACTGCATGGGCTCAATTCTATCACATGGCTGGGGTCAGAAATGTACCTCCTCAACATGGATACATGAAATACATTGTGTACCTAGAGAGTGCCGGAGGTAATGCCAGGCTATAAGCACCTTCCCTACTTTGCTCAGAATCTCAAATGGCCCAATGTATCGTGGACTCAGCTTACCTCTAATCCCAAATCTCATCACATTTTTGGTTGGTGATATCTTCAGGAAGACATGATCTCCAACCTAAATTCTAGCTCCCGTTTTCTCACATCAGCGTAGCTCTTCTGTCGGCTTTGAGCTGTGCGGAGTCATCCCTTGATCAGTTGCACCTTCTCTACTGTCTGCCGAATCAGCTCAGGACCGAATAATTTTCTCTCCCATATCATCCCAACATAAGGGAGATCTGCATTTCCTACCATACAAGGCCTCAAATGGAGCCATCTGGATACTGGCTTGGTAGCTGTTATTGTAAGCAAATTCCACTAAAGATAAGTGGTTGTCCCAAGCACCACCCAAGTCCATCACACAGGCTCGCAGCATGTCCTCTAGGGTCTGTATGGTTCTCTCAGACTGCCCATCTGTCTGGGGATGGAAGGCTGTGCTGAAGTTCAATTTGGTCCCCAGAGCTCTATGAAGACTCTTCCAGAATTGGGACACAAACCTAGTATCCGATCTGATACGATAGATACGGGAATATCATGAAGCCTCACAATTTGCTCAATATACATGATGGCCAATCTCTCACTGGAAATCCCAACTCTGAATGGCAGGAAATGGGCTGACTCGTCAATCTGTCTACAATGACCCATATTGCATCATTGCTCCTAGGGGTCTTAGGCAGACCAGTCACGAAGTCCATAGTGATTTTCTCCCATTTTCATTATGGAATCATCAGAGATTGAAGGGGTCCGCAGGCCTTTGATGCTCAGCCTTCACTTGCTGACATACCAAACATTTGGCTACATACTGAGCAATCTCTCTCTTCATTCCCTTTCACCAAAAGTTTTCTTTTAGGTCTTTGTACATCTTGGTACCTCCTGGGTGCACTGTGTAGGGAGAATAGTGGGCCCCCTCATAATCTCTGCCCTTAGATCCTCCACATTTGGCACACAAAGCCTATCATCAAATCTCAGGGATCCATCCTCCATTATAGTAAATTCATTTTGAACCCCTGACTTCACAGCTTCTTTAATCTTTTGCAGGTCCAAGTCTTCTTTCTGGGAGGACTTGATCCTGTATAACAGAGTTGGTTGGAGTACAAGTGCTGCCACAAGCCCATCGGACCGTTGTACTCGTAATTCAACCTCCAACTTCTCAAGATCCCTCTGGATGTGAGGCTAAGAAGTGATCATAGAAGCTAACTCCGAGGAGGACTTCCTACTCAAGGCATCAGCTACCACATTGGCCTTCCCTGGGTGATAGTGTGGTTTAGGTCATAATCTTTTAGTAGCTCCATCCACCTTCTTTGCCTTAAATTTAACTCCTTCTGAGTGAAGATGTACTTCAGACTTTTGTGGTCTGTGTACACATCACATGCCTCTCCATATAGATAATGCCGCCAGATCTTCAAGGCAAAAATCACAGCGGCCAACTCCAGGTCATGAGTTGGATAGTTTTGCTCGTATGCTTTAGCTGTCTGGAGGCATAAGCTATCACCTTCTCATTTTGCATCAAAACACATCCCAATCCCTTCCGAGAAGCATCCGTGTATAGAGTGAATCCTCCAGATCCTGACGGAAGGGTAAGGATGGGGGCTGACACTAGGCGTTGTTTCAGCTCCTGTAAACTTCTCTCACACTCCTCGGTCCAGTCAAACTTCGCTTGCTTTTGGGTCAAGCGAGTCAAGGGTAGAGCAATGCGAGAGAAGCCCTCCATGAATCTGCGATAATATCCAGCCAGCCCCACGAAGCTTCTGACATCAGATTGGAAGGTCGACTCCAGTTTACAATTGCCTCAATCTTCTTTGGATCCACAGTTATGCCATCTTTAGATATTACATGACCCAAGAATGATACTTGGCTCAACCAGAAGTCACACTTCTGCAACTTGGCATAAATCTTTTTCTTCTGAAGAGTTTGCAGAACAATCTTCAGGTGGTCCATATGCTCCTTCTGGCTTTTAGAATACACCAGGATGTCATCAATGAACACCACCACAAACTGGTCCAAGTATGGCTTAAAGATTCTGTTCATCAAGTCCATGAATGCTGTCGGGGCATTAGTTAACCCAAACGGCATCACCAAGAACTCGTAGTGGCCATACCTAGTCCTGAATGCTGTCTTAGGCACATCTCCAGCCTTGACCTTGAGTTGATGGTATCCTGACCGAAGATCAATCTTCGAGAATACTCGAGCTCCTTGGAGTTGATCAAACAGATCATGATCCTCGGCAAGGGATACTTGTTCCGCACTGTTACCTTATTGATTTCTCGGTAATCAATGCAGAGCCGAAGACTTCATCTTTCTTTTTGATAAATAATACTGGAGCACCCTAAGGGGAGACACTAGGTCTGATAAATCCTCGGTCTAGGAGCTCCTGCAATTGGCTCTTCAACTCTTTTAATTCAGCTGGGGCCATACGGTACGGGACCTTAGATATAGGTCCAGTGCAGGGGCCAAATCGATAGTGAACTCAACTTCCCGGTTTGGAGGCAATTCGGTCAAATCATCCGGGAAGACGTCAGGAAACTCCATAGCCACTGGAATATCCTCCAACTTAACCTCTTCCTGCTGAAGGTCCTTGACCATAGCAAGAAACCCTTGGCCACCTTTCTTCAAATATTTGGCAGCCTGCAGTGCTGATACAAACACTGAGGCCAGGTGTTCCTGGCTTCCAGTAAAACTGAATTCGGGCTGATTAGGGATTTTGAAGATTACCATTTTCCTGAAACAGTCTATTGAAGCATGATAGGAGGCCAACCAGTCCATCCCAAGGATAACATCAAAGGACTTCAGTGGAAGGACGATTAGATCAGCCTTCAACTTTTTATCCTTCAAATTAATCAGGCAAGATTTGCATACTGAGTCCACCCTCATAACATCTCCATTTGGAATACAATGTGCAACTCCTGTTCTAGGGGAACAGGTGTCAACGATGCATTGCTGGCAAGATAAGCCTCAGATATAAACGAATGCGTGGCACCCGGATCTACTAAAGTCTGAGCATAAGTGTTGCCTACTTTAATTGTCCTGATCACAAAGTTTAGTTTGTCTTAGATGTCATATAGCTGATCCTATTTATCCTTCATGATCAATGCATTATATCGCATATGAACAAAATAATCTTAAATAACAGGTATACCTGCCACAACGGAGTTAGAAGCGGCAGCATCCTGTTGGGTGAGGGTGAAGACCCTTCCCTAGGTCCTCGGTTGCTGCTGCTAGTTCATCCCTAGATTTGGAGGAGGCAGCTGATCTCTCCGAAGGGAACAAGTGGCCATCTTGTGATCCACTTTTCCACATATGAAGCAGGCACCTCTCGGCCCACAGCACTGCCTGCCCGGTGGAAGTTTCCGCAGTGAGGGCAACGGGTCTCCTTACCCTTCGGTCTTGAGGGGGCTGATATGTATCTTTCTTCTTGGCCTGCCCCGAAGACTGGCCCGAAGGAGACCCCTTCCTCTTCCTCTGTAGCTCCCACTCCTTCTGGTTCCTGTTCATGTCTCTTTCGATCACCAGGGCTTTGCTCACTACAGCACAATATGTAGAGAGTTCAAATGCATTGACTACTTGCCTTAGTTTGGGTCGCAGTCCTTCAGTAAACCTGGTGATTTTGGCTCTCTCAGTGGTCACTATTTCCGGAGCAAACCGGGCTAGCCTAGTGAACTCGGCTTCGTACTGGGCCACAGAGAGATTCTTCTGCTCCATCTCAGAAACTCAGACTCCATCTGTCTTTGCACACTATTGGGAAAGTATTTGTTGAAAAAGACCTCCTTGAACTCCCTCCAGGAAACAGCCTATCCACCTAATCGCTGCTCCATATGCAACCACCAATCATATGCCTCCCCTTGAAGGAGGTAGGTGGCAAATCTAATCCGCTCCTCCTGGCTACCATGGGCCATGAAGGCCTTCTCCATCTCCCTCATCCATCCCTCAGCATCAGCGGGGTTGGTGGATCCAGAGAAGGAAGAAGGGGCTAAGCTCTTAAACTCAGCAAAGCTCCGACCTCCTCCTTGCCAGGGTTGCGGCGGAGCGGGCTGGACTGGTGGTTCAGGTTCGACTAGCGGATTTTGCGAAGTAGGAGGGACGGGCTGAGCAGGCACCACTTGGATCTGCTGCTGCATAGCCTGCACCATTTCTACAAGAACCTGAAGTATCTCAGTCTGGCGCTGTTGTTGTCCATTGCCAGCCATATTAATGGAACAGAGCCTCCAGAAGTTTGCTGGCCTCCTGCTGGCCAGAGTCACCAGCCTGGGGACCTTCAACTTGTCGCATACTTCTAGTGTGACGAGGCATGATTATTCCCTGCCAAGTTTGATTCCAATCAATATCTTTATAAACCCTAAGTTTTCAAAACATATTTATTTAAAAAAATATCTTCTTAGAGTTGTTACCCTCCCAGTGTCATCCTACTGTCTTGCCTAGTGTCATCTTATGTTTGTCCCTAAGGTCAAACCTAGGCTCTGATACCACAAAGCTATCACGCCCCAGACCCAATGTGGGATCCAGGGGTGGCAACCCGCCGCATGCTTGGCATGCAAGGCGTCCTGAAAATAATTCAATTTATTCAAGATAGGATAATACCACTATGTCATTCAGAGTCAAATACTTTAGTACAAGCCATAATTATGAGTTTTGGGCTATATGCCCATCATACATAAATCAATGGGGTTACAACAAAATGTTGGATCTTAATTTCCTCAATTAAATCTCAAAAATTGGAATAATGAAGCATCCCCTAAGGTCTACCCAGTCTATTCCTGGGCCCAACTTTGGGCTCGAATATCTCCCAATATATAAGCCCGAATGGGGAAATAAAATATTCCAAAAACTAGAATCAACGCCGAATCGGGCAATATTTTTATTTCTCCATTCTTGGCCCAATACGGAGCCCAAAATGCAGCCCGAAAATGGCTCGTGAGCCGGCCCAACAGGGCCCAACATGGGACGGCCCAGCCGGCCCACGTCTCCTTCCCCACCCGCCTCCCCTGTTTCACCCAAAAAGGCCGGGATCGGGCCAGAGTTGGCCGCCGCTGCGGCCGCCTCCCCTTCCCTCTCTTTCTCCCTATTTTTCTCTCTCCCCCATTCTCTCCCGCGGCACGAATCGTGCCGGTGGCACGGCCGGCCACCATGGCCGGCCGGACCCTCACCGGACGGTCGCCCGCCGCCGGTGAGGGCCACTGGCCGCCGCCTAGGCCCGGCGAGGCGACGGCCACTCTGCCGGGCCCGAACCAAGCCATGGACTGGCTTGGTTCCACCTCTCTCCCTCTCATTCTCTCTGTCTCTTTCTCTCAATCTCTCTGTAATTGACGGAAGTGGGGCTTACCAGCGGCCATGTTGGGGGGAGGAGAATGGAGGAGGGGTGCTCCCCCCCTCCTTATACCCTGGCGAGGGGAGGGTTATCCCCTCCCCTGTGCCCGTGTGAAGGGGGCGCGTCGGCGCCTCCTTCCGCCACGCTAGGTCAACAATGGCAGAAGAAGGGCGGTGCCTCCCTTCCTCCATCAAAGAAGGCGGATCCTCACATGGTGAGGATCCGGGGGTTCACAGAAGTGGATGCTGATTTGAGCATCTGAAATTTGTAGGATGATCTGGTGCTTTGGCATTCAAATATCCTTGATGCTAAATTGGCTTGTGTCTATAATAGAAGACTTGCTGCTCCAAAATTTGAGGCTTGCAAGATATCATCAATTCCTCTGGTGCTCTCGAGCCACCTTACTAAGATTAAGAGTATGTGCAGGTGTGAGTACTCTCAAGTCCCATAATTGAAGTTTAAATAATAGGTTTTTTATATTTATGCAGAAACAAGAGTGAAGTGCTGTTTAGAAGAGCTAAATAGAGACAATATTAGAAGAGGGTAGAGATAATAGAATAGAGATCAAGAAGAGTAAGACAAATAAAAAGGGTCAAAATTGGCCAATGATAATCTTATTCAAATAATTCATGCAGAAAGATTTTTTGATTCAGCCCTAATAGGCCCTTAAAGGGACTCTTCATGACAGAATTCTTGAAATCCAAGTAACCCTTCTCCACAGGGAAGGCAGAATTTTTTCATAAGATGCAAGAATGGATAGAACTTGTAGAAAGACACCTAAAGCAACTAAGAACTAAATCCAAATAACTTCCTGAATTATCCAATCCGATATATACCTAAAGGACTTATGAACACAATCCTGCTCAAAATGGGACCCTAGAACTCTATGACAAATCTAGAATAGAGTTCCATAGGTATTAAAGAACCTAAATCAAAGTATTTTTTTATTGACCATTATTTGTTTCCATTTCATGAGTCTCATTAGCGATATCTTCTTGATGATTTCTATCCTTATGCTCCATCACCTAAAGATGTTATTCCAATCACCTATCAATTGGTCCTTTTGGTTCCTTTGATCAATGACCATAAAGTTTTTGATCATACAATTAATAGTGTTCATCTTTGAATTCAAAAAATCAGCAAAGAATGGATCTTTGAAGAGCATGTTGCATCTTCAATTGCAGGTTAATAATGTTTAGATTGTCACTAATAAAATTTTAGGTGAACAAATCTTCAACCATAACATTCTCATCGGATGGATCTTCATGAATGCCAATACATTGGTTGATGCCTAGGTTGCAACATGGGCTTGCATTGTTAGGGAACCGTTATTATTCAAGAGCTTGATATCATAATTTTCTAAGAAATGGCATGAGTACTGTGCAGATTTAGGACCTTTACCATGTGTTGTTGGTATGATGGTGAGCTGTACCATATTGTATCTATTCCACTTGCTTAATTTATTTGGTTGATGCAGTCGATCTATGGTATTATCGGAGTGAAATAAAGGAAACATTTAGAACTTTTTGTTTCTGAACAGAAGAACCATTTTTAAGTAGTGTTCAATCAATTACGTATTAATCAATATTTGGTTGATTGGTCTGAGGCTATCGACAAACAAGATTTGTCCAAGTCACTTTATTTCTTTTTGTTCAAATCACTTCTCTTTTTGTCCAAGTCACTTCCCCTTCTCTTTGTGAGTGTCAAGGCCGAATGACCTAATATTAACTTTTACTTCTTTTTTTTAAACTCATTGGATTCAGTATATATTAGTAGGTTGGTTAATTGCCCATAATATCTCGAATGAGAAGAAAAAAAGTACCTTACGATATATCAAAACGATAACCTCATATCAAGATGGAGGTGAAGTTGAAAAAAAGAAAAAAGGGTATGATTCTTTGCTATGACACCAAAAATAGTACAGACCAGTTAGGATGGGCTTGGTCATATGTAAGTGAATTTGAAGGATTTGGTAAACTAGGGTTTGGAACTTAGATTAAGAAATCATTTTGCTATTTTTCTATAGTAACAGCTCAGAAATGATAAATTTAAAAAAGCCAAAATTGTTCTTAGGCTTTTGCATGTGGTACAAACTCTAAAGAGCAACTTTCTAAATGAAACCTTTGGTGGTGGCACATAGTTGTCCTATCACAAAAATATCAGATGATAGATTTCATATTCATGTTGAAAGAGAAAATAGGGATTGTAGGCATGGATATTATAGAAAACAGATTGGGAAGACAGACACACACACACATACACACAGAGGTGCCAAACATTGCCAATAATTAAAAGAAATACTTTCATTCAAATAATTCATACCCTTCACAAGTTCTACAAGTAAACGAGGACTGCTGGAAATCAACCTCTAAGCAAGACCTTTTTCCTACAAAGAAAAATTCAAAATCTCACAGAGCCTTTTATCAAAGATATCTAAAACTAAATCAGGTCCTAACAACTTTTTTGCCTATCATAGCCAAACGAGGACTCTTGCTCACTAGATAGTTCTTTTGTTCACCATTGTTTTGCTAACATATATACATTATTATTTTCACACACATGACTTTCTATAAAAAGGAAAGAAAATTCACTGTAATTGACATCTATTCCCTTCACCTAGATTGGAGATTGAAGCAGTAAAATGTATCTTTAGGCCTATATTTACAATGGATACATTGGCACAGGTGAAGACATAAGAATCTGATATGGTGAGCAGTTGCGCTGATGCAATGCCTCTCTTTCGGTGAGTAGCTTTAGCCAGGAGCTGCCACTAGCTTCATAATGCCAGGCAATTTCTTGTTAAATTGTCCATTTCTTGGCAACTTACAGTGTGACACAATTAGATGTGGAACTTATCAAGAAAATTATGATCT